>JAFIDM010006943.1:70302576-70318069 GCA_023159025.1 Thereuonema tuberculata
GCACACTGTGTTTTTGACGCCGATGAAATTGACAGTGTTGTAAATGACATTGATTTATCAATATATTATACATCATAACCAACTAATGTAGAAGGTTTCCTCTTATATCTGATTCTGTCTAATTTACGTTTAAGAATCTTTCCGAATTTGAAAACTTTAAATTTAAAACAAAATAAAGACTTTGAATAAGTTTATATCATGAGTCAACAACAGATGGCGCCACTTAACTTAGCTATTAGAATGTATAGGAAACTACTAGATATAGACGTTAGCAACAAATCATTAGCGTCGTCTGGTGTTTCAGAGATAAAACGACCTATATTCGCACATTTTTGCACCCAAAAAGTAGTCGTTTGCGGTCGATTCTGCATCTAAGATTTATTTCATTTTATAAAAACAATCTAATGATTCATTCTGCAAAGTTTCATTAAAATCTGAGATTATAAGGTTGGAGAGGTTCCCTTGTAAGGTAGCTAGGGTAAGCTTGTCTAGCAGCTTATGCATTTATTTTTCCTTTAGAATTCTTTTTAATATTTCTTGATTCCATTGTTCATTTCAATGAAAAAAAACTTTTTCAATGGTACTGTAGCTGCTTTTTAAAATGAAAGAAGTAAAAAATGAAGAGTCTTAAATTCATGGTTTCAAGAAATGAAAAAAAAATCTTGAAGATATTAAAAAAGAAAAAAACAACAACAACTTAGTTTAATGTTGTGATGATATTGTAAGTAGATGAAGCCAACCTGTTATCAAAATGGAAAAACAAAATGAAGAAAAACAGTATATTTAAGAATAATTATCATCTTACTTTGCTTATTTCATAAAGAATTATTTATCAATAATTTATTATTACTTATTTAAATATAGACTTGTTGAATTTCATTACAGACATGGGATGGGGCACTTCATGAAAACTGTTTCCTTTTGCTCATAGGATTCCAATGTGTGCGCTATTAAACTATATTTTTTTATACATATATTTTTAGATATTTATTAGTAATATAGTTATAATAATGTAAAACAACAATGTAAGAGATGAACATTGACCAAGAAAGCAATCGACACACACCTAACAACTCAAAGAAACATGGAAAGATGATCAATTGAAATGTACGGGAACAAACCAGTGGGTCTGACATTATTATCACAATTAAGAAGCTGAAGTGAAATTGGGCTGGCCATGTAGTGAGATGTAATGAATAATGATGGTCAACAGAAACTCTTAAACTGATTCTGAGGAATGAACGGAGGCCAAGAAAGCATCCACAAGATAGATGTGGTAATTGAAATTAAAATTTTTGTAGGATTCAATTGGGAGAGGAAAGCTTTTGACCACAAAAGCTGGTAAAAACATAGAGATATTCTGCAGTGGCTTGAAAATGGTTGATAAAGATATGTATTTAGAGGGTATGTATATATTTTGCTGTTAACACTTCCCTGAGACTTGTGCTGCTCCTTTGCTTTATACCTTGGTTATTCTCGTTATTTTTCAATCCATGATCTCAAAGGAATAAGTGCCATATCTAGACATTTTGCCTCATTAAATAATGTTATCGTTTCTGTTTTTAAAATAGGTTTAGGAGAAATCTTGATTTCAGTAGTTTAAATTAAAATTTTCTATAGTATCTGTTTTTTATGTGACTATTCTCTTTTCTTTTCATCTTTGTTTCAATATACAACTAATTGAATGTTTTGTATTATAAGGGAAAGTATACATCCAAGAAACTTTTCTCTATTTTCCATCATTCTGGGGCAGGAAATTGTTTAAAAGTAAATAGGTTCTCAATATTTTGTGCTTACTCAGTAGTACAAGGTATTTATAACTGAAGTTCACATTTCAAAAGGCTATAAATCAATCAGAATATATTGAAAATATTAGAAGATTATGTACAAGGTGTTCATAATTAAAGTTTACATTTCGAAAGGCTGTAACTGGAGAACCAATCAGTCGAACCATTTCATATTTCAGATAGGACATCTGTGGCAATGAAATTTTGTTTTGTGCAAAAAAAAACAAAAACAAAAAAATTACTTCTGAAGGTGGCCGCTTGGGCGGGGGGGGGGGGGATATGGTACTGGAGTACTATAGTGGAATAATGCAAATGACAAATGCACATGTTTGGTGTGCTTCCATATTCCTATTCATTGTCAGACCTCTTTTTCTTGAGGATCCTGTCACCTACACAGTTCCTGGCCAGCGTTATGCATCTCTGTTAGCCAACCAGATGATTCCCACACTTTAACACAGTCAGTGTCTGGATGCAGTGGTTTTATGCAGGATGTTGCCCCACACCTCACATCTCCTCCCCTGTCAAGTGGTTACTTCTGGCTACTTTTTCCAACGACAGAATTATCAGCTGCCATTTTCATACAACGTGGCCAGTACATTTGCCGGATCTCAACCCTGGGGTTTTGGCTTTGGGGCATATCAAAGACCTTGTCTATTGTGAACACCTAGCCAACTTAGGGGACCTAAAGACCAGCATTACTCACCATATTCACAACATTACAAATGAAACACTATGTTCTGTGGTTGATCATGTGATTTTGTGATTTCAGCACTTTGCTGAAACCAGGGGAAACCATATTGAACATGTCCTTGTATAAAGCACAACGAATCATGTATATCCATCACAGTATTGCAGCACCATATATTGCCCAAGCTTCTACCTTCGGAAGTAAATGTTTTTTCGCCAGAAACAAAATTCCAATGCTGCAAACGTTCTCTTGTGAAATATGAAGTCGTTCTTCTGATTGGTTCTCCAGTTACAGCCTTTCAAAATGTAAGCTTTAATTATGAACACCTTGTATATAATGAATAAATCTTCTAATATTTTCAATAAATCTTCTTCTAATATTTTCAATATATTCAAAAATTTGTCAAATCTAGGAAGTGAAAAATATTAGACAGTAATTCATATATTGCAAATCAAAAAGATTTTTTTTTTTTAATAATTCCAATTTTTGATAGTTTTATTGTTTACAGTATTTTGCATAATGTTAATTCAGATAAACTGTAAATTATTTAATTTTTCTTTGTCACAGATTTCGTTTTTGCTATAAAAAACGGATCATGCCTCAATGAAAGTCATTAGTGAATCCAGGTTTTTTTGTTCTGTAATAATACTTTCAACTCAGTTAACTGAAAAGATCCCATTTTGGCCCTTGAGAACATTGGAAGAATAGGCCTCAACATTTTGTGATCATTGGAATGAAGTTGAGGTCAGTCTGACTCCCTCAGCTTTAACCCCAGAAACGTGATCTTCGTTTTGCATTTTTACAGGACTAGGGTACAAACACTCAGGGGAAATCCCCGACGTCTGGGAATAGAACCCAGACCCCAGCCTATACCACTGAACCATCAGGTCCATCTTGCCAACTTAGATAAATTGCATAACATTAGAATCTTCTCAGTTATTAGGCTTTAATAGAGAGTTAAAAGCCTTATATTCAATGGTCCATTGGATACCAGTTTTAACTTGAGAATTACAAGGGTTAGAGTTAGGAAATTTGGTGGAAATAAGCCTCCCCAAAAGGATCTCGGAATTGTTGAAAGTTGCATCTATATAGAGAATTATCTTTGTTTCCTATAGTAACATTAGCTTGATTCATGTTGAAGCCACCTAAAGGAAAGAAAGTGTATCTCAGTGACATCTAAAAATGGTTGTTTTACTGTATAGAAGCCGTGGAACCTTTCTACCCTTAACCCCACTATCTTGATTATTTATTAGGTTATTCAGAAAATACTGGCCGATTTCAGAAACAAACATTTATTCTTGAAAAATTTAACACTACGTATGTTAAAATTAGTCAAAGTATGCAACATCTATGCATCTCTGCCATCGATGAACAAAATCATTTATGCCTTGTCGATAAAAATCCACTGGCTTTGATGCTAAGAAATCTTTGAATCCAGCTTCTACCTCAGTTTTGTTCTTGAAAGTTTTGTTGTTTAAAAAAGTGTTGAGATGCTTGAAAAAATGGTAGTCAATAGGTGAAATGTCACTATTCGATCAAGAAATGGATCATTAGAGTTTCGTAGAGAGAGCACCGAACACACTTCAAAATACTGAGCACTTTGATTTTCATTGAGTTGATGTGGGACCCATTTATTGAGCTTTTTCACTTTACCAATTTGCATCAGATGGTTGGACACCATTGAAATACTGACATCAAGTGCCTCAAACATTTCTCTGACACTTTGAGGTTGGTTTTCTTCAGCCAATGCTTTCAAAAGTTCATTGTCAAGAGTGCATGGCTGTCTACCTTCATCTTCAAGGCTCTCACTGCCACTACGGAATTTCTGAAACCACCTTAGTACTGTCCGATCACTTGTGGACCATTTTCCCCATGCTCTGTTGATATTGGTGGCTGTTTGGAAAGCATTATGACCGAGTTTGAACTCATGCAAGGAAAGTAAATGTATTTCTTCTTTTTTATTAAGGGCTTATATGCTTCAAAATTATATTCTGAAAGAAATTATCGGAGAATTATTAAAGAATATCCTTCAGTTATTAAGCATATAAAATTTTGTATAAAACACTGAAAGAATAGCAGTTACAGTGGAACCCTGCTATTCGTACACAATCCGCTCCAGGAGGCAGTTCGAATGGCGAATCATTTTTTCACATAAGATATCATGTAAATTGGATTAATCCGTTCCAGACCCATAGATGATTGCTTATATAAACCTTTGTAATAATTCTTTAAGCGTAAAATACATAAAAACTATGAAAACAATAAATATATAGGCCTCTCTATTATGTCTTTGTTTTTCAGTATAGACGATATGGTTGATTTCGCCATGCCATACTGAGTTGCCAGGTCAGAGACACGAGTTCCACTTTCAAACTTCATAACGAGTTCTTTTTTCAATTCAATTGTCATTCTCGTTGTTTTCCTTTTAGGCTTAGTTCAATCAGTAATCTTTTTTGGACCCATGGCTGCACCATTTTTAATAAAAATAGCAAAAAATAAGAATAAAATATCACAAAGTTCACGAAGCTTGCATGGATGATGCATAGCGTACGGAAGCTAGCACGAGACTGAACTGAAGCGACCACATGGGGCGGCCAGTAACAAGGTCACGCTGTCCGAATCGCGAGCAAGCGTACGAATGGCGAGTTCAATTTTACTTGAAAAAGTTGGACGAATAACAAGTTGTACGAATAGCGAGGCGGACGAATGGCGGGGTTCCACTGTACTTTCAATTGTAAAAAGCGAGTCAAAAACTCGGCCAGCATTTTCCGAACAACCCTAATATTATCCATATTACATAATCACAATTTTTAGCAAAAAGTTCTTTTTTATGAACTAAAATGTTATGAAACATAATAGGCTTTTGTCCAGAAGCTCTTTGTAGAGTAGAATCGTGCAAATAAAATTGCAACCAACTATTTTCATGTTTTGCCATTTCTTCTAAAGAAAATTGATAAGTACATTATTCGATGAATAGATTGTGAAAAATGTTTTTTGCAGAAATCTAAAATAAGTTATATTAAACACAACTTTTTGTTTTTTTCTTTTATTTATTAGTTGTCAATTCATTTTCTTTTCATCAGTGAATCGAATTTAATTTATAACTTATTACTTTTATTGTTTAATAAAAGATTCGAATTTGAAATGCATGATAATCTCTTTTTTAATTCTCATACTAATTTAAAATGCCTTCAGAGCCCCTCCCCTTTTTTATTATTTATAAACATGATGAAAAAGTAACAAAGTAACATCTGTCATTGCTGAATAAAAACAGAAAAATATTAAAACTCTCTTTCAGAATTTATTAGCAGAAGTATTTATCTTTTCATATAATCACTGAAAGTAATCAATACATTCTTGCCATTGTGGATCAGTTTTTCAATATTCTTCATTACAGTTTTCTGTCCAAATGCAGTAAACAGCCTATGGTAAATCCTAAGGAGCTTCAATTAGAAAAGTCATTATTATTATTAAAATAACCACATTTTCACATCAGTAAAATATATTCAATAAAATACATTTATTTAATATATTAAAAAAATGTATTTTATTGAATATATTTTATTGGTGTGAAGATGTGGATATTTTAATAATATTGTTACTGGTTAAAAAGACCAACTTCCCTCCTGAAGAGTCGACTGGTCTGACCTTGCCTCCCTATTGAAGAATTGACGGCTCCAGAAGCCAAAAGGAGGCATCAGATGGCAATAAAAACAGGGAAGCAGGTCCAGGTTAGGCAGTTCGTTCCTGGGCAGGAGCCGAAATAAGCAGCTTGTCACTCACTGTAAGAATGAAGAAGACCCGGCGCGGAGAGCACAACATCGTGGGCAGCTAGTAGAAATCCACAGTAGTTCCCGCTGTGAAGAAGACTTTAGCCGAGGACTGTCGTCTTCAATCCTCGGAAGAATAAGGGCTACGCCGTTGCATCCGTTACTGAGAGAGGCTGATCCTACCTGGTCTTGGCAAGCTGCGTTCACCGGAGAAGACCCGACAAGTGGGCTGGTCCCCAAAAGTAGCCTTTGCAGTGCAGAGGCAATCATCCTTCCCGGGCTGCAAGAGCCTTTTGTCTCCTGAATGTTTTATCTATGAATTTTGGCGAAAATTTCAGGCAACAATATGACAACTCGAAGAGAGGAGATTAGGAGGAAATATGGACATAATACTTAGAAAAGTCAATGCTTATAGCACTACTTACATTTTATTAAAGGTTTCTCATTTAATAATGAGAGTCTTTTGTAGCATTGTATCATGTATTGCTCCATGCTATACTCCAGGAAGAGATCTATTTTCCCTTCTTTAAGTGCTGTGGGAGTTGAAATTTAGTACACCATCAGATACTTGAAATGAAGCTGCAGCACGATCTCTTTCCAGTAATGAAAAAATACCCCTTCAGATGAAGACAGTGTGGAAGATTTAGTGAAAGAGTACATCTGGCCTTTGAACAGAAGCTTTGAACAGAATAAGTCATGGCTGATTTTGGTGACAATATGTTGATTATCTCAGGGTTGTGTGAAAACATAGTCAAGACTTTTGCTTATAAATTAATGTTAGCTGATTGTAGTTTAAAATGTTAGGCTTTGTATTAATGCATTCCTTTATCATGTGAAGACAGGCTTACAATCCTTAATTTTATTGCTTATATAATTTACATGATTTGAGAAGTAGAATGTTCTGTTAATGATAACTATCCAGTAATTGAATGTTTTTGTTTAATTCTTTTTCAATTAAGCCAATACCTATCAACTGTGACACTTTGCATCATTTAAATAAGCTTTACTGATGATATACTGTTATGGAGTTACATTTTTATTTAGTTAATAAAAATAATAATCTACTCATGAATATGTAAAGATAAAGCACTCTTCTACCAGCTCGTTTTTCAGAAAAACGAACAAAAACAAACAAAATAAACTAAGATGATAAATAAAAGAAACACTAAAAACAAGGTTTAATGGGAGAATAAAATATTGATTTAATGGAGCCAAGATGTAAAGAGAAACACAGATAAAAGAATTTAAAAAAATTAATTAATATGAAAACACATTGTTAAGGAAGAAAAAATCTATAAAATGCACAAATTCGTTAGGAATTTGTGCATTTTATACATTTTTTCTTCCCTATTCATATTACATCAATGCACGTTAAACCTTCTTTATTATTAACACATTGTTAAAACTAAAAGTTCCACACAGCTACATTATCGCCAAAAGTTCCCACTTTTCTGCTTCCTTTCTCACTACATTGTCCAGGTGAAGGAAGAAGCTTAAATGAAAAAAATAAAGAGATGAACATTCATTGCTGGCATTTAATAAAAAGCAACATTACTTACAGTTAGTAGTGTGTCGAAGTTTTGGGATCCCATTTTTCATAGCACAAAATATTAAATCACAACACTCAAAAAATTATGAACCTTTCATCATAAACATCACACTCATGTTAATTAGCACAAACTGTTATATTTCACTAGAATCTTCAAAAACCAAGGAGCGATTTCACTTTTCGTGATGATAGTTTCAAGGTTCATCGAACTTTCATTGTAGACAACACTCCGAAGGCATCATTTATGAAACGATGCGGTGGCTCTGGATAGCTTTGCCACATGGACGGGGTTCTAAGCTCAGCATACCATATGCACAGAGGATTATAAGAGGCGCACATGGTTTCGCCAGTTCAAGAAATAGATTAAGTGTTCTCTTCACTGTTAAATCCATCGCTTTTGTATCATCTACGAATCACAATATAAGGGTGGTGTTTGTTTCACTACTACTTAACTTCTTACTCCTTTTTATTTACTAAATTCTTATGATTGGATTTCAAAACATATAACAAATAAAGGAGACTCCATAATCAACGTCTTTACAAGTCAACGGCTCTGATATATCTATCTACAGAGTTCAAAATCAAAATAGCGAATAATAAAACATAAATATTTTAACCAATAGGGAAGAGGTCAACATCAGGTCAACAAGTGACGTAGGAATAGTTAATTGACAGATTAATGACCAAGGGGAAAACAAACTAAAAGAAAGTTTTGAAGTAAACAGAGTAATAAAAGAGAAACAAGGAGGAAATAATAAATTAATTAAAGAAAATGGAAAACAAGATGACAGGAAAGATGAAACAAAGATAAACATGATTCAAGAAATAGCAATATATATTATACAAGTTTTCAAAAAGCAAATTTTTGTAAGACTAATTTTTCAAAACACAAAGTCGAAAGAAAAAAAAAAAAGAAAAATATCAACTGAGAATAAAAAAAACCATAACAGTACACTCACACACAAATACAAACTTATAACTAAAAACTTAGATCTCTGTATAAAATTCTTATTTTCTGTATTCCCAATTATAAGTAACTGAAAAGCATAAATTACTAAGGATTATTTGTTGTTAGTTATTACAAAAGGAAACTATATATTGGCTTTCGTATTTAATGTAATTTCATTGTTGAGTGGAACATCTATAATTTCTACCTCTTTCTGCAGAGAAAAAACAAAACAAAAAAAAGTAGAATTAAGAAGGCTGACTTGGTTTTATATACAATTAATAGAAAAAGTTAACTAAAAATTGGTTTGTTTAACTTTTAGTGGTACAAACTTTGTATCCCTTCAGTCTTTCTCAGGACATCAACATTATGCTAAAATTAGAATGTAAATTAAAATTGCACATTGGCTTTTCTCTATTTCTATTGTTTTCTGATGACATTAAAAAAATGCACTGGCTTTATTGATGTGATGCAAATAAAAATTCAATTACATTAAATTCAAATATTACTACTAATTACCAGAAATTAAAAAAAAAAACAACCCTACACATTCTGCAGGAAACATCATCCTTTGATAGCATTGGTCAAAAAAAAAAAAAAAAAGCCTTTTTTCCCCTTCCCTTCCAAAATTTTGTCTAATTTTTATGTTTATAAGGCCTCTTAATCTGACAGACATTTTGTTCTATCACCCATGTTTGCTAGAGATATGGGTTTAATAACGAAAAATTCTATTTTACTTGAGGAAGATAAATATATTTCACCAAATATTTATGTATTTTGCAAAAAGTTAAATCTGATACAAACAAATCCCAATACATCTAAAATATAAACAAAAATTTATTTTGTTCTCTTGTTTCTCTTATGTTTTATCTCTGGAGCATTTTGTTGCAGTGTAGCTAGGCTGGTTATCCTTCAAGCCTATCTGTATGAATTCTTTCTTATAAGCTGGACACATAAACTCTTGAAGCATTTCATCCCTCACCTTGTTTTAACTTTCAGGTTAAATATTAGAATAATTCTATCAGTCTAAAATAAAAAAACAAAAACAAATTTAAACCGAAAATATGTTGACTTTTTCTTTTTTTAGTTCATTTAGTTATTTGTTCATCTGTTATGTGCTCAAACACACCACCACTATCATCAACATGCTCTCGTCAACCTACTTTTTTCATTGATTGATGTGATAAACCTCCAATCGTTGAAGTTACGTTGTCATATGTAAATTCCAAATTAAAATTCTTGTTCACAACCATTTATTCATTTTGAATCGCCCTGTATATTATCATTACATAAAAAAGTAATTGTTCGACACAGTGTCTTTATATGCTCTGATTTTAATCCTTGAATGTGTCATATCGTCAATATCAATGCTTGAAAAAAAAAAAAAAAAAGAAATATTGTGCTTCATATGTTTCTCAATGTGGCAAACTGGCACCTGAAAACTCCATTATTGATAGTATCGAATTATGGATATTTTACAATGGGGGAGGGGGAAGATGCATATCTATGATGTTATAGATTAATTAGTGTACTGTATAGTGAGTTTCTTGCATTCCAAGTACAAACTTTCATAGCAAGATGGCATTAGAAATAAAACAAAGACGCTCTTAATTAAAGACACAATGTTGCAGTCAGAAGGAGGTGGAGTTACATCAGGATAGGTGAACATGCTGTGGATGCATATGCATTTTAGCAGTGATTTAAAATCAGTCAAGACTATGTGAAACAACCAAGGGACATATCTAGGTGTTTCACATATGTTGAGTCTGCTGCAGATATTCTTTGGATCAACTGATTTAAGAGATTTAATTTCCAAACTTGCATCTGTATCATTTAGCAGTTAAGCAAGGAAACTAGAAGAATATTGGAGTTACATCGTTTTGACACATCCTCTATAAACATACCTGACAAGTTGTAAGTGGCATCTTGAATACCATTTTAATAATACTAGTGGAACACAGTCACAAACACACACGTGTGTGTTCAGTTATTATTATTATTAATGATAGTGCATATAAATTTTTGAATATTTTGGGCTGATGAACATTTATTATTTCTTTATCAGATATTTATCAGATTAAATGCTGATCTATGGTAAGCTAAATTCTGTATCCCAGGCTGCTGCAGCAGATTGTAGTATTTTGAACCATTCTGATCCCCTGATTTGTTGATTACTGTTAGACTGGATTTTTAATAGGCATTTATATATATTTATATAATATCAGTTGGATGTCAATTTTTTTTTGCCCCTGTACGCTTTTCCAAATCTATGTCAAATTAGCAAGCTCCTGATTATTGTCTTTCATTTTTTTTTTTTTTATCTATTATGGATATTTATTAGACTTTAGAGTGTATATGTGCTTTCTTTTAATCCCCTGCTTGTTTTTTTCTGATTATCTACACCGTCTTGCTTTAATCTAGCTAATTAGCTGGTTGGCTTATATATTTTATTTTAAATTATTGTACAATGTATTTTTTTCTTGTGGTGACTCAATGTATTACTATGTACTGCGCATGTGCTGGTTCTATGGCTAATCTCATTCCACTGTGTTTGTCCTAACATGACTAGGCTTACTTTGAATCATTTTGTTTCACACTATTGATTTTTTTCATTGTTATTTTGAAGAAAATTACTCATTGCTGGAAAAATATTGACTATACTCTAAACTCCATCTTCACAAAACCAAAAACTAGTTTAATACTGTTAAGTTCTACTAGGTCTGTCTTGGTTATGAAACAATTGTCACAAAATAGAGCAATATTCAGCTGTATCTTGGATTCCTAAAGATGAAGTTACTGCTTTGCATTAAATTGCTGCTTATACTAAGATGTTTATTAATATTTATCATCATTATTGTTATTTTTTTCATTGAAACTGTCATCTGTATATCTATTCTTGTAATAATACTCACTTTACATTCAATTGTTTTCCTTTTTCACCAAGCTACTACAATACCATACTTCTTTCCATCAACTGGCAAATCTACATTAAGACTGAAGCAGTTTTGAGTTGAAATTTTCGTACACATTTCCACTCAGTAAATGCCATGAATTATATTTCCCCATTATTAATTCAACTTTCTTTATTGCTGCAAAAATATGTTGGTATTTTTTATTTGCAGTATAAAAATATACTAGAGAAAAAGGTCTTTCTTTTCTGTGATGTCATTATCAGCAGTTTTTCTTATCTTATTATTGACTTTTTAGATTATTAAATGTTCCAACTGTGATTTAAGAAAAACATCATTTCAAGTACATAGCACTTTTTTTTTCATAAGTGCAGTCTTATGACTACTTACAAATGGACAGTTTTTAAGAATAAATAAATTGCAGTCGATTTTCTCATTGAAATAGAAGAAGATACTCAATAGTCACTTTTCTTTCAATGGTGACTGTCTGGATAGATGTGATGCAGCTTTTCTTCATGATCTTTAAAAGACACTTTTATGATAATGACATTCTTTGTTGAACATAAATCTGCCTGTATCTAAGCCGTCCAGTCATTATGCCAAATGTTGAGGAACTGCTATTTTTTTTTTCCTATGGATACTTCTCAGATTCCAAACTATCAGGTTCTTATAGATGAAATGTCTGAAAATGGATGGAAACTTCAAACATCCACAACTTGGTGCAAAATAAAGTCTTTTAATCTAAGTAATCACAGCCAGCAGCAATACAATTTTGCTAATGAGATACAAGTTTCATTATGCAGTAGTGAAAAACCTTGAGCTTCAGGACATGATAAACTGTTGGAATGTGATTTCAACTGATGTTGATAGGGTAACGTTCTGCCCATTATATAGGTGTCAAGGTGTTTGAAAAGTGATAGTCCGTAGGGGACAGATTTGTTAAATAAGACAGGATGAGGTTAAGTTTCATAACTCAACTGGTGCAACTTCTGGATCGTCTGATGTGCAACATGGGGTCTTGCAGCTTGTCGTCAACAATTTTCTGTGCATAATATCAAGTTCATTGCAATACGTGTCCACCATTATTGTTTGATCTCTTGGCAAGAAGAAGTGATTACACCAACTAAGGATCACCAGACACTGACCATCGTCTTCCTGAGATGGATTACAGGCTTTGGGGTGTGCTTCATCATGATCAAGCCATTGTGTCATCGATTGTCATACAGTATCCATTTCTCATTGCATGTGATGATGAGCTCCAAACTGTTACTGGTTTGGTGTCAGAGAAGCAGAGAAGAGGAGACATCCAATTACTGTGTTCTGTGAACTCACGTGGCACCCATTTATCCATCTTATTAACTTTGCCTATAGCCATCAAATATCAGGAAACTGTTGTATAGTGAACTCTCCGTTTCTTGGTAAGTTCTTGAACTGTTTGACTGTTGTATTAAGTCAAGTCCTTCATTGGTGGCTCCTTTAAGCTTCTGAAAGGTTCGTTTGCTAGGCTCATAACGCTCCACCAGAATTTTGGAAACTATTGTTGTGTTCATGTTGAATTCATTCGCTTTGCCTTCCTAAAAATCTTTATTAATGCTGCAAGCTGCCTTTGTCCAAATTTAAACTCGTATAGGAAAATACAGTAAAACCCCATTATTACGCTTGTCAAGGGACCATGACCTACAAGCGTAATAAGCGGGACAGCGCTATAGACGGGAAATGATTTATGAGATGGGGAAAGATTTGGACATCATTTTACAGGCAACATAAATGATTCTGCAATATATATACTGCAAATATGAGCTTATTTCCTATTAAAAAGATCTTTGATTGTGGTTTGCCGTGTGTGTGTGCTACTCTTGACATTTTCAATGCAGTTCAGGTAACTATTAACGTCAATTGATACAGCAGTAGGAACAATACTAATATATTTTCGGAGCAGATTTAGTGCACACTACTTTTTTACGTTTGCAACAACCCTTCGCTACGTTGGGAATTGCATCCCTGTTTTTCGTTATTGTTCGCAGACTGGACGAAGGAATTCTTAGAGATTCTGCGAAATCCTTCTGACTTCTGTCAGAAAATTGCAAATTCTCCGTAAGTACGACGAGAATTCGTACTTACAGAGAATTTGCATTTTTTCACTTATAGAAAGGGATTTCCGCTTCGACATTTTGCACAACTGTATCACAGATCTGCAACTTCACAGAGTTCAAAGATTCCCTCCTATCAGGGGAAAAAAAAAAAAAAAAAGAATCTTTACAGTGTTACATTTCTTTTCGATACAAAATTTCCGATGTAAAAAAGCACTACCAGCGGGATTTGAAGCGTTATAAGAGGTTAAAAGTATACAGAGTTACATAGAAAATTCCAGGGACCGTATAAAAGGAGCATAAAGAACGGGATAGAGCTATAAGCTGGAGCGTAATAACGGGGTTTTACTATATATGACAGGAAGTCTTCCATGGACCAAACTCCACTTGGAACTGATGCTTCAAACAATATGACCTCTGCCTTATATGCAATAGGTTTATTATCATTTAAATTTATATATCACAATTAGCACCTGATGACATTTAATTCCTCAGAATTACTTACCAACTGGAAATAATCAAAACTTGCAGCAATCCACTTTTGCTAATGAGATACAAAACCAACATTTCATCTAAAACAACCTGATATATTGATGCATTCTTTGATTCTTAGTTAATGTTTGTATGTAGAATATTCAAGTCGATATGTAAGCCATTTCTTAACTCAATTTTTGAAATGGTTCCTGATCTAGAAAAGATATCTGGCCATTCTACCTTCTTTGTTATTGCTTTCCTATTATAATTACTGTAGTTTTGTGAATGTCAAGTATTTATTGCCTCAATAGTATATGAATTGGTTTTTGAACTATTACACTGGATTCATTCCAGTCCTTCTTGTGAAATTTTTATTTTATACGAGGCGTGTTTTTTAAGTAAGGTCCGTTTGAACATAAGTACACAACGAAAGGTTATTTCAAAAAAGTAAATTTATTTTCAGAAAGTACATACTTCAGTCTATTTTTCGACATAGTTGCCAAGTTTGTTCAAACACTTATCATATCTCTTAACCAATTTTAAAATACCCTCTTCATAGAAACTTGCTGCCTGCTCCGATAACCAAGAGTTCACTGCCGTTTTCACGTCGTCGTCATCATTGTAATGGTTGCCACTGAGGTGATGTTTGAGGTGGAGGAACAGATGGTAATCGCTCGGTGCAAGATCAGGACTGTAGGGTGGGTGGTCTAAAACTTCCCAGCCAAAACTGTCCAATAAATCGCGGTTCTGACCTGCAGTGTGAGGTCTTGCATTGTCATGGAGAAGGACAATTCCCTTTGTCAGCATGCCGCGTCTTTTGTTTTGAATCGCTCTGCGTAGCTTTCTCAGGATTTGGCAGTATGCTTCTGCATTGATAGTGGTTCCTCGTTGCATGAAGTCGACCAACAAAACACCATGCCTATCCCAAAACACCGACGCCATGATTTTGCGCTGGGACAGAGTCTGTTTGGCCTTCACCTTTACAGGCGATTGTGTGTGTCTCCATTCCATGCTCTGTTGCTTCGATTCGGACGTGATATGCGAAACCCATGTTTCATCTCCAGGTACGATCTGACTCAAGAAGCCGTCACCTTCTTCGTCATAATGAGTCAAGAACTTCATCGCACACTCAAATCTTTGGTTTTTGTGGTCCTCTGTTAGGAGTTTCGGGACCCAACGGGAGCACAGTTTCCTAAACTTTAGGTGTTCAGAAACAATGTTGTAAAGCACTGATCTCGACACGTCAGGAAATTCGTTTGAGAGACCTGTCATTGTGAAGC
>JAFIDM010006943.1:70318469-70348652 GCA_023159025.1 Thereuonema tuberculata
CAGACTATGGAGTTGAACAGTTTTATGGAGTGAGTGAGAATGCTTGGAAAGATACACTTGTAGGTGTGTTACAACACAAGATGAATTTTCTAATAACTTGACTAATAAAAACTAAGATTTCTTTCCACTGAATATTAACTGTTTCACATATATTTTCTAATGCATTGTTTGAATTTATGTATGTGCTATTGTTGATTTGAATTTCTTCAGTTGTTGCTTTTTTTTTTATATTTATTATTATTTTACTCTATTTTTATTATTGATTTTTTTTTTAATTTAAATTGTTTTATAATAAAGGGATGCTGTCAGGTTAAAAAATATTTTGTTTTCCTCTCAAGACATTATTTTAAAGAAACCTGCAATTATTGCTCAGGTGCATTATTCTATTTTGAATCGATAAAATTAGAAGACTGTTTTTAACATTCTCAAGAAATACCATCATTGTTGTTTGGTTAAAAGTAAGTTAATTGAAGCAATCTCTGAATCTTTTCAGTTTAAATAAGTTGGACTCAATTAATGAATTTAGCTTAGAATAAAAGGTTGGATCATTTACAGTGATTTCCCATGACAGTGATTTCTTCCGTTTTCAACTATTTAATATTTGTGCAACAGAAATGTTAGTTATTTATAGAAATGTGTTTCAGCATTTATGGAAATTTGTACATCATCCCTTTACATTAAAAATATAGAAAAAAAATGAATTTAGTATTTTAATTGGTATTTAAAAGAAAAAAAGCAACAAACAAATGAAAATATTTTTATAAAGAAAGTAATTGGGGCTTGTTTTTGTTTCTGTATTGTTTTCTATCAGTGAGTTTCTAATAAATTGAATATTCTGCTATTTATTGGCATCAAATACACCTTTGTGATGTTGCTATATCTTCACAGTCTAGGTGATGGTGTCAATTTTCCTACCCATACACCGCAAGCCAATACTTACAACTCTATGGGGAACACACAAACCAGGTCAGCCTTACTATAATACTATTTCCCCCTATTTCTTTTCTTCTTTATTTCTTTCTCTCTAGGAAGAAAATTGTATGTACTGGTCTGTCTTTCTCTTTTATTTAATATAAATATTTATTTTAATAAATGTAGTGGACTTATTACAATAAATCCCAGATTATTTATTTTAGCTTAATAGGTTAGATTCTACAGCAAAAACTTCATTATTCATTCTATCCTTCTTTTTTTTTTTTTTTTTTATCAGTTTTTTTTTATAAAAAAAAGAAGTTTCTTAAGATTTTTGTTTTTGTTGGGAAGGGTGTCCTTTTAAGCTGCCTATTTTATTAAATGACGATTATAATATATGTAATATATTTGTTAGAGTCAAAGTGCATGTTGTTAGGTAGAACCAGAAAGGTCAGTCTGCAGCTCTTCTACATTTGAAAGTCTAGAATAAAGTTGAATGACAAATCACAATGATAATTACAGATTCATCTCATGTTTAGAGAACATTAGGAAAGGTAACTACAGTAGAACCCCGCCAATCTGAGCTAATTGGGACCGAGGTCTGTTCGGATTGGCAAAAGAAAAGTTTTAATTATTCGAAATCATTGTCAAAACTAGGGACACGGCAGTAATACTGTTGTTTGACGGTCGCCCATTATTGAACTGCGTGTCAGTGAGCATGCGTGTGCCAGCAATGCCATCCACTCACTGTGCCCCCACCACCTGAGCGAGTGGACTGAGATCCCTCGGTTGCTGCCAAATGTCTTCTCCCAAAAGTGGAATGGAAGGGGAACTTGCCATTTTATTTTTGGCTCATAATTTTTTAATTTTAAATCCCAACAAGCTACAGCATTCTGTTTTTTACTGTAAGTTTTTGTTATTGTTAAATCCTATTCTTCTAAGTCTTTTTAGTAATACTATACAGGAATGTACAATATACTTGTTTAATTTGTATATTTTTTAGAATGTAATAAAAACCCATTTTTATATGTTTTGGTTGTTTTATTTTCTCAAAAATTTTAAGTTCCTTTTTTTTGTGTGTTTGGATCATCTGATGGGATTTGGATTAGTGGGGTTCTACTGGGATGATTTAACTCTTCTACAGAGCCTTTAAGAGAAAGTTAATCAGAAATTGATGGAAAATGCAGATTTGCCCTTCTGGATCTAAGATTTCATTATGATACAGCAGCAACAAAAACTTAAAAATACACACATTTATACATGGATACAAAAAGAAACAAACTTGACAATTAATGGAAGCTGATAAGGACCTGTTTTGGTAATTAAGACTTGCTCTACCTAACTAAAAGCTGTTGATCCGTAGAGGATTTTAATTTCCATTTACAGACGAGCATTATTCCAATAAAACTGTTTAGGGAATTGAGATGATTAAAGAAGAAGAATATTGTCACTGGGTAGTGTTTTAAAGAGATGTTATAAATGGAAAGATCTCTATAATATTAGTATTAAAAATGAAGCCATGAAACAGAATAATATAATATTAGCAAATGAATGATAGGCTAATCTGTATATTCTCCAAAGAATATAGTACATAAGAATTCAGTGTATTATTTATTATTTCAGAATGATTTACTGAATTTTCAGTCATTATGGAAGTGTGTGTTTTTACGCTTGGAAATATAGGCAAAATATGTGACATTGGTATCATCACATGTGGATGTGCTTTTACTAAAACATACGTGATAAAAACTTTGACTTCTTTAGTGAACTTATAGCATTGGCTGGTAATGAGAAGTGTATAATTTAGGTAACATTATTTGTGTAGAAAGTCTTAAAATTCGCAGAACAGGTTTCATATGGTTTGTATTCTGGGGCTGTAAATTAACAATTGCATTTTGTTGTGTGAAGTTGTTCAAAGGGACCAGGAAACACAGCCATCCAGAGGGGGCGGGGGGTAAAAGGGGCAGATTGCCCCGGGGCCCCACAAAAAGAGGGGCCACATCAGGCCCGGGCCTAAGGGCTCAGCCATATTGGATTGGTTTTTTTGTTTTTTTTTTTGTTATAGATTTTCGGGATTGGGGGGGAGGCACAAATATCAAGTGCCTAAGGGCCCTGGGTGTTTAAGTCCGGGGCTGGGCCACATTTAAAGCTACATCAATGGGGGGGGGGGGCACAAATCCAAACGTTGCCCCGGGGCCACCAAAAGTCTCTGGGCGGCTCTGCCAGGAAAGCAATAGTATTGAAATAATATGTAAAAGATGAGGAAATTCTGTTATGACATTCACAACTGCATGTCAATGGCAAGCTGCTCTGCATTGAAATAAAGATTTCAGATTGTAAACTATTTTAAATATATTAGCTACAGTATTATTAATCATTGTTGAAGTAAATCTCATTTCTGCTCCCTCATAATGTGCAATAGCAGATCAGTAATAATTGCAGGCTACTGCATGGCATCTTGTCATTACTATTAGATATTCTCATGCCAGCTTGGCAAACATGTTTGATCTGAGTTTGATTTCCAGAGCTGATTTGATGTTTCTATGGTATTAAAATAAATATATCATTCCTGCAGCTCTGTTCTGAAGGCTTAATAAATTGCTGCGTATAAAAATAACACTCCTTCATCTATGAAACGTAATTAATTTTTTTTATATATATTTTGGGTTTTTAACCTGAAAATATGGTTCATTCAGCATGGAAATACAAATACAAAACAAAATACATATGTTAGCTACATTACATAGAGAATGTCAGTTATAAAGTTATAGATTCAGTTACTTCATCAATCAGTTTTGATAATAGCTGAAACTCAACATTTCCTTATAAATAGTTGCTTTGTACTTCTTTTTGATATTTGTTCTATACCAGACCTGGACAACAATTTCTATAGCTTTGCTGATAATCTCGTTGATCCTTCCTAGCAAGGGTATCTTTACTGCTTTTGATAGATGCTCTGAACTCAGTCTGCTACATACAGGAGCTGTGCTGCCTATGGTTCCATCAACTAGTCCTATCCCATTTGGACTAATCACTCCTGTCTTGGAAAGGTGCCTTCATTGTATCTCTATGATTGTTCTTGCAAATAATCTGTCTCCGATTGGACCATCAGCTCTTTCCTATTTTCACCCTTTGAAGTTGTTATTGTCAGCTGGAACTCTTGATCTTTTCCTAGATTTTGTGAACCTAAACTTCCATTAGTTATTTGTTAGCATTGTCTGAATCTGATTTATCCTCATTGTCTTCTGACAATCCTTTACATTAGGCATTTATTTACCAAATGTTATGCCTATTTGATATTCTGTCTTTTGAGTGCATAAATCCGCTGTTGTAGATAAAAAAAAAATACTCAGTATCAGATTAATATAATTAATGTTTCTAAGAGATTGCGATTAAACAAGTATGTATTCTTTGAGCACATACTTCATTTCAATGAGAATGTGATATTTCAAATGTCTTGCATAAATTGCAAAGAGCAGTGCAAATGCAGTGACATTGTCCTCACCAGGGTTTAGAAATGGATTCTTGTAAGAGATGAAATTTTCTGAAAATGTGCATAATTTAGTTAACAGAAAAAATAAGATCACACTTGAATAATCTCAATGAATATCCCCATCTTTTTGTTTTGTTTTTCTTATTCTTTTTAAATCCATTAAATAGATGAACGATCGTTTTTTCTTTTCTTTTTTTTTTTCAATTGAGATATTTTTAGAAATGACGATAATATATCAGATCTGGTGGAAACATTATATATTTTAATTTCCACTTGGCTTCAATATTGCATTTTGGCAACCTTTCTCAAAATCATTTCTGTTTTAAAAGTAAATTGTTTTTATTTAAAAATGTGTCCACCAAATTATAGGGTTTAGATAAATGGACTAGTGTTGTTCATTGAGAGCTTTTTTTTTTTTTCTTTTGCTAACCATATTAAATTTCATATTTATTGTATAAGTATTTTATTTTATTAATAAGAAAGTAATGTTATTTTATATTGTCTTCAGTATAGTCTTTTTTTTAGAAAGCAACACAAATTGTAAGAGAGATGTGTTTATCGTTTATTTCTTATTTAAATGAGCATTAAATGTTACAGATTATAAATTATTTACTTTTTATTTTTATGAAGGTTAGTGATTAGAAACCTATGAACAAAAAGAAACAGTTTAACAAATGAAATAGGACAAAGCAATGATAAGCTTCAACTTTTCAACTAAACTTTTCCAATGATTTTCTTAAATTTTAAACTTGCAATTGAACTATAAGCCTGTTGTTTTTCTTTTAAATAGCTCACATTTTAGGTTATTCATTGTAGACCAACAAAAGCTTGTATTACAATGTAGCAAAAGCAGATTGTTACTTATTAAATTTAGGAACTTCATTCAGCCTCGCAATAGCATAGCGAGAAGCTTTGTCATCTGTTTAATATATCCCCATTATGAAAATGTTCGATATGAACATTAAGTTATCACAAAGTATCTTATGTAGGGAAACACTTCCTAAATTCACTTTCATTTTCCAATTTTAACTATGAGTAAATACTAATTACAATGATAATCATAAAAAATAATTAAAAATCAAATTCAGTAACATCTTTTGTTTTTCTTTTTTTTTTTTTTTTTTTTAACTTGTATGTATTTTTGTTTTGATATAAAAGTAAATTCACATTTAGAAAGTTTGTATATTAAATTTTTTTTGAAGTTTTTCTACATTGAATTCTACATTGATTATTTGTTTGAAACATTTCATAAAACAAGACTTTCCAAAAAAAATCAAAATGTTGCTTTTTTTTTTTCTTTCTTTTCTTTGTTTTTTCAAAATCATGAAAACTTATATACTTCATAAATTAAAACTCTCCAAATACAGCAGCCTACTTTCATATTTTTCTTTTGCTATAATTTAATACAGGTAGATCTCGGTATATGTGATAGTTAAGTTCTGTTGACCGATTTCCCATTAAACGGGAGTCCTTTTATATGAACGATTTCACTTATTCACAAATTCAGTTTAAAATAATTTGGTTATATAGTATTTAGATTACCAACAACCAATATTATCTTTCTAAAACTTAATTTCAATATAGAAAATCAAAATAACACACTGAAAATATATTTTATTGCCTAAGTCTTTTGTTTAAATTCCTCTGCTCCGACGTCATCTGCTGAGCTGCCTCTCCCATCAGTTTTATATTGTGGAAGCCATAATGATGCTTGAACTTTAAACATGAATCTCTTATATATGAAACCGCATATAACTGGATCTACCTGTACTATGTAATGCATAAATTACATTTCTGCTGCTTATTGTTGTTGTCTACAAGTAGATAAAAAGTTTATAAGAAGTGTACTTCACTTTTCTGATCAAATTAGTAACATGAACATAATTATGCAAATTAATCATAAATACACTCTGACAAAAAGAAAGTCAACATATCCGAAAGCAAGTGTCTGATCATAAAGAAAGTTTGCACGTACAATGTTGATAAAAAGATAAAGAATTTTTACAATGTTACTCTAAAAAGGGAATCTCTAAAATCTCTAAACAATCATATATTATATGAGCTATTGCTGACATTCTAACTTTTAAGCTATTAATAGAAGGATTACATTCTAATGTTTAAGCTATTATAGGAAGTCCAATGAAAACAATCCCTAATGTTTTGAAATTCAGTGTGTTGGTCCCAAACCCATAGATATAAGCGCGCGCACACACATACACTGTGATTCCACTTTGTTAGGTACGTCTAAAGCTTGTGGAGCCTCCTGTAGCCTTTAAAACTGCCGGAATTTATTTAGGCATGGTGTCGCGAAAAAATATATATATTATTATTAAATATTAAAAGTTTCCTTAATTAATTATTTGGGAACTTAAGATTAATTCCGTGAATCAAGGTAAAAATGAATAAATAACAGCTCTGCTACCATTTCGTTTAGGATTACGAACAACCAAAAGATAATAATAATAAGCTAAAGGATAAATGGTCAATAAAAGCCAAAATAAGTAAAGATGAATAACATGAATTTTACTGTAAGGCTAAATGTAAATACATAGTAAACATTCAAAACAATGGGCTTAAGGCTCACTGAGAAAGCTTAAAGTTTCTAAGCTTTCATCAAAACTGAACATGATAATAATGGCAATCAAAGAACAAGGTATCATATTAAAAGGAAATGAAAGGAAAATTGCCTTTGCCTTTGAGTAACTTCTCAAAATGAAATTAACATAAGTCAACTTAAATAAACACTAAAGATCTCTTCTCGATATTTATTCTTAGTATAAATGTTCAATGTAAAGTTAATGTCAATTAAATTAAAAGAGTTTCAATGTCAGAAGTAGTGTTGATTGGAGATACAGTTTAACACTTATCAAAATCGAAGAAGAATATTTGCTAGCAAATGTATTCTTAACAAAACGAATAGGCCTATTCAAACTGTCACTTACGCATTTCTCCACAGTCTACGCTGCACCAAAGGCTGCAAACTTTATACAAGCATTCCGCTGAAACGACGCACAATTGTATTCTGCAGTTTACGGACAGCGATGTGGTCAGCTGGGGTTCTTGCCTATCGGTGACTCGCATATCGCACCATGCCTTGACTTTGTCTTCCCAAAAACGAACTTCTGAGTCGCCCGAACGCTTCTTCTCAAGGTCGGCACTTTACATGAAGCATATTTGGTGACTTCTCTGTGGCGTTAATTAAACAATGATTCTGGGAGCACATGATTTTTGCGGCGTCGGTATTCTTTCACTTTGGCTTAGAGTGAAGTTCGTTCGTTAGGTAGCGCCTACGACTCACAAATGTAATCACACTTCAAAACGATCAGTGTTTAATGAAATACACAAAATTCACACTTTTGGTAAACTTCAGGTAACAATACTTAAAATAAAATCAAAATAAAAATGGAATTAATCCAGAGACTACATCTCAACAACTTGTCAGCTCAGCGACCCCGATAGCTACTAATTATAAAAATCTAAAACCCGGGAAAATCAACGAGACCTACCCCACGTGACAATGAAAAACCAATGGAAAAATAAGACACTAAATAACAGAAATGAACGATACAAAGTAACTGAAGTGAAAAACCATGGGAATTGAAAGATAAAAGAGAAAAATAGGAAAAATAAAGAGTCAAAAATAAAAGTGAAATAATCAAAAGGAAAAATAAGGAAGTAATTTTACAAAAATGAAATGGAATAAATGAAATATATCAATAAGAGAATGGTGAAAATAAATAGACCGGAATAAAAAAGCAGAATGAACAAAGGGCTAAAAAAAACCGTGACAATGGATTCCAAAGATTCTGGAAATGTTATATAGGAATGGTGAACATGAGTGTCATGCAATTCCTGGAGATTCAATGAAGATGGAGACTTCAGTGAACAGCTCTTTACAGCTCAACCCTAAGATGTTCAATAGGCTTGAGATCGAAAGACTGAGTCGGCCACTGGAACAAATGAAGTCATTGTCATGTTCGTGGAACCGTTCCATACTGATTGGGGCTTTATATGCCAGTGCATTATCCTGCTGGGAAGTAACCATCTGACTGAGGAAATACTGTCAACATGAATGGATGCACTTGCTCAGCAATGATGTTTAGGTAGGCTGTG
Source organism: Thereuonema tuberculata (assembly GCA_023159025.1). Classification (NCBI taxonomy): domain Eukaryota; kingdom Metazoa; phylum Arthropoda; class Chilopoda; order Scutigeromorpha; family Scutigeridae; genus Thereuonema; species Thereuonema tuberculata. The sequence continues at coordinate 70,326,988 of JAFIDM010006943.1, forward strand.
GTGTTCAGACATGAATCTATTGGTTTCAAGGGACCCAGTGTATGCTACATTCCTTAGACCATAACACTGCTGAGGAAATACTGTCAACATGAATGGATGCACTTGCTCAGCAATGATGTTTAGGTACGCTGTGATGTTCAGACATGAATCTATTGGTTTCAAGGGACCCAGTGTATGCTACATTCCTTAGACCATAACACTGCTTCCACCAGCTTGTAGAGTTGTTGCCAGACATGTGGGATACATGGATTTGTGTTGTTTTCGCCAAGTTCAGAAGCTTCCAAAATATGTTGCAGAAGGAACTTAGACTCTTCAGACCAAGTAATGTTTTTCCGATCTTCAATGGTCCACTGCTTGTGTTGCTGTGTCCACAGGAAGCATGCTCTCTTGTTTGTTGTTGGTAATACTGGTACCCGACGTGGTCGTAAGCTGTTGTAGCCCATTTGCGACAAAGTGTGCCTAGTCGTTCACTGCGATAAGTTGTTCTTGCCACCGAGGTTGAATTCTCATATGATTTGTGACATTGTGGCCCGTCTCTTTGCTTGAACAATTCTAGATATCCTCCTCTGACCTATCTCATCAACAAGCAATTTTTGTCCACAGGAGAGCCGCTGACTAATTGCTTTCTGTTCTTTGCACCATCCTTGATACACCCTTGAAACTGTGGTGCATGAAAAGTTCAGGAGAATTGCCGTTTCCGGTATGCTTCATCCACCACTTCATGCGTCTACTACCATGCCACATTCAAAGTCTGTTAGATCACTTGTCTTCTCCATTCTTTCTCTTATTTTGTAAGCTTAATTGATATTAGAAAGGCGTTTTACTAAATTTATATCAAAAACTGGGATCATGACTTGCAATTTCATGGAACTCTCATAGCATTGATGTACCTAATAAAGTGGCATTACAGTGTGCATGTGTGTGTGTGTGTATATATATATATATATATATATATATATATATATACACACACACACACACAGTAGAGCCCCGATTATCCGCGAGTGCCGCGAAAATTTTTTTTAATTAAGAACCTCAAAAAACCAATTTAATCCAAGCCAACAACAGGGAAAGTACAATAGGCCCTACATTGTGAAGGTCGAAAATTACTGACAGGTTTATTGTGCATCGTAATCCTATAGGCTTTCTCGGAATTTGTGGATGAATGGCAGGCTCTTGCTCTGCAGAAAGGTTTCTGCTGTACTGTACATATTTTAAAAGCTTTGCATATTGTTTTTTTTATAATAAAACCTAGTTTTTAGGCTGAAATATTTTTTTTCATGTTTACACCTCATTTTTAGTCTTTTTTCGGGTTATCCGCGAAGCCCTTGCCACCCAATTCCGCGGATAATCGGGGCTCTACTGTATATATATCTCTCTCTCTCTCTCTCTCTCTCTCTATATATATATATATAGTGTTTGTTTATGGCTTTATGCATAATCGGGATACTAGACCTGCAATAATGAAGCTCAACAGTAATTACCTATTAGACCCTTAGAAACCATCAGTTGCTTTATATTAGCTTTTTGGATTTTAAAAAGGGCTTTTGACACGAGTAGACCATGAAAAAATGATTATGATGCTCAGAAAGATAGGCATTGATGGTTATGTTTTAAGAATCGTCAAAAATTTGTACAAAGATCCAACAGCAGCATTTAAATAAATAACACAATAACTGATTGGTTTGAAGTGAATTGTTGGTTGAGGTAAGGCTGCATGTGGTCTCCTCTGTTCTTCAGTCTCTATAGTGAGGAGATAATTAAAAGATTTTGAAGGAATAAAAAACTAACTTTAATGGAATAAGGTAGGCTGATGACATTGTGATTCTCACTGGCAGCAAACATGAACTAGAAAGAGCTGTAATGAACTTCAACCAAATTGGATTAAATTATGGAATGAAAATGAATGCTACAAAAACCAAAATTATGGTCATGGCAGAAGATCAGAATAACAAATGTGAAACTGAAATAAATAAGGTAAAATTAGAGCAAGTTTATAATTTCCAAAATACTTAGGAAGTATTTTAACTGATAATGGACGAAGTATCAAAGAAATTACAGCAATGGTCAAAGCAGCCTTTTGGATTCCGAAAGAACTACTGAGGATGAATCTAAGTGTTTTGTGTGGCCAGTGTTTCTTTATGGATGTGAGACATGGACTCTGAATAAGGACTGAGACTCTAGGATTGCAGCATTTGAGTATTAGGAAAATGCTAACATTTCAGTGGATAGACAGGGTGTCAAAGGATGAGGTATGGTGGAGAACCAAAGCTTCTTAGAGAGGTAATGGTATGGAAATGGAAATATGCTGTATGTATCATGAGAGCCTCTGGAGAGAGGATTGTAACAGCTTTGGAAGACCTAGAAGAGAGTGGATGGATGGTTTGAAGAAATGGACAGGCATTAAAAGTTATAATGAGTTAAAGAGGAAGGCCCAAGTCAGAGCTCTGTAGCACTCCATGGCAGCAAACTTCCGAATTGGAGATCACACTTGATGATACACACACACACACACACACATTATTTCATGTTTAATTTTCATCTCACCAAAACAAATTTTGTGATTCACAGACTGTGTCGTCTCCTTGTAAATACTGCATTTTAATTGAGCCTAATTAATATTTACCTTTTTAGTATCAACATACTATTTTTTTTTACATGTTTTCTATTTTATTTATTTATTTTATTAATAATGAACACTTTGTTTATTTAATTTTTAAGTATGGGAGATGGGGTAACTTTCCCTCAGCGACTGATTGATGAGGACACTGATCAGCTGCTGGGAAGTCGTCAGCGTTGGGTAGAAGAAGGTGATATTGAAAATAATGATAATAGCAGTAAGTAAATTTAGCCATTTGAGTATTTTTTTATTTTTATTTTTATTTAAAATTTATTTTCATTTGTTTTAGTGAAAGTCAAGCTAAATTTTGCTGCATTCAGCACATTAGCCAGAAGATTAAAAAGAAAATTATTTTTTTATTATAATTATTATTATATGTTTGTTCCAGGCTGTAAATATTTCAACAATAAAAAATGTACATTTCCACAAATTGAGTTTCATTTTAACAAAAGCATAAGAAATAAGCAAGTTTCCCTACAATTTCCAGATCTAAAGATAAGTTACCCATTTAATAGTAGTGAATTACAATCTCATTAAATTTAATTTTTTTTTTGTTTGCTTTTGTTTTAGTTTTGTTTGAACATTATTTATTGATTGATATTAATGTTCTTTGACATAATTGCAATTCCTTATGTATTTACATCAAATGGAGAAGAAGAAATATGTTGGTACTTATAAGTTTTGGATGGGAAGAATATTCAAAGGAAAATTATAATTTATTAAAGAAAAAAAAACAAGGAATTAAAAAAGTACTAGTGATTTAGTAGTAAATTTTCCAAAACATTTTTTTTTCTCTTTCCTAATACAAAAGATTAATTCATTCCTTTTTGCATTCAGTAGATAAATTGTTTTGTTGTCCAGAAAATTTGATTTCAGAAATGTTTTCAAATAAGCTTATTGTTAAAAATGAAGTTAATACATAAGCATCTTTACCTTTCAGCAATTAAAAGAAGGAATAAATAATTATTTTAGAACCATATCATGATTTATGAAAACACATTGAAGCACTGGATTATTGTAGGCCACTCTGTTTTGTCAATGTAAATACTAACAAATTGCTTTTCCAAATGTAATTTTTCCTTTTCAATTTCCTCAGTTGATTTAACTATATTTTAGCTTCTAACAAACAATAACAACTATAGTAGAAATCCTAAATTCTCAATTTCTAGTAAACTAAATTTGATTCAGCTTTGGCTGATGCTATTGCAAATTTTATCTGAAATCATCTGTAATTACAAAAAGTAATTTAATAACAGTATTGAGCTTTTAGATAGAATTTTATTTGAAATATATTAAACGATATATTAAGATCAATTATATAAAATTTTGGATATAAAGTTGTTTATTGCTTGACGATAACTACTTCCAATTGGAACTCCAGGAAAAGGCTTCTGACTTTGCTTTTCCCAAGAATAAATCGGACGGATCTTGATCAATGGCTTCAGGCAAAACATTTGAATGTTTACATGAAACCGATATGACAAATGTCAAGAAGAAAAGTTAATATTATAAATAAGAAAAACACTGATTTTAACCAAGGTTAACAGGAATCTGTTCTAATGATCTACTAGCTTCTAAAGAAAATTTAATTGTAGTTGGTAAATGGGAAGGATGAATTTTATTTGTAAAAATTTAGTTTTACTGTAATTCATTACTTCATTAGAGAGAGTAATGAAAAACAGTAGTGGAAAAAAAATATCATCTGGTCAGTTCAGCATCTCAAAATTTAAGAGAATTGAAGAAACTTCTAGTACTAAAAGTTATTGTGTTGCCTAAAGCCCCGCGAACACCTTGCAATTTTTCAGCAATTTAGTCCGATTTTGACATCACGAGCTGATATAATCAATAAACGGGCTCAAAATTGCTCTTGACGTCAAAATCGGACGACTAAATTGCTGAAAAATTGCATGGTGTTCGCGGGGCTTAAGAATTTAGAAAAATGGAATTATGCATTTGAGACTTTTATTGAATGAAGAGGCTGCTTTTCTAAGCTAACAAATTATAATAAGTTTCCAAGTTCATTGAATTATTCTCTCATTAATAAATTGGAAAAAGAGACATTAATTAAATTTAATTTGGTAAATTATTTAAAAAATATTTTTTTATTATTGTTTCTTTAATAATATTAAACACAGTGGAGTTCAGATTATTTTCCCCAATTTCACAAATAATCAAAATGAAAAAAAATAAATATATAATGGCTTTTAGGACTCTCTGAAATAAAACTTTATTAAATTTCTCTCTTTGGTCAAGAAACATGAATAGTTAAAAGATTATGAAAACAAACACACTCTTGTGTTGTAAAACCAAACAACAGAAAGTGTTGATATGTTGGTTGAGATAAAAGGAACTTGACATAAGTGTAGTGTTAAAAAATAAAAAAGAATCTTCCTTTCATGAACTTTACCTTTCCATTCTTGTCTTGACTTTTTTTTACTGCATCATCACTGTTCTTTTTTGTCATAATCAATCAACAGTAAACTTTATTAACTAGAAAGTCAGCCTTTCCTTGATCAAATCACAATTTTGCTCAGAATGGTAACAATAACATTTAAGTTCCCATTTTCTTGGCGTTTGGATGGTTCTATTCAGTTGCCTTTTTACCAAATCTACTTGACAGCCTTGCAAAAGTTACTGAAACAAAACATGTCACTCATCACAACTATTCTCCATTTCCTCCAAACAGACAGATTTTCTGTGATATTTTATCTACCATTTTAGTATCTCCAACAATGTGATCTGTTTCCTACTAAGTGCCAAATCTTATTGATATGAGCATTACATGTTGATTTGTGCTGTTCTACAGAGTGTCTACAAATGATTGGAGTGGTTTCATGATTGTACTGTAGGTGTATTATTTAACATATCATCAAAAAAATTGTACAGAGACATAGAGAAACTCTCCAAGTTTTTGTTCCATTTTAAAGATGCTTGATATGTGCCACACTAGTGATTCTGCACACATCAACTCTGTAATCAAGTTTGTCCCACAGTCAATGTAGCATATCCCTGTCAATTCCAGCAAAAGCATTGCAGATGCGAGTCTGCCGTTCTGATAGATCAGTCTGTAATGGTGGCATAAATACTGTATCTTTCCCATACCCCCATAAAAAAAAAAGTCACAAGGGGTTAAGTCAGGGGAGCATGGAGGCTATGACAACAATGTGTGAACATCATTCCCGATACGGCCAATCCATCGGTTTTGCAGTGTACAGTTCAAAAAGTCACAAAGATCGTGATGGAAATGTGGCGGAGCACCATCTTGTTGGAAGATGAAATCCATTCCGTCTGTCTTCAGCTATGGAATGAGCCCAATTTTCCAGCATATCCAGATAAAGGGGTCCTGTAATGGACTTCTCGATGAAGAAACAGGGGCCTTAAATTATAGATTTTGAGACCGCACAGAAAACATTAATTTTTGGAGATCCCCGAATGTGCTCCACAGTAGCATGGAGATTGTTGGTTCCCCAGATTTGCACATTGTGTCTATTCACATTGCCATTCAGGAAAAATGCTGCCTCATCACTGAAAATCAGTGTTCCATAAGCTCTTGAAATCATGCATAAAACTCGAATCAATTCACGTTATCATTGGGCAACGATGCTTGCAACAATTGTAAATGGTAAGGCTTCTGCTTCAATCATGTTCAATTCCCTGCTCGCTCTGCGAGTTGATTTTCGTGGGCTATGCACGAAAGCAGCTCGTATGTGCTCAACTGTTTCTTTATGCACAGGAGAACCACCCACTGATTTTCCTTAACAGAGGCATCCCGTTGTTGTAAATTGTTTATATCATCGTCGAATGGAGTTGGCGCTGGGTGGATCTTTATGGAACTTCGTTCTGAAGTAACACTGGACCATTGTGACAGATTGACTTGCATGGAATTTGAGGAAAACATATGCTTTTTCATGGTTCGTCACCATTTTGTAACTGCAGCGCTCTCGTGGGTGGAGGCGAAGATATATGCCTGCCGGGCAATTCAAACAAAAGATTGAGAGATGTTTGTCTTATAATAACAAACTCGATCAGCAGAGCTCAATGATGTGACCATTACAAGGTTATGAAACCACTCCAATCATTTGTAGACACCCTGTATTGTTCTTCAGTGATCATTTTAACCTTTCTGTTATCTTTAACTGTTGCTGTTCCGAAGCTTTCTAATTGAAATTGAGCAGTTGGTTATTTTTGTTGCTATAGCTTGATCCTCTCTACCATCTGATCTTATGTAAGCCAATTTATTAAGCTTTTTATTCTAATTCTCAGATTTTTGAAATTTTGATTTCCATCTTTGCTTTTTTAGTATGTTGTCATTAATCCACTTTAGAATTGAGTCTCTACTCTTCTTTTGCATTATCTTTCCATGACTCTGTGCTTCTTTCTCTGCTTTCAGAGGCTCCTCCACATTCCATCTGGCAATATGTTACTTAAAGGACCTGCAAAGCATTGTTGGTTGGATTACTTTAGCATCCTTATTTACCAATTAATTGTTAAATATGCCTTATATGGAGACTTCCTTGTATTTATATTCTATGACACATTATCTTTTATCTCCACTGTATAATGATGATTTCACTTTTATATTTATTTCTGGTTCTTTCTCATTGTTAACAGCATGTAACATCTCTGTAAATTTCATTTCATATCTGCAGTCGGGAATAGGTTCCATTATTAAGCATGATTATTTGGCTATTAATTGGTGTTTCTCTCTCTCTCTCCTCACGTGCTAAAACAAAAGCCTTATTTTGGTACTTTGGTAAAGTGACTGATTTTGCATTAAGTGGTCCTTTTACCTGTTAGTTAGCATGGTGTGAGCTAATAGGTTATGTTGTTTGTTACAAGGGAAATCAAGCTTTGAGTTTTCAATTTAAGGTTATTTGTATGATGTGATTAAATGCAGTCCACTAATTGGAAATAATTTTGCTAATTTAAATGTTCATTTTTCTGTCCATTCTCATTTTTATGTTTATTTGTCAACTTTAATGATATCTGCTACCACCTAACCTTATGCTACAAGTTTTCAAAGATTCTAAAATTTCAGTTAAAATTATTCTATTTCATCTTTCATTAAAAGTTTATGTGTTTTTATTTTGAAACCGATATTCTTTTACAAAGTTGTTAATTTGAATTGAAATAAAAAAAAAAAAATCAAAATCAACATTTTTCATACTCTGCTATTAAAGGTTTTAGGTATCTTAATGTCTTACACATTCTTTCTAATTTCCTGCTTTTAGCCAATAAGAATATATCAGAAGTACAAATGGAAAACCGCCATTTTTTTTCAAAATTTGAGCCATTATTATGGGAAAATAATTACATAATATTGTTCATCTTCAAAATATTGTTCATCACTAGCCACAACTTTTTCCCATCTTTCTGGCAGCATATGGATTCTGTGTCGAAAAAGCTGCTCGTCTTTTGAGTCGATCCAGAAATCGACCCAATTTTTGGATTCATTTTAAGAACGTAAGTGTTGCTCAGCCAGGCCATGCATCATTGATCGAAACAGGTGGTAGTCGAAAGGAGCGATGTCTGGAAAATACGGCGAGTGGGGTAAGACGTCCAATTTCAGTGTTTGCAGGTAGGTTTTCACAACCTGAGCAACATGTGGCCAAGCGTTGTCGTGCAGCAAAATCACTTTGTTGTGTCTCTGCTCATAATCCGGCCATTTTTCCTTCAATGCTCGGCTGAAATGCATTATTTGTGTTCGGTAGGGAGCTCCTGTGCTGGTTTCACCTGGTTGCAGCAGCTCATAATACACCACACTGAGCTGGTCCCACCAAATGCACAGCAAGAGTTTCGAGCCATGGATGTTTGGCTTGGCCGTCGTTGTTGATGCATGGCCGCAGTATCCCCACAATTTTTTTCACTTTGAATTATCATAATGGATTCACTTCCAATCCCCAGTGACAACGCGATGCAAAAAAACCTTTTTTGTTGTTGGAACAGCTGTTCGCAAGTGAAAAAACGCTGTTCGATGTTTCTTGGCTTCAACTCATATTGCACTCAATTTCCTTGCTTTTGCATCGTTCCCAAGGTTTGCAAATGATATGAAATGGCTTGTTTGAGTCATGCCCAATGATTCTGCAAATGCTCGTTGCATTTGACATGAATCTTCGTCCAGTAATGCCTCCAATTCTGCGTCTTCAAACTTTTTCACTGGTCCAGGACACTCCTTGTCTTCCATGCCAAAATCATCCATTTTGTAGCGTTGAAACCATTCGCGACACATTCTTTCACTAACAGCAGCCTCACCATAAGTTTCTACAATCATTCGATGTGCCTCAGCCGCAGATTTTTCTGAATTGAAGGCAAAAAGCAAAACTTCCCGCAAATTACGTTTATTTGGCTCAAACTTCGACATATCCGCTCACAAAATAGTGTATGATGCCAATAAAAATTCACAAATCTAATGATGAGTGTTTGACAGATCGCTGGTCCAGAATTATAGTGTTCTAACTGCACCCATTACAGTATTGAGAAAATGAACCTTGAATACTTGAAGTCATATTGCTACTTTGATTATAATGTCAATTAGTTCGCACCTTGTACTTTTTCTGAGTGACTTGTAATAAAGTTACTCAGAAAAAGTATAAGGTGTGAACTAATTGACATTATAATCAAAGTAGCAATATGACTTCAAGTATTCAAAGTTCATTTTCTCAATACTGTAATGGGTGCAGTTAGAACACTATAATTCTGGACCAGCGAGATGCCTAACCTTACCATGGGACGTTTCTGATCTGCATTTCTGACCAGCATTTACTGCTGGCGCCATCTATTGGGAAACGATGGTTTTCCATTTGTACTCCTGAGAGTAAAAATGGCATTCAAAGATAAGTTACATATTGAAATAGTATTTCTAAGAAAGTAGAGAAAAATTCAGTAACATGGTAGCCAAAGTCAATCAGATTATGGGATTTACAGCAGCTGTTAATGAGTAGGTGATAATTATTATCATAACTGATAGTTATTTGAAATAACTATCCTGATAGTTATTTGAATCCTAAATAGTTATCAAAAAGAACTAGATCAGCTGATAAGTGTTTCCCCTTATGAACCTATGTGAGAGAAAAGTCAGTATTCAGCTTGGAGATCACAATCTACAATTTTGAATAACAAAATTATACTACAAATTTACAGGCTAAAGGAATGTGATGAGATGCTGTACTCTAAATATAATTGTTTCGTATGTACCAGAAGAATGGAGTTTATAGAATTTGGATCACATTCTGATATCTAAGACAATAATAATGCACAGCATATATGAAGAGGGAGTCCATATGATGGATAGGATAAGTGGCATAAAAGAGCTACACTGAGTGAAGACCGATGAACAATGCACATGAAATTGCTGGTATCCAAAAACTCCTGCATTGTAGGGAAGTTACATTATCTGCTCAAAATGACCACCAAGTTGAAAACATAGTTGTAGATAGAATTTCATGTTTCTCAGGATATGGAACACCATGTGAACTGGTATGATACGGCACAGTGCTTGTCCTCGATTCTGGTGCATAGATAATTCTTGGTAGTGTAAACTCGTGACTTCAGATACCCTCAAGTAGCAAAGTGTAAGACATTTAAGTCTGGCGAGCATTGAGCCCATTTCACTGCATCTATGTGATCCATCCGATCAGGAAAGTTGTTGTCCAGCCAGTGTCGCATGGCAGAAGCATAATGTGGTGGGACACCATCCTGCATTAACCACTGTGACTGTGCACCAATGTCGTCATTGGTAGGAATCCCCACTGGTTAAAGAGGATTCAAACATGTGGTTCAGTGACACAACCCTTCCACATACCACAATGTACGGCAACCCTTGATTTCTGATAGAGTCCGAGTGGGGGGGGGGTTGTCTTTGACCAGTTACAGAGGTTGTTTACTTTGCTGTTCTTTTAAGAATGACTTCATCAGCGAACAACACTTGTGAAAGAAAATCTTCCAGCTTCTCCAGGAACCACTTGCGCATTTTTCACCTGGCTCTTAAGATCATCCTCTGTGAGGTTGTGAAGAATTTGCATTTTGTAAGGATGAAATTTCTCTTCTTTAAGATATCCCATGAAGGATAGAACTTGGAACACCAAAACTTCTTTGGCCACACACTTTGTCATTTCCCATAACGATCAGAAATGCCGGATGATCCAGAACACAGCAAAACTACAATAGAACCTGCACTCTTAAATTTCTGTAGAAGTCTGGCAACGGTTCTCTGGGATGCTGGTTGTTGGTCCGACTGTCATCAACTGAATTCTGAAGCAATGTCTCTTTAAGACTACCCTTCATGTCCACACAGAAGGTTGAGTTCCACATTCACCTTTAATATCAACATTCTTCAACTACATCTGCAAAGAAACAATCGACTTAAATATTTAATTCTCTAAAATACTGGACTTCTCAAAAATCCTATGTAATTACAAAAGAGATGGAGAAACCAGAGAGCCTTGGTATTATAGAGAGGTGAGAAAAACATGATAGAATCATTTGAGAATTTTCAGCTATGGGAACTTTCTACAGATGGATGGAGATCATCATAGGCAAGTACAAATTTCTAAAGCAGCAGCTTTATTGCATCTAGCATTAGAAGCCAACATCAGAACACTAGCTGTTGAAACTGTCCAAATGATGATAGAATTCTTATAAGTAAGATGTTGTACAAATAGTTCCTAGATCTCTATATGTGCAAGCTATTGACAAATTTAATGTGGGATACAGAAAATAATAATAAAAAAGGCTTCATATGAACATTAAAGTGCAGGAATGGAGACGACAGTACAAATGGATTTGAAATAACCTTCATCAGTGAGGAGGGGAAATATAAACAAGACAGAAATTTGATAGATTCTACACTACTTCAGATGCCTGATGAGATATTTACATCTCATCTTCTACAAGCCAATCTAAAACCTTAGTGTTGAATATTATTTGCAGACTTGCCTTCCTAGCAATCATGCATGAGGAGTATTTCCTAAAACATTCTTGAGAGTAAACCATTAAACCATATCAGCTACTGAAGAAAAATATGATAGAAACTTTATAATAAGAGTTTTTAAAGAATTTAGCAGTTCTTTTTGACTAATCCAAATGGGTTCATTAATGTTGCCTTTAATGAAAGGCTTTCAAACATCACTTAAGACTTATTTCCCCAATAGAATTAACAGTATTGAGCTTATAATTACAATTTATCATTCAGTATCTCTAAAAGAAAAGTTCATGCTGTTCATTTTCTATCAGAATTAGCAAAATATTACTTTCACCTCTGCAGTGCAGTGACTGTTAAATTTATGCAACTTTATCTGTCATGTCAGCCTTTTTATATGGTGCTATTTTCTCTGCAAAATATGAAGAAGATAGACAGTTTATTTTGATAAGTAGCTCCGGGTTCATAATGCCTTAGAAAAATGGCTTTTTTTTTTTTCAATACAAAATTAATAATTTGACATAACAGAAGAAATTTTGTCATTTTTAAGTTATTGAAGAATAAGGAAATTTAGCTAATCAAATAATTTTTTTGCCTGAAACCGACTATTACAGATGGTATGGCACTATGACCTCAAGAAATATAGCTTCTTTCATAACCTTTTTTCCCCTAAATTTTTCAAAATAAGGGGGAAAACCCTGCTTTTTGGATTTCTATAGATTATTCTATGAATGCGAGTTATGGTCGAATGTACGAGAGTTACATTCCCTTTTTAAAAAATTGAACAATGGTTTTAACACAGGGATATAGCCAGTGCTATTTTGAATACAAGGCATGTCGTTTATGAGGACAGATTAAAGTGATCAAACAAGGACGCTAGAAAGATGCCAGCTGATTAGAATGGGTTAAAAGCATGCTAGAGTTAGCTCATGACTTTATCTCTGTAAAGTCAAGAAATAGTCTTAAAGTTTAGCATCAAACAAAACAATTGATATTGCCGACTTGTAAGATTTAGGGGATTTTAAAACAGAATTCTTTCAATTGAAATCTGATAGAGGAAAAACTTTTGGAAACTAATTACCCAACTCACAAGGGAAGGGTAAGTACGTGAAAGTGGAATCTGGGAATCAAACCTAGCTCAAATGAAAGTGCATCACAGAGAACATAAGTGTGCCAAATCTTGAGTCCCAGGTTCTAAGCCATTCTATAGATATGAGGTCACAAAGATATTTTAGGAGAGATTCATTCTTGAGCAGATTGATGATTCTTTCCGCCATGATGCAATCTTTACTTGTAACTTGTCCTTCAAAGTTGCCATATCTTTCCAACAGAAGGTGAACATTAGTTTTGGAGTTACCAATCCGCATCCTTTGAAGTACAGAAGGAAAATAGAACAGATTAACATATGAGTAAAACATAAGAGCAACAAAAAAAAAAATCATAAACACAACAGAGCTGCATCTCTGCTCCTCCCTCAGAACCGGGCCTCCAACTCCGCATGCGTCCTCCATTTGCCCTCCCCTCCCACCAAAATTCAAGATCTGGCTCCACTTTCACATACATTTTCCTTGCCAGAAGAAAAACTGCAGTAGAAATTTCTAGACATAACGTGCATGTGTTAAAATAAAGAAAAATAGAAAATAAAACGCTCTTGTGAAAAAAGAATAAACAAGATAAAAAGTTGTAATTAGCTGTCAGTTTCTGAATACTGAGCGTATTCCATCATCAGGGACGGGACAAATATATAGGACATCACACAACATATAGGACAACACAAGGTGGGAATACGTAGTGGGAGTGAGGGAAGTCATACACCCTTCCCTCCCACTATGTATTCCAACCTTGTGTCCTAAGGGTTTTGTGATGTACTATATGTTTGTACTGATGATGGAATAGTCTCAGTATTCAGAAACTGTCAGTTAATTATCATCCTTTTATCCTGTTTATTCTTTTTTCACAAGTTGGGGCATTTTATTTCCTATTTTTCTTTATTGAAATTTCTAGACTGCAGTTCCTGTGCATCTTGTGATCATTTGTAGAAAGGTATTTCTTTGGCCTAATTTGGGACTATCTTATGCTAACCAATGAGAATGGGTAAAAAGAATAGCCTTTAAGACATGATAAAACTATTGACCAAAATGAAGCAAAGGAAGAGTAAATACTAATTCTTCTACAATTTAGCCCAATCATGATTCTCAAAATAGGATATCCAAAACCTCAAGCAAAGGAGATAATGAGTATCAAATAGAAGACAAAAATAATCCATCTAGATCCATAATTCAACCTTTATATCATATGTAAACACTTCAGCAAATAAACAGGTGACTTTTCAAAAGAAGTTAAGAGTGAAAAGAGCTACAATGAAAGTCAGAAAGAATTTGCCATTTCTACCGAGGCTTTCCAGAAACTTCAACAAACATATCTTAACTTCACCTAAGTCAGACCTTATAGTGACAGTTATTCAGCTAAGAAGTTCAGAGTAGACTACACCCTTAATCACTTATCAGAACACCAAGGCGAAAAGAAAGGTGGAAGAATCCTGACTTGGCAGTTTTGCAAGATAAGGGAGAACTGGCACAGATTTTCCATTTGAAGCCAGTTGAAATACTTTCTATATTTAAGTCCTGCAAGCGGAGGCTTAAATAGAGAAAGTATATTCAATTGAACAAAATGAAAATAGCATGTTACAGAAGCAAAGCTAGATATCATCATTATGACAAGAGCAGTCAAGCTAACATTCCTGACTAAGAAAAAAAAAAAAAAAAGGATTTGCACAAGCCCTTTATACAAATCAACACGTAACAAGCCCCATATATTCCAGATTAGTTTTCGCATCAATTATCAAAAAAATACAGACAGTCAAAACAAAACACTGACATGATTTAACTGTAAATTTGCCTTTGTAATATGTTATTTGGTGAAATAAATTTACTTAATTAGTCTGTACATGACAAGGCCTTTATTGTATGATTTAACTGAGGCAGGAAAAACAAGTCCAGGAAAACCTTTGACTAAAAGGGATGTAATCAACAGATAACTGATTTTCCTCATCTAAATATTAATCTCAGTAATCCAGAGCAGAGGATTCTGAGGGAAGAATAAGCTCTGTATGAAATAAACCAAGGATTGTTCCCACATTAATTAACAGAACTATTAATTTTTCATATTTGCAAGAAAAATTTTCAATTAAGAAAAAAGTCATATGTACTTAAGATAGCATATAATTTGTACAACTAGTGCCTACTGAGTATGATTGTGTAAAAATGTGATTTATGCTTTAGGGGACATTCTTCACATAAAACAGCCATTAAACACTAGCACATTGCTATTCAAGTGAAAAAACATAACTTAATATAAATTAGACATTTAAGATTATTAAAATGCCTGTCTATATATTTTTCCCTTTATTTTGTAACATTTTTAATTAACAATGTTTTAAATTAGGATGCCATGTTTAAAACAAATTTGAGAAGTCTTGCATTATACTAACAGTTTATTAAAAGTGTTCATTCCAATAATTATTAGTCATTTTTACTGAAATAGCATCTTAAAGTGTAAATTATATACTAAACATATTGTAGGAACTGCTATTTGCATCATAGAAACTTTTATGTAAAGATAGCTGAAAAAACACAACCACTGCATTTTTCTTTAGTTTTAATTTTTAGTTTTAGTTTTCTCTGCATGACATGGTTTGCTTGGCAAATTTGTGCAAACCTAGTGCTATAATTTGCATTATATCATGGATTACTTTACAATGCAGTGGCTAGTACGTTGTAGCCATAAGAGTGAAACTAAATTATTACACTGTTCAAATAATGCTGCTGTGATCCATTATATATCAGTTTCATTGTATTGAAGTAATACTGTATTGTATTTTTTTTTTCAGTGCATGATAGTTACAGAAATCCTGTAATTAACACTGTTTTTTATGTATTTGTTTTAAGAGGGATGTGATTAGTTAGGAACCAACATCTTCAGAATGTTGGAAAAAAACAAAGGAATATTTATGACGAGAGCAAACAGGAAAGAAGAGGAAGAAGAATACACCAAGTAACTCAAGCCATGATAGAGTTGTAAGGCATTTGAAACAAGGCCTTGCTATTCTTTTTTTTTTTGTTAGGCTTTTTTATTGCAAAAAAATCCTGAAAAAAAAGTAAGAGAAGAGATTTTCAGTAACAGAAAACAGTTTTAGTTGAAAAGTAGATTTCCTAAAGAATAATATTAAAAAAAGATCATTCTTAAAAAAAAAGGAATGCTGACATTGGCAAAGTAAGAGTGGGGTTTTATAATATTACGAGGTTATTTATACCGAGACTAACACAATGAAAGCATGAATTTGAAAGGAGAGATTTCAAACTTTTTGAACAATGCAAATTTAAATTCTTAAAACAGCCCTGTATGCTCAATATTTGTTTAATATTAATTGTTTAAATTGTTTAATATTTTTAACAATTTTTATTTCTTACTTTTTCCCTTTTTAATTTTTGAAATTTCTGAGCTTTTGATCCATTGATATTCCTTTTTTTTTTTTTTTTTTTTTTAATAATTTGCAATTTTTTTTTTTTTCTGTTTTGAAATTTGGATTATCTAGCTAAGTATTACAAATTGTAGTTAATTACTTTGAATAAAAAGGGTCTTTACATTAAGAGTGGTTTTTCCTTGCAAAGTAAACTGTTTGAATATTAAAATATTCAGCAATTTAAAAATTTAGAGGGGATTGATGCATTTAAAATAGGATATTTTGGGGTCTTATTATTTAATATATCATTTGGCCATTTTTCTTAAAATATTACTTTTTTGTCATTGCATCCTAATGAAGGAATGGATTACGAACCGTTTCCAAATAGTTTGTTACTATGATGGTCAAGCCTCTATTGTAATAGAAGTCTTTGCAAATATTCAAGGAGCAGCTATTAATTGAGTATAAATTCTGATATCCTTTATAAATGAGTAATAATTATATTTTGACTTGATGATATTCTGCTGTACTATACAGACTTTTTCACTATATAAAGACTGAACATATTCAGGATCATTGAATGAACTTCTTCCCCATTCTCATGGATTTCTATGTCTTTCATCCTTAACCCACCAATACAAGATGTTTCCAAACTTATATTATAGAACAAATATGGTAGATAGAAGCATCGAAAACAAACAGTTTTCATTAAGCAATGTGTGTCTGGTCTTGCACTGATACGGCTCTACAGTCATTTTATTATTGTGGCCACCATAATTGCCGGATCTTAATTCGATTGATTTCTTCTATTGGGCCATGTAAAGAGCCTCATGTGCACCTGTCGATACAGTCGATGAACTGTGTCAACGAATTATCGAAGCCTGCAATTCCATCTGTACTACATCTGGCATTTTTGAACTAGTTCAGCAGTCAGTGTTGTGGCAATGCCACTACTGCGTAGAACAAGAGGGGTGTCATTTTGAACATCTTCTCTAAAGCACACTAATAGGCAAGTAGCAATGGCCCTTTCATTAATGATTGTCTACCAGCCACATAATTAAAATGACTGTAGCACCTTATCGGTACAAGACTGGACGCTCATTACTTAATGAAAACTGTTTGTTTTCGTGCCCTCTATCTTCTATATTCTTCTGTAACACAAGTTTGGAAACACCGTGTATATGTGCATGTTATAATTTGCCTTTAAAACCACTGGAATACTTAAACCAGTAATTCTTATCATTTACAAATTATCAGAAACCAGTTAATAATTGAGGATTCCCTAGCGTATTAATGTAGATGGAAGTGTGCATGTTGGTTCCCCTCTCTCACCATCTGCCCTTTTGTCTTTCTTTCAGCCAACAGATCCAGTGTTTCCTCCGATGTCAGGCTAATAGTTGAATAAGGTCTGGTATTTGCTCTCAAAATTAAATGTTGCTTAGTATTTCTAAAATACTTTGCCATTAAATAGACTACTTTTTTTTTATTTTTGTAGAGGAGTATTTATTTTGCTTGTAGTTAGATGTGTATGTGCAAACAGATTGCTATGCAAATAAAGTTTAGTTGCTTTTTTCTGCTGTAACTTTTGGCATGAAAGAATCGGATAGTTGGAAAGACTGGATGAGAATTAGTTGGTTGATATTGATTGCACATCACTCTAAGTCAGTATTTCTTCTTAAAATTCCAATGTGTACTTTGCACTGAGAATCCACACAATTACGGAATCTTTTTATTTTGCATCTTCAACTATGGTGTTCTACCTCAAGGCTATGTTTCCAGCGAAAAAACAAAAACAACATAATAATAGCTTTGTATAATATCACAATGGGATTTTATTTTTATTGTGTCTAATGTTTAATATGAACTGTGAAGAAAAGGTATTGCAGAAATATCTCTCATTATTTGTTCAAGATCCTGGACAAATTCTCTGACCATTATCTTGCTACTTAGATTAATGGAATTTATTTTCTGTTCATTTTCAGATGATTCTGTTACAGACAAAGCTGTCTTTGCACAGCCTTTTTTTCCAAGATGATTTCTATTTTCTTTTCTTATTCCCTAGTTCTACAATTTGTCCATTTCATCTCTTCTATATTTGTCCTCAGTAGCCCTTGATTAACTTTAAATTAAAAACGTCTTCATTTTTATAAAGCCCGAAGAATGATCTTTTGTTGACAACAGTTGAATCTTAAGTTTATGAAATGCATAACAACATCAATAACTACATTTGTAGTTCTTTATAATTATCTCCATCATTTAATGTTTTTATTAATTCTGATGCTTGTTTTGTCATTGTAGTAAACATCTATTTTGGATTCCCTTAGTTCTGCGTCTATTTTTTTTAATTTTTTTTTTGAAAATTAAAAAAAAAAAAAAAAAAAAAAATGTGTTTAATTTCTTTTTCACAAAATTATATATTAATATTTATTTAATATATTTATTAAATATTTTGGCAATGGATGTTTTAACTTTAGCTAAAGAGGATCTAAAAAGTAAATCACTTCCTGTTGTTAAAACATTGATTATTTGCAACAAAATAACTTTTGACAGTCATGTTAAATTGATTGAAATTAGAAAGAACTCATTGGAGAGTTCATCCTCAAGTGCTTGCTTGGACATTGTCAGTTTTTTCTACATTTCTAAAAATTGAGAATTTTAAGGGAAAAAAAAAAAGCATCTGAAAATATAATTCCAAAGTGTCTGTTTGAGGACAATTATCATTTCAAAAAATAATGGCTGAATAGAGTGATTGTGCATTTTTGAAAAATAAAATGGTGTGAAATTCTATTTGCATGTAATGCTTTGTTGCCTATTTGTTATTTTGCAGATAATTTGCTGTTGCTTATTAGATAATTTCATAACAGTTCTTCATACCAAACTGAAATAATAAAGAAAATAGATATATTGGAGGAGTTTTGAATAATTAAAAAAATATAAGTGAATAAATAAATAAACAAAATAGAACATTTAAGTTAAAAATATTATTGAGTTAATGTAAAACTATTATTTTCTATACCTATATATAAAATGAAGAGTTTTCTTTGGAGCCACATGAGATACAACCTGGGTAAATGTGTATCAAATTAAAGGTCCTGATGTGGAGGCGTTCATTGAGCATGTTGATTTTTGTTAAAAGTAATTTTAATAAGAAATTTCATAAAAGAATTGACACCTCCTGCTGTTATTGCATCCCCCTACAACTAGAAAATGGTTTAATCCGTTTGCATTGAAGTCTGTTGGAAATATTCATAAAAAATTGATTCCTCCTGCATCCTTATTATTGCATCCCCCTATAACTAGATATGATTAAATCCATTTGCATTGAAAATCTACGGTTGGATAATCTATAATTATTAGGAGAACTGTTCTATTTGCAACTGAAGATTTTCTACATTGAAAGAAATAAACATAAAGTATCCCTCTAGTAGCCTCTTAGAGGACTTTTATCACTGTGTTGTTTATTAAGAATGTCTTTTCAGATAAAAATGAAGCAAAAGTTGGAATTGTCAGGAAACCAAGGGTAGTTTTGTCTCCTGCTTTCCAATCATTCCTCCATTTTCCTAAGGACTTACAAAGCAGTGTCATTGCTAAGTCTGTTAATCACATCCAAATTAGGAAAGACTGACCATGTTTATTTAAAGTGATGTTGAGATATATTGGAGAATTACATCTTTCCTCAATAATTTCATAGCAAATATATGTTTCCCAGATAAATTGAAAAAAAAAAAAACAGTAATTTTAAATCCTGTCTCTTTCCATCAAAAAATGGAATGTGATTCATGAGCTCATGTAATTTCTTATCAACATCCTGTCTCAGAACTTGAAATATTTCCACTAAAACAATGGCCCAAACTTGTGATTTACATCTGGTGTATAAAATGCATTTATGCGGACCATCATACATTTTCTAACTTATGTATTTTGCAGCCTTTCTTTTGTTCTAATTAAAAAATCAGTGTAAAATTTGATTGGAAATTAAATGCAACATCGTAAGAAGGAAAAAATAAAGAAGATTTTTACTGATTCTTATCGAAGATGATTTTGCATCGTTGGTCTGTCTAAAAATCTGAACATCAAATTGCTGTCTATAAAAAATCTGAAAAATGTCATTTTTTCAGATTTTGTCATATTCAGACAAAATCATATTGTCATATTTCAGATTGTTTTTATGATTTTGTCATATTAAAAATCTGAAAATGTCATTTTGACTAAAATCAGTTTGAACTAAAATAAGGAGTTTTTTCAGAGTGAAATCTCTGTGAACTTCATTTTTGTCACTTTTTTCAGATACACCTAGAAATGCTGAATTGCAGTGATCGTCTTAGGAAGTGGAGCTTTTGATTTGTTAATTCTCCATCTGCTATTATTTCAAGGCTGATATCGTGTATTGTTATACTTTGTATCAGAGTTAGCTTTTTGTGAGCTGCCTTCACCATTTTAGAATAGAATTTGATAGACATAGGATATTTGTGCTTTTATTTCCTTCAGAGCAGCTTTTCTGAAGATCTTGTAATGAATCCTTTTTTTTCTTCTGTTTCCCAGTTTCAGATCTACTTCCAATCTCCTGAAAATGATGAATGCAAAATTGAATTCTTGTTTGAATTTTTCTCCATCAAGTGTTAAAATGTTTTTGCTTAGTTTGAGAAAACTTCAAAAGATAATCAAGGATTCATTTTCTTCCCATTTGCATGCATGAATCTGCATTTTTTTTCCATCTGTGATAAATTTGGTAGATGTAATTTAATTCATAAATAAATCTGTAAAAATCTCTATTATTAATGAAATCTTTTATTTCTTTAATAGAAAATTATTAATTTCTAAAAGTATTTGTTTCTACTGTATTGCAAAATTATGTATTTAAAACTTAAAAAGCTTTTTTTCTTTAAATTTAAGAAATAAACATATTAGTTAATGTAAATCATTCTTACTAATTGTAAAAGAAGTATAATAGAGGCACAATTATATATTAATAAAAAAGCATTTCTAATTATGACACAAATAATGTATTATTAATTTATTCAGATAATGAGAACAAATACGCTATCACTGGAGTAATAGTGTTAATTTTTTGTTTTGCCAAAAAACCTAAATTCTTCATTTTCTTTATATTATTTTTCTGCACTTCAGTAACTTATGAAAGATTTCATGTAATATTCTAGCAAAAATCTAGCAGTACACATTATCTTCAGTAGAATGGTTTGCTATACAACTTTAAAAAAAAAAATTCTTGATTCAAAATGTAATTTTGCATTATAGATGAAAAAGCAGAATCATATATAATAAATCTCTCATTATTCAAGAAATTTATAGAATAGAGATTTTAGTGTTTTAAAGATTACAGATTAAATTATATCTGAAAGAAACTGATTCAAAATGGAAAAGACTTGAGAATAGATTTCCAAATGATGCAAGTTTGAAAATTATGTACTTGCCATTGTGCCATAGATAACCCATTCCATTCAATTGTGTCGTAAATAACCCATTCCATTCAATTGTGCCATAGATAACCCATTCCATTCAATTGTGTCGTAGATAACCCATTCCATTCAATTGTGCCGTAGATAACCCATTCCATTCAATTGTGCCGTAGATAACCCATTCCATTCAATTGTGCCATAGATAACCCATTCCATTCAATTGTGCCATAGATAACCCATTCCATTCAA
>JAFIDM010006943.1:70361950-70400631 GCA_023159025.1 Thereuonema tuberculata
TTTGAGTGAGGGATACATCGATGAGGTTCTTTTGAGTGAGGGATACAACGTTGCGGTTCTTTTGAGTGAGGGATACATCGATGCGGTTCTTTTGAGTGAGGATATCACTATTCTACCTTTCAGATTATTTTCAACTGTTTACTGACATACATTCTTACAATCAACATTAAGACAAATATAAATCCTATCATTTTGAGACAAACTCACATAATCAGTTAGACCACCATCATATACAGGGAAAAAGAGATAAATAAAATTATTTTTGATTTCTTGGTCACTCCAAAAAAAAAAAAAAATCGCATCATCATGATCTGAATCTTATGATTTAATGGGGGAAAAAAAAAAACCAAACAAACTTTAAGAGATCAAAATGAATATTCAGCTAACCACAAACAATTCTTCTGTTCACATGAGTTCCAAAATTAAATATTCCTCTTTCTCAGAAAGACTTTACTTGAGGCTAATCTTACATCTAGCTTTTAAAAAATATTGTCATTCCATGCTTGAAGGAAATCTTTTTAATTCTGATTGCCACAAAAATAAAAAAAAAATATCACAATACAATAAAAGATTGTTTTGTCATCAATTTGAGTGGTTGTGATTTGGGAGAGCAATTTAGGTGTATTTTGTTCTCTTGCCCTCTCTTTTTTTCTTTTTCTGTATTTTTTGTGTAAGCCAAACAGAGTTCTGGTGATTAGTTGCTGTCAGCTGTTGAACACACTGTTCATCGGTTGCAAATTTTACAACTTCAAAATGGGAATACACCAAGCAGTATCACTAAACAGTCTGTAGAGCAGGCTTGTCCCATATGGAATGAATAAATTCTTTTTGATTGTGTTTTTATTGATTTTTGTTTCTATGTTGGTGTAAAGCACCACCTAGGGAGATCTTTTTTGAAATTTTTCTTTGCATAATCCTTTGAATAGTCTGTTTACAAATTTTGGTGCTAATCTGCTTCTTGGTTACAGCTATAGAGTGCTCTGAATAGGCCAAGTTTAATTACGATCACCTTCTATATATTGCTAGATCATCCTTTGTCATGTGTTCATTTGTTAGCTTTTATTCTTATATAACTGCCTTCTCTGTTGTGCACCTAACATTCATCTTTAACCAGAGAAAATTCTTTTTTGGCTTGATAATAATTTCTCCTTAATCATTTGTGCATATCCTGTCTTATCTACCATTACAATAGAAAGTTTTACATCCTTTTACTTCAACATGATTTTCTTGAGACTCAGATTCACTGCCATACGATGCTACTTAGTTATTTTGTAATCATTTAAGTTAAAGAGTATTTTACTATAAAATGCCCTACAGAATGTGGATTTCAAGTGAGCATTAATATCTACTTTATTAAATAAAATTGTTATTTTTCCATCTTTATCATTTCTCTGTTGTAGAGAAGTGTTATTTTAAAAAAAAAAAATTAAAGATTGAGTGGCTCAATTTAAAAATCTTAAAATAAATATTAACTGTATTCTTTTAAGGAAACTGAAAACTTTCTTAACGTATTTTTAGTTCCTTTTAGGCTTCTGAAAGACGCCTTATATCCCCGGTTTGTCTGTCTGTGGACACATGTCCCACAATGCTTTGCAGAGGCTTCTGTTAGCTCAGTTGGTTAGAGCGTCGTGCTAATAACGCGAAGGCCGTGGGTTCGATCCCCTCATCAACTTAAGCTATTGTTTTTTTTTTTAAATCATTAGGAATTCAGTGTATTAACAAGGTTTGAGTTAAGAATGATGATTATTCCATATAAATAGGGGTTGGTAAGATAGCATAGGGCGAGCATTTTCTAGACCACCCCGGCACAGTCTATTCTAAAGTAAAGGTGACTCCGTTGCGAAGCACTGTGATTGGTTTGACTATCCCTACCTTGTTTATCTCTGTTTAAGTGGAACAGTTTCTTAATATTCCTTTTGTTTCCACTTTAAAGTTGTTTTCATTTGCAAGGTAATGTATCGACAAGTTCATCAAAGATTTCCTTGTATTTTTGAATTGAAGATCTTATTACTAGTTTATCAAACAACTATTTGTATTAATCTTTATTATTATTATTAAATAACGTAAATTTATTCTTTAATCTTTCTGCAGTTCAGTTCGAAATATTAGATTAAGTTAATTTTAAATTTACTTATTTATATATTTTGTCTTTTCCAGACATGCGACCACCTCTGGAAGTTAAAGTCATTCCACAAAGGAATCATCCTGTTTGAATCAGCACTAGCTGCAACAAATCATCTGAATTGAAAACAAATAGCAAAACCTATACTATTACTTTTTCTTTTGGTTTACTTTATAAGTAGAATAGTCAGTGTCATGATAGGAAAGCACTACCTATTTCTTCTTATTTGAATTTTGGAAAACAAAACAGAATCCATCTTCCTTGCACCATCTTGACGAATGTGTATTTTTACTCAGTGTTGCAGCATTGGCAGTATTAAGCTTCGTGTTAACATTCCCTGAAGTGAGTCTGGGGATAAAAGACTGTCATGAAGATAAATTTAATTCAATGTCAAACTTTTTTTTAATTCATTTTTGTTCTATTATTTAAAATTGATATTAATACCTTTCTCAGGTATAAAATCAACCAAGTGATACTTAATTTGATCATTGATAAAAAGATTTTTCAAGATAATCATTGTACAGTTTTTTAGATTCATATTCATAAAGTAATTAAAATTCTACCTTTTTTTTTTTACTATATTTCAAAGATTTTTGTTAGAAGTTGCCGATATTAATAAAATTTTCAAAATTATTGTTTGTAATTACTTTATGTATATATACACACCAATTTTTCGTATTCATAAAATATACTTGTCTGTTTGAAATAGCTATTAAAACATAAGATTTTTTTTTTTTTAAGTTTTTTATTGTTACTTTCATTGTAATACATTTGTCTGTAAATATATGCCTTGAGTTTTATTTCATCCCTCTTGTCTTTATTATGTTTTTTTAATTTGCTTAAGTTATTTATTAAACTGACACATGAGGAGCCGTTTTTTGATGCATGACCATCTGGCAATGATTCCTCAGCTTTTTGTTAACATTGTTGTGAAAAGACATTTACATAATTTTATTTCAGAATTTGCCGATCAGAAATAGAACATGTGATCACACCATTTTATTTTATATGTTGCAATTCAATCTGGTTGTTAACGGAAGGAATTTCTTGCTCAACTTTTTTTTTTTCCTCAGCCCTTATCGACCCATTTATACAGAAAAGTTATATTCATCTTTTTTTATTTCAGTGTTTTAGGAGAGCTTCTAAAATACATTTTATTTTTTTTGTTTTGATTTTCTTTAATAATTTCAAGGAATGTCTTTTTTAATGTAAGGAACAATCATTATTCATATTTGCTTTTATATATATATATAAATAAATACCAGGTGAAATATAATAAGAAATCTTTAAGGAACAAAAAACAAATGTTTTGAAGTGATTTGTCAGATGTTTTTAAAGAAGGTAAGATATAAAAAAGAGCTTTATTGTGAATTCTACATCTCCATCTTGGTCCATAAAATATCCCTCCATCTTTATTCGAGACTAACAGCAGCTCAGTTAAATTATAAATGAATGCATCAACTATGTTTTGTTCCCAAGTTAGTTTATTTGAAACTTTTCTTTCATTTTGCTTAATCTAATCATGAATAAAGTTTTATAAAATAATGTTGGTGATATTTAATATTTCAATGTTATACAGTTTCAATTTAGTTTAAACAAATTTTTTAATCAGATGCTTTTAGTCAAATCTAAAAATATTTTTTTTTTTTGTCTGTTGACCAAACTGACTACATTATTTTTCATGTATTACATTATTATTAGCAAAAATCAAAGACTATGCTAAAATACTGCAATAAAAACAATAAGATATAAAACTGTATTCATTTGAGCATTGATTTAAATAATAAGCAATTACTGAGTGTTCATAACATCCAACTTTATTTGCGGAATATAAAACTTACTATGTAAATTCTCTGGGTGAAGAATGCTGTTGGTTCATTGCAAAGAAATGGTTTTGATTCCCTTGTCACTACAGATTCTCAGTTTTATTTTTAACATTATCGTTTTTACATCAGTGGTAAGTAATTTAAATTTCTTACAAGAATAATTGGGGAATGGGTTAAATCGGCTCATGTAGTATAGGATGGGGAAACTGGTTTGATAATAAAGCTATCTCACAGAGCATTTGACAAATGTATTATTATTATTTTGCAATTCATGGATAATTTAAAACATTAGTGTAATCCAATGTATTTAATGAAAAAACAAAAATTGAAAGTTTTGAATTTTTTGATAACCTAAAGATTTATAATTTAATAAGTAATTCATTTTCTATTAACGTTCAGTCATAAATTAGCTGTAAATTATTTTTGATGCTTTTCAAAATGTGATTTGTATCTGCCTTTTTAAAATACATGTTGGTTTATTATTATATTTCGGAGGTCCCATCTTACCCTTAGTTTAGAATAAACACCTTGAAAATAAAGTTAATTAATTCTATTTAAAACATGAAATATTTCAAAGCTGTACATTTATATAAATTATATTTTTTTAGTCATAAAAATCTGACATTAACTTCTTTAATCAATTTTTGTATTTTGTGAAGAGGTCACACAATGTTTGATGTTTGTAATTGAATATTTTTTCAGCAGTATTGGAGCATCAGAACAAGAACCTTATTTATAGTAAGCCATGTAGAAATCAATATTTGTTTAGAATTTGAACATATACTCAAATTGCTCTTTTGTGCTACTTTATAGTTCAATTAACATCAAATGAATGCTAATGGACAAGAATGTTTTCAGGTATCTCCTGAATATTCCTATTTTGTAAGTAATGAGAAGAGAAACAGTACTAAATGTAAAATATGTTTGTGTGTTTTTGTATTTTCATTTAGATTGAAAATATAGTTATTTTTTTTTTATTTTTTTTTTTGTGAAAATGAGGATGGGGGCCTCTTAGATATAAACTGGCAGATGCAGTTTTGTAACATTGCTTTTTTAATGCCTACAAGCTGTCTACATTTTAAGTGTTCTTTAATTATGTGGCATTTCTGATATAAAATTGAAGCCTCATTGTTTTGTTGTAAGACTTATTTTTCAGTTATTAATATTATACTACAGTGCAGCAGCCTTTCTATACATTTACAGCTTTTATAATTCCTAAATTGTGTAATTAAAAAAATAATAAATTTAGTAATACATGCTTCATTGTATCTTTTTATTCTTAATTCCAGATATTTTGCTAAACTAACAATTTTGTAATCAATTATTACTTTTTATGGATCTTATTGGCTCTTTCAAAGCAATTTATATTTTGGATTATAAAGATTTGTAATATATTCATATATTTTTTATCATGCTTGTCAGTAAATACAGTACTTAAAAACCAATAAACCAAAGGGTTTCATTATTATATTTCCTAGACATATTCATTTAGCTAACTATGCAAAAATAAATGAGAGAGAGAGAGCTTATGAAATTATTTTTTAATGCTGGCCATACCTCAGTAATTTTCAGTTGTCTGTAATGGTATTTAATATAATCAATCACTTTCCAATGTTTTTTTTTTCCTAAATAGCAACAAAAGAAACTGATTAAAAAGTATGGGAGCTTTATATACATACATAAAATTTATCTTCAATATTCTTTATTTTTTATGAACAAAAAGTGATATCTGGAATTAAAGATAATGTAAAATAAAATTTTTGGCATTGTCTTTCAGAATATTTTATTTTGACTTATTTTACGAAATAAATATAAATTTGAAAGGTTTCTAATCTGATGTATTATTTTGCCATCACCGTACATTCCGTAGGAGGATAATTTATGGACAGGATATAAACAGCATTCTTAATACTAAACTTTTTCTAGTTTTAATATTGGGAAAGTAAGAAAATTAGTTGTTTAGGGGTTTTGTTTCATCCAGGCTATGTCTGGTGTGTTGCCTATAGTTACTAACGCAGCCGTCGATTGAGAAGAACTGTTTCAATGGGACTTTTGAGCTCTGCTGAACTCCTGATTTTTTGGAGTCTATAAACTGAACAATTTATCACTAAAATTTTAACTGGATTAATGAAAACCCATGTCTAACACTGAATTAATATCAGGATGTACTTTACTATTAGTGATTCCATACAAAAAAACTAAGTGACCACAACATGAGTCAAACCCTCTTGACTTGTAGAGGTGAATTTTTGTAGTTACTTCCTGTCTGTATCATCATGATAATAATTCTTAGGTGTTGAGAATATTCTTTCTTGAGAGGTTTTATTCTTAATTTGATTGTATAGTGGTTAGTACAGGGTTTTTCACTCGCTATCGAATCCTGATTTTCCCTGATAATTTTCAAACTAATGGACGTATCACAACAAGCCATGGACTCTCATGGAACTGTAAAAAAACATTCAGCAGGAAATTGAGGCTATGACTATGTGTTGGTGAATACCTTCTGTAATATGGAGAGGAGCATACAGGCATGACTGGATGCTAACGGCAACCACTTTCAACAAAATCATCAAGCTTAACCAAGGTATGCCAAATTTCTCTGCATATGTTCCATTAGTTTGAAAATTTTAAGGTAAAATCAGGGTTTGATAACAAGTGAAATGCCCTGTACATTACATTGTAGCCAAAATAACTCTTGTTTGAATCCTGGTCAAGGCAATGCTAATTTTCTTATCATCTATTTATAGAAAATGAAACATTTACAAAGATGGCTATGGCTTTGTTTATATTATGAAACTAGTTTTTTGCCTTGATAGCTGTTGCATCCTAAGGGATTTTTTTTTCTTTTTTGGATAGACCTCTATATGGAGAAAGTATACTTGAATTGGAGAAATGTTTTGATTTAATTTTGTCAGATGTTTGCTTTTGAATTCAACCATTTGGCAATGATATGTCTGGTGAGAATGATCAGTGCCATAATACGATTTAAAGGTCATGAACTTATTTGATTTGCGAAAAAAAAACCAAAAAAAATAAAACAAACAAAGCTATTGATTCAAACATTTAATGAAACATGCAATGGAATAAATTAAATGTGCCATTCTACTCATGACACAGTGTATTTCAATCTCTTATCAACTAGGAGAAGTAAAATTTAAGATCTAATTTAGGTAAATGTCTGATTGGATTTTAAGCCGTTTGGCAAAATTTCAAAACAACATTTGTTTTTGAAAGAATTTATATATTTACATATTAGAATGAAGTATCTTAAGAATAAGTTTGTGTGTGAGATCCTTAGTAGCTGGCTCTGCGATGCATTGCACAAACTTGATTTCAATGCATGGTTTACATAATAATGCTTCTTCATCTCAATTATTCATATAAGAATTATGAATTCTTTTCTCCAACAACTTTCAGATGTTAAACTCGTCTGAAAATTAGCAAAGGCTTGAACTTTGCAAAATTTCAAAGTACCACATTTGTAGCCTATCAGTAATTTTTTTTTGTCATGAAAATTTGAACGTCAGGAGCTCAGTTGAAGATCCTTGACCCAGGATTCACCAACCAAAGTATTATTTACAAAGTGCAACTCCAAGAATTCAAATATATATATATATGTAAATAAATTTGAATTCTTAAGACTTGTATTTGGTTGATCATAAATAATCGAAGTGCATTCTTATAAACATAAGGATACTGTATACAGAAATGCTTTGACGAACAGTCGTCTTTACATTATGTAGGTCATTGGAAATAATTTTTTGGGGGGCTGAAGAATACCACCCATCCTTCCTAATTCAATGAAATTAATTTGAACTTGGTATTGTGGGCCAATTTACATTGTGAAATTCACAAATGTCAATGAAATGAATATCTTTCAATTTCAAAATTGGTGGCCTAATTTAGTTTCCAGAAATTCACTGAAAGTTCAAATGCATCAAGAAAAATGACGTAAACATTAATTAAAAGCATCCACTTGAATATTAAACACTTGTTGAATGTGACACATTCTTGATAAATGAATTAGACATTGATCACTTATTTCCTGTTATGTTTAATATCCAGCAGATAATGATCATTGGGGGAATCATCAGAAAGAAAATTTCAGCTTTTATTGAAGGTGATTTGTTAAGAGTGGGACTGGCCTTAGATAGGAAAAAGAAAAACCTGTATGTTGGCATTTTGATTTCCAGCCTGAAAGCCATAGCTATCACCAGATGGATGGATCATGTTGTAGAGCCAATATTTCAAAAACACTCCTATTCAATCCACAATTGGGATTACAGAAAGTAGATCCAAATAAGAAACAGTGATCAAAGATTTATTGTGGAACATACAAACAGTAACAAGGATCGTAGAACAGGATTTGGTCAGAGTTGTAGTAGAAGAAGGATTACTGACTAGTTTCATTGGAATGCAGAAATAGAATAATTATATGACACAGCAGAAGAGAAAAATAATCATTTCCAAAAAAAATAGATGATAAAAATCAAACAGCTGAAAGAAGTTGAACAAATATTTATCTTGTAAACCGATTCAGAATTACATTCTTAATCAAATATAATTATTCACAAAATGAAAAGAAAATTTACTGTTAATATAATAAAAAGCTTGTTAATACAATTTCAAACAATAGTGTAACAGATAATAATTTGTATATTTAATGTCTTATCTCGAGCAAATATCAACTATTTAATGATTTATTTTTAAGAGACAGAATTAACAACCCAAAAATGCTAAAATCAATTGACCAAAATGTTCTCAATTCCTAGTTGTTGATAAATTTACCAAAAACTGATAATTGCTTAAGAATGTTAAGAACAAACCAGATATTACAAAAACAACAATTGAAAGTCAGATAAAACAAGAAATCATTAATACAAAACTGCAAAATACAGTGAAGTTTTTAAACAAAGCAAAGAAAGGTTCCAGCCATTCAGAGGAAGTTTAAATATTTCCACTTTAAATAAAATTTCTGTTTATTGTTTTTGCTAAAACATTGGCTGGTTACCCAATTACTCTTTACAATAAAATGACAATAACTTAGTGTGAGATTAAAAGGAAAGAAAGTGGCTTCTGTACAACATAGTTTAAAACCATTTTTCTACAAACGACTAATGATTTACAATTCAACAAAACTAGCGATTCTCTGTGACCAATCATTTGAGTTTGTCAGGCTGTGATCGACATTAAAGCTTAAACTTGAATTGATTCTATTCAAATGGACATTTTCAGTTGGAATTAGACGTAGACTCTGGTTTCCTCTTTTATTTGGATGTAACAATGATGTCCCAAGTTTTGAACCGTATTTTTCTTTGGAAATACTTTCCCTCTCCTCTGATGGCATTTCTTGGAAGTTGGACCCAACACAGCCAATACTCACATTTCTTGAATGGTTCCCATATGTTGCAGATTCAGTTTCTGGAGCTGCACAGTTAGGAGAAAAAGCATCTATTAGTTTAACTTTATCTTCTAAAGGATTATCTATTGATGGACTGCATGACATCGATCTATAATTCCATAACCGTGGTAGCTTTGCTTTAGGTTTTGGGCTGTGAGAGTCAGTTAAGAGCAGAGTATCATTAGTTGCCAAATCTATTGCTAATGCTTCCTCTCTATTTTGTGTCATTGTTCTTTTGCTTTTTGTTGTGAAAACTGCTTTATTTACAAATGGTGAATGAGGGTTGATATCAACTGCTTCATCTACAACTTGCGATGGATTAAAAACAGCCAAGTTTCCATTCACTGTGCATTGATTTTTACCAGAACCTTTTAAGCCTTGCTTTAAATGAGACTCAGATTTCAAATTGTTCAACTTCAGCTGTTTTGTAACAACAGACACACATTCATCATCAACTGAAATTTTCAGAGCATGAGGAAACGTGGTGCTTTGTTTCCCATCACTTGCTTTGGATTTACTCTGCAAAGGAATTGGTTTATTTCTAAAGGAATTGATCTCATTTCCTTCGTTCCTTTTGTTAGATTCACATTGTACATTGATTTGTTGGTTGCAATTATTGTCTGTATTTGAATTGCATCTTAATCTCTCTTTTAGAGAATTCCAAAATAATTCCTGCATCTTATTATTGTGAATTTCAAGTGACTCATTTTCATTCATTTCTGTTGTCGTCTGGTTTTCATTTTCTGAATTTAATAACAAATTCTCACTTGGGATCTCAATAAATAGGCAGTCTTCATTTTCAGACTGGGAAGTAAGCTTCTGATTCTTCATTTTAATAGAATTGTTGATTTCACTCAAATGTTTATTCTGAGAAACTCTCTTGTTTTTCCTTAAACTTCTACAACAATGTCCATTACTTTCATTTTTGCTACAATCGTCTAAACCTTGCTTGCTTTGAATCCTATCCTTTGCATCTACTTTGCTCTGCACCTCCACTTCCTTATGTTGTAAAGTCCTTTTATCAGCCTCTTGGCCATAGCCACTGTCATTACCAGAGTTGTTACAATCTGAAGAGATATTCAAGACATCAGACTCAGGTTTTTCTTTGGAACAATTTTTTTTACCATTATTTCTTTTGCTTCTTCTTAGGTTTGTAGTAACATAACTTGCTTTTTTTTCTTGCTTGACATCTTTCCTTTCATTGCTTTGAGGTGAAGGAGAATGTTGATCAACGGCTCTGGGTTCCAAAGTAGGCTGCTTCGCTGAAGGAGTTTCGTCCAAAACGTTGCCAAATGAAGCTTTAAAAAAAAAAAAAAAATCAGATAAGTTAATGAACTTATATACCCAAAGTTTAAAGTGTGTTGGGTATAATTACATGAAAATTTCATGTAGTTACACCCGACGCACATTACACTTTTGTTATATATGTAATTCTTGTTTAAAAACTAATCCTTTCCATTCTAAGCAGTTGCATTAGTTGATTGCCCTTTTTATTCTTGATTTGTCTACTTTTGTTTACTTTGTATGTTTTCTGAGTTCACTGAGATGTAAGATTCTGGGCAGATCCAACTGACGATGGTCAGGAAACCAGAAATGGTCCATCTTGGATTCCCGGTATCACAATTTCAAAAAACAGATCAGTGAACTCTTTTTAAGTTAATGAACTATATAAAGTGATGGAGAAATTTCTCCACTGCAGTTTTAATCTATATAAATGATCTTTCAGCATTCATCAAGATGGACCACCACAGATATAATAATTGCTACTTTGGAAGGTTTCATCTAAAAACTTGCCAATAACATCAAAATTTAAAGTGGTCCCAAATAATAGGAACATATGTTGACTACCACATTAGTAAAATATCATGTTAAGTAGTCCCTACCTTAAACTTTTAGATTTTAATTGAATGTTTAAATAAATAGTATTTAGATTTAATTTTGTATCTGTCCAGCACAACTAGTCACTACCTAATGATATCTGGAATTATCAGAAGCTGTCTTCTGCCATTAGTGTTTTGATGGAAAAACAAACAAACCACCTGACTTTGCTAATGTACAGGACTACGACTTTCTATAAAAAGTGAGTCTCAGGAGTAAGTTATTTAATAAAACATGAAAAAAATATTGGAGTGGCCAATAATCACTGCAAATTAGATCAAAACATAATAAATTCAGTTTCTATCCTCAAATAAATGCTGATCCTTCACCTGTTGAACAATAGAAATCAATCAAAATTCCTACAATTTAATCCATACTTTTTTTTTCTCCTCATAAATCACAGTTTCAAAAGGAAGAAAATTTACAATATATTTTTGCATGCTATTGTGTGTGTGTAAAAAAAAGGAAGAAATTGTCTTCCTCTTAATGAATTGCAATGCTACATAAAAGTTTCTAACATTTTTAAACAACAGTCTTTTTTTATATACAAAATAAGAAAATTTAGAATATTTTTAGTTTTAAATCAATTACTTGCAGTATTTTATTGACATTTATTAATTTCATCATTTTTCAACTAAGTACTTGGTGGCCGTAATTAAAGAGGAGGTATTTAGAGCCCAATTATCAAAAACCTTTTGGGCCAAACTCCACCAAATTTGGTGTGAACACTATTTAGTCCATGGAGTATTGATTTCTAAAGAATAAAAAATTAATTCAAAATTCCACCATCAGGGTAAAAAAAAGGGTGCTGAAAGCTAAATGTAGTGAAATAGTAAATAAAGAAAGTTTACAATCAATAGTAATTTTTATTTGGCATAATCATATGACTCAACATTGCTTTCCTTGTAATTGTTCCAATAACTGCATTTGTGAATAGTATTTCCTACAGCAGAACGCAATAGATCTCCAGTGATTTGCCTCGTGCATATTGTTATTGGTCCTTTAACGTTACTAAGTTATCCACGCCTCCTTGGTACAACAACCTTTTCAAATATCCCCATAACGAAAAGTCCCAGGGAGTGAGATCAGGCAAACGGGCTGGTCAACTTGTAGGAAACGCTCGAATAATTGTTCTGTCTTCTGTGAAATACTGCTGCAAGTCTTGGCTGTACACCCAATCAAATGTGGGGGGTTGCTCCATCCTACATAAATATATGATTTCTGTAGAATATATTGTTATCTCTTAGTTGGTACCATTAAAGCATCCAACTACCAACTTATCTATTTCTGATAATCACCACGTAGCACTATCAGATCTTATCATCCAATACTTGACATGCCTTATCCTATTGGGTGAAGACTTAACTAATGAATTTTGCTCCCTTTACCCACAAATACCTTCCCCTTACTGTTGATCTAAGATTAGAAACGACATAGTGTGTTTACAGGCTGAAATGTTGGGATAATTGTATGTGGTTACCATTAAAAATATCAACACTTTAAAAGATTTATTTATTCATTTACTTATTTAAAATTATAGAAGAACATATACTTTCTGGTGCTTGTTTAGAGCCTAGAGCTTTGAATGAACTTATTCCTGATTGGAAAGAAAAAGGAGTAAGTAGTATTTATTTTTTATTAAGCAATTTTGTTGAGGAAATTTAATGAATCAACTATTCACTTTTTGAAGAACTATCAATTTATCAGTTGCCAATTTAAATTAATTGATTCATACTTTAATTGGGACCACTGGTCAGTCGATTGCTAAATTATGCTGAAGAACCAATAGGATTCATTTAAATCTTTGCCAGTCATGATTCCGATAAACTATTATTCCTCAGTATAATGTTTTGCTCAGTTAATCAATTGCTCGGACAGATCTTCAAATCTAAGATGTAGTTTGTAAGTAACTCGTAGTATCAGTGAAAGACCTTCTGAGGTTATTAAGGGATAGTCTTAAGTTTATCATGGCTTCTGAGAAGAGGAATAGGAGCATCAATCCGTCTTCCAAGAGAATCCCATACATGCTCAATCAGATTCAGGTCAGTAGGATTTCCTGGCCAATCCAATCAATCAATTTCTAGCTGAAAGATATTAATCATAAGATGATGATTGTAGGAGTGTGTGTAGATGATTGTTATTATCTATCAATATCATCAGAGAAATGAAAAATGGATGTTACACGTTAATTTGAAACAAAAACAACATTGGGCCCTACCAGGACAAGCTTTTCAAAAACCACTTGTAATGTTAGAATTACATTTGAAGAAGATCTATCTGGTGGAACTGATAAGTGTTTATTACGAGTTGCTCAAATTCAGAGAAGCTACAAATGCAGCAAAATACTGTCAACAACTGGAAAATCTGAAGCAGATCATGACAAAATAGCAGTAATTATAAATATGATCTAGATGATTTTGGGAGGACTCTATTACTGGCCTTTCCGAAGCCAAATTTTCATATTCTGCAATCTCAATTGCACAAAATTGCAATCGGAGATTGCACATTTTGGAAAGAGGGGTGAGTAACGTATTACATAAAAAAAAAAACACCGGCAACATTGGATCGAGCCATAACCCGCAAGGCAAAACCTGCACTTCATGGTGGTTTGTAAAGTGAAGTGCCTCATCACAGGAGATAATCCAAAAACACAAAGGTTTGTTGCAAGAGAAGTACAAGGGGTGGACAAAATAATATGAACACCTGTGAAACGAAACAAAATCTTTATTAGTAGGGTGTTGACCCACCCTTCGCCTAAATTACAGCTTCTATCATACTTGGAATGATCCAATACAGGTTACGCACAATGTTCAAGGGAATACGCAGCCATCGCTCATGCAGAGAGGTCTCTAGTTCAGAAAGTGTGCAGTTAATAGTTGGAAGGAGGCAGCCAACTTGAAAGGCTTCAGCAGGCGTTCTCCGCACATAACACATCCAATGGTCTGAAATAATGTAATTGCAGATTATTTCAAAATTACCAATTGACGTATCCCCAGTGCTGTTGTGTTCAGTGTCTGTGCTCACAGCACCATTGCCGTCGCTTCAACGTATTCTGTGGTATCACCAATGGTTTTGGAATAGCCGTTTTGCCATGAATGTTCGCAGCATGCAGTTCCCATTGGATAGGTTTGGTTGATACTGGGTCCTGGAGATGGGTGTACATCTAGAAGGTTATCTGGGACATAGTTATCTTGTGCTGTCGGATTACTATCCTCTTCAACACCTGTCTATCGCTATCGGTGAGCTTTGACTTTTACCCACAGTTCTGTTTTGCAGATGGTGTCTTACCATGTTTTGTGTAGGCTATCATAACAGTTCACACAGTGCTTCTTACAACACTCACAAGGTTGACTGTTTTCGTCACAGAAGCTCCACCAAGGCATGCTCTAATGATCATGGCTCTTTCGAAGCCTGAGAGGTCGGACATAATGGCGTTTCACTGCTAGCACAAGTTTCACATGCAACCTGTATTACTGCTGCTGATAGACTAATGCCTCTGCCTTCACGGTCACTAGGTGGCATGGCTCTGCTAAGCAAATGAAGTGTGTCCCATTTTTATAGGGGTGTTCTTATTATTGTGTCCACCCCCTGTAACTCTTTCTGAATTTTTTTTTTTTTATATTAGGAAATGCAATTTAATTTTTGTCCTTCAGTGTATGTATAAGAACTTCATTTCTTTACAAAGTTATACTTATTGTAGAAGGAAGACTACAATTAGTTCATTTATATTATTACATTTATCTATTGACCTTATGAAAACAAAATTAAAATGAAGCAAGCAGATGAAAAAGTACATAAAGAATATAAATGGATCTTTAACTCATCAGTAGATTTAACTGAGACTTGGAACTAACAAAAAAAACTTTCATATTCTGAGGACATGCACATAAACCGAAATAAATTCATAAAACTAAAATATTCCTTTTATGCTGATTTTTGGCTGAGGGATAAAGTTTGCAAATTGAAAAATATATTATAACTTACAACTGAAAATCAAGCCTTCTCTAAAATATCTAATCATATCTCTATTTTTTTTTATCTCATAAAATCTGAAGTCGGACGTCTTAACATCAAAGTTCAAAAAATTTCATTACCAGGTCTACCGGCTTAAATCCGCTGTTTTTTAGGTAATAAAAAACACGTTTTTTCAATAGAAAATGAAAAAATGGTTTATTCAAAGTACTGGCCCTCGCTAACTACACATTTATCCCATCTCTTGGACAATTTGTGGATACCTTGCCAAAAAAATTCCCTCCCTTTTGAGGCAAACCACTTATCAAGCCATTTTCGGACGTCTTCATAGGAATTGAATTGTTCCTCAACAAGTGAGTGGCCCATCAACGAAAACAAGTGGTATTCAGAAGGCGCCAGGTCTGATGAGTTAACGGCATGGGGTAGCAGCTTCCAGTTGAGTGCCTCCAAGTAGTTGCGGACCATTGTTGACGTGATTGTCATGGAGAACAATCAGCTTGTCATGTCTTTTCTGATATTTCGGCCTTTTTTCACAAAGAGCACGGTTCAATTTGATCAGTTGTTGGTGGTAGCGATGGGCATTGACAGTTTCCCCTGGTTTCAGCAACTCATAGTAGACGACACCGTCCTGATCCCACGAAACGCACAGCATAGTCTTCCGTCCGAAGCGATTGGGTCTTGCGGATGATGTTGATGGTTGGCCAGGGTCAACCCACGATTTTTTGCGTTTAGGATTCTCGAAATAGATCCACTTTTCATCTCCAGTAATGATCCGATGCAGAAAGGACTTTCTTTTTGTCTGACAAGCAAAATTTCGCATGTGTTTTGGCGTCGCTCCATCTGCCGATCGGTCAATTCGTGCAGGACCCATTTTCCGATCTTTTGGACCTTTCCCATGGCACGTAGGCGACCGGAAATGGTTTGTTGAGCAACTCCCAATTCCTCGACAAGCATTTTTTGCGATTGCGTGTCATCGTCGTCCAATAGGGCTTGCAGTTCAGTGTCCTCAAATTTTTTAGGCCGATTTTCACACTCCTTGTCGGTAACATCGAAATTGCCGTCTTTGAACTGACGAAACCAGTCTCTGCACGTTGTTTCCGATAGAGCACGGTTGCCGTAGGCCTCCACAAGCATTCGGTGCGATTCGACCGCCGATTTCTTGAGATTGAAGCAGAAAAGCAGAGCTCCCCGCATATGCTCCTTTTTTGGCACAAAGCTCGACATGATTAACACAGGAAAAAATTAATTTCCTCTTTGTAATTGCTGTTGTTGTGCACTGCTTATTGTTGCCAGATGTCAAACGCATGAAACTAACAATACGGCGGTTCGATAGTCGTTTTATAAGACCACTTACGCCATCTATGAGCAAACAGTGGATTTAAGCCGGTAGACCTGGTATCATTAAAATCTAATTAGCAATTAATATTTTCATTCTCTATCTACTTTATATATCTTTTAAGCATTATTATGAAAGATTTCATTTTCACCAGTTGTTTTTGATTCTGCTCATTTCAATCATTTATATATATAATAATTATAAAATGTCAATTTGCTTTACATGTTTTGCTTTCCATATCTTCTGTCAGTATCGATGTTATAAAAGGATTAAAACAACTGATAGTCACAATTTATAGCCACACATTTTACCTGAAGGTGTTTGTGCTCTGGTTAGTGCTATTGGAAACTACAGAGTGATAATCACTTTTAGACAGAAAATAAGGACTGTTCACAGAATCTATTAAGATCCTCCTACAATTGCTATTTAATTATTATTTCAAAGATAAAGATTTGATCGTACATCTTTGAACTGCTGAATTCTTAAACCAAACATATTTAAATATAAAATTCCTAATACGACTGAAATACACATGTCAGTAAGATTTCAATATCTTGCCAGAATTAGTATCTTATTCCTTTCAATTTATTTCATTCATCAAAAGTTTAATTAAATTTGGCTAGACTATTTACAGGAGGAGAGACGGTGTGTGCAATCTACTCAAACCTTTCAAAATTGAGTTTTTTTGCAAGTATGATGTTAGGAAACTTAAATTTTAGTATTTTTTTTTTATATTATTATATAAAATATATTTTATATATTTATCATATTTTAAAAATGTTTTGCATTTAATGTTTTAAGCTCATCTTAAGTTTATCTTTTTGGGGGACTAATGGACTAAGATAAACAAAATTTGATAAAATGGAGCAAGAAACACACATTTAAAATTAAAGATACTTACAATTAAAAATATGTAAGAGTTTTTCTCCCCTATTGGGGCTCTCATCAGACCTTTTTAATTATTTTTGTTTTTATTTCAATATTTGTTATGTCCTTTCAGATAAAATAAAACTCTTATTAGTTTAACAATTTTTCTCCAAGAAAACAGTCTCGAGGCTCTTTTGGGCTGATGGTTGCAAGGGACCAACAAAAGGTTTGACTTCTGTCAAATAACAGATATTGTTATCATTTGTATAGATCTTATTGAGACAGTCAACAGGAATAGTTTTCCCTGCAAACCAACATTTTATTTTCTGAAAGGACATATCAAATATTTAAATAAAAATGGCTCCGAAAAATAATGAGAGAGAAATAAATAAAAAAAAAGGTTCGTACAGTCTGTGGTAAGACTTTGATTAAGTGATTACACGATTCGGTTGCCTTTGCAATGGTGGCTAGCAAATGTGTTAACGGCAGGGATAAGACGGATCAATCACAAAGATGTGATTGTGCAATCTGAAAAACATTGATAATAATTTTTTTACATATAATATTATAGGTTGTAACAAGTATTAGTTAAGTTGGATATTTAACGTGTGTATCTTCTAAACTATGCGAAGGCAATTGAGGCCACCACACATTCGAAACATCTTAAATTCAAATGTGTAGTAGCCTCATTTTCCTTAACAAAGTATAGTTTAGATAGGAAAAAAAAAAGATGTAAATATTTCTCTGTAAACTTTTATCATTCTAATATAAAAGCTTATAAAAATAAGTATATGTGAGATACACAAATTTTCCAAAAGACAAAAAAAATTAGGTAATGATTAAACTGCCTCGAATTCTTCACTTTTAATCCGGAATCACTTCACTGGATTGAGATTTAGAAAAGATTAAC
Organism: Thereuonema tuberculata; assembly: GCA_023159025.1. Taxonomy (NCBI): domain Eukaryota; kingdom Metazoa; phylum Arthropoda; class Chilopoda; order Scutigeromorpha; family Scutigeridae; genus Thereuonema; species Thereuonema tuberculata. The sequence goes on from JAFIDM010006943.1 coordinate 70,380,263, forward strand.
TTCAAATTTGAGTTGATCATAATTAATTACAGCAAATATTAAATATACGTCAAATATATTACAAAGCTATTTATTTATAATAAATATTTTAAAAGAGTATTTTTCTTATACTTCTTAAGACCAATAATGTAATTGATGACAAAAAATTATTACATTAATGTAAACATAAAATAAAAAAAATATTGATATATTTCTGAGTGCACAATCAGATCATTCTACTACAGTATACTAGACTCCATGTAAGCAATGCCCCTTTGGCTACATAGGACAAACATCCTGACCCCATCCATACGCGCATACAAAACACAAACAAGCCTTCACAAACACAGACCCCACACGTTCGTATACAGTAACGCAATGAGATTTGAACACCCCCTCCCCTAACTTCTCTGCTGCCAAACCCCTTTTCCACTACAATAAACTTTCCCACCGACTCCTAGCTGAATCTTTCTACATAATCCAGCTTAAGGCACTAATCCCTATCACTGGCAGGCAAAATGCCCGTCACTATTGCTAAACCTCCATAATCCTTTCACTTCCTTCACTCTCACTATGTATCGTCATGTCATCCTAAACATTTTGTGATATCCTATATGTTTGTGCCGTCCCTGATGATGAAATACGCTCAGCTCAGTATTCCGAAACTGTAGATTTATTAGCATCTTTTTTATTCTCCTTTTTATCCTGTTTATAAGTAAGTGTGTTTTATTTATTTTCAATTTTTTGTTATTTTAATACACACAAGTTAAGCCTTCTTTTTCCTAAAGGTCACAATTAAATTTAAATCTTACTGAACTAAAGCTATTTATACATTTCCTAGCCTAACTGCAGATCTCTCTCTCTCTCTCTCTCTGGTGTAACTGTCAATTGGACGCTCTCCATTTTCTTCTATCCTGTGCATCTTCCTGCAATTGTTCATACTTTCTTCCCCTTTTAACATCATCCAGCATTCCAATCCTTCTTCTTCCTCTTCCTCTCTTTCCTTCCACTTTTCCTTCTATTATTCTTTGTTGTAGACAATTTCTTCGTAGCACATGTCCTAACCAAGATGCTTTTCTCTTGCGTATGGTTTCTAACAATTTCCTTTTCTCACCTATTCTTGTTACAACGTCCTCATTCTTTACTCTGTCCGACCATTTCACTTTTAACATTCTTCTCCAAAGCCCCATTTCAAAACTTTCTAGAAATCTCTCTTCCTTCTTTTTAATAGTCCATGATTCACAACTGCAGATATTGGCTAAGTAATTTCAAAGATGGTTTATTACAAAGATAACAGTTTCATCAACGAAAAAAATCATCTTTTTTTTTTGGCGATAATTCCTGAAGGATCAAAATTGGCTGCATTGTTACAGAGAAAAATCTTAAATGTTTCAATTAGATTGGAAAAAGAGAAACTCTGCTTTGCTTTAAAATTAAATGAAAATACAACTATAAAAAAATAATTATTTGATAAAAAATATTTCTTTTAATATACCATGTTTTTAAGATGGACTAAAAAATATAAAATAATTTTTCTGAGCCCCATACAGATAGTCCTGAAACTTTGTGATTGTAAATTTTTAATAGGTATGAAAATACTTGTAAGATTTAAAACGAAAACGTGGGCGCATGCAATAGATAATTGAGATGGTATGGATGGAGCGTATATTATCTTGCACCCCATGTTTTTCATTTTAAATCTTACAAGTATTTTCATAACTATTAAAAATTTACAATCAGGACAATCTGTATGAGGTTAGGAAAAATTATTTTATACGTTTTAGTCAGTCTTAAAAACGTGGTATATTAATTTTTTTTTTTTTAAAAATAATTATTTTCTGCTTTTTAGTTGTGTGTGTATGAAACTTTTCAATCGATTTTAAATATTTTGATAAGATTACAACGGAGACATGTGGTAAATTTCAGGTTTATTTGAGTTTCTCTTCCTTGTGTTGGGTGGCAGCACCATGCGGCCATTTCCAAAAACACTGACAGCATGCGCATTGGCAAGACAGCGCAGTACCGACCTGTCATCTGAAGAATTAGGGTTCCTAACGAACAAACAATGTTAATGTGAAGAAAGCGAGTTAATATTGCATTGTCATCCAGTTCTGAGCTATGTTTAAAGTTTCAAGTCTCTAGCTCATTGGGAAGTTAATTTAAAATCAATTGTAAAATTTGTACCAAACAAACAGACAAGAAAGCAAGCTAATAAAAATGTGCTAAAATTATAATAGTAAAAGTATATTAGATTTACCTGAACTATCATTTACAAATCCTGAAGATGCAGAACAGTCACTCCAATATTCAACGTCACTGGATTCAGTTGCACAAAAATCATTCACAAACAGTGTCTCCCAACTTGATATCTTTGCAGCTGCTTAAAGATCAAATTAAAATACTTTAAAACTTCAATCTTCACTAGGGTATAAAATATAAAAAAAAGGTTTTAAAACAAAGATTTTAATCAGGACACTTTCCCTCATTTTTGCATTTCAAGCAAAGTAATTTTATGATGAAATAAAAAATAAATAAATTGCAATTTGACTTCCTGGTTTTGTCACTGGTTACTATTGAAATAAAAAAAACAAGTGTATTTGATCCCTGGAATGAAATAGTTTTGATTCTTTTCCTTTCATTGATGGTCAAAGACATATAAATTAATGTAATATTTTATTTATTAAACAGAAAATTGCTCATTAATTTCAGAGATCAGGTGTTGACAGCACCTGGTGCAGGGCCAGTCACAACACCCTTGCTGCGACACTGATAGTAATGATCAAGAAATTGTTATTGGATTTGTAAGAGGTTAAATCTAACTTCTATAAGGACTTTCCGAATTCTCACTATTTCTACTTTAGTAGTTTTAATAATAATAATTATAAAATTCAGTTGTTTAAAGATTACATTTGTTAAGTCAGAATTCCAAGATCTTAAATTAGAAAACATTTAAAGCATTTGATAAACATTTTGATTTTCATTTTATTGTCCTCAAAATGAAAGATGACCGGCGGAAGTTTGAACTGCGCAGCCCTTCCGGTAGCTGATCAATTATGTTTTCCTGTCACAATGGACGCCCGTCGTCTGTTTTCACTGAGAAAGACATGTTGAGAACGCCAAATTAAAACTTCTCTCGACTATTTACCGTTATTTCAATACCAGTTGCTAACAATAAGTATTTATATAAATAAATAAATATATATCATTTATAAATACAATGCTCATTTGCAAAGTAACAAGCCTTTACCGTAATGGCGACGTCCAGTGATAAACTCATACGGAAGTGCCTGACCAGAGTAATCGATGATACATGCGCAGATCTCACAAAAACAGGACGGCCATCATTCACTGGGAGCACAATAACAATCTGTTTAATACTTACAATTGTCTAATTTGCTTAAATCGATAACTACTTCTTCCCCTGTTTCGATGTTACTGTACTACAAAGAAAAAAAACAACAAAACAGATCGATTCAAGAACAATAGTAGCTTTTGCCTTAATAAAGAATATTAAATTATCAAATTAATTAGGGCATTTACATTTCAACTGAAATGCTTATCAAGATATTTTAATTACATTGAAATCATTAACTTGGTATTTTTTCTATGTATTATTGGATTTCTGTTTTCCAATTGAAAAACTTCAGTCTTAGTCCAGTGATACAGAGTCATTCCATATCAATTCAACCAAAAATAATATAATGACATCCACAATCTCAGATATTCATGAAACTTTTTTACTTGTTACTATCACAAGTTAGGAACCCATGTACAATTTTTCCTATCTAGGCCATGTACTTTGTGATATAAAAAATGGTAAAGTTTTGAAAAATTGCACGTAGAGGAGTGTGGGGCAGAACTCAATACCTTGTTTTCCGCTTGATTAGTGCTGCTTTACCACAGGTGATGACTGAACTAGGTTCAACTAGTGAAGAAGGAGCAGCCATTACAACGCTTTGGGAAATTGGAGATTACGGTGCCAGCGTTCTTTGAACTATAGTGACATCATGGGTGTGTTTGCACTATATTCAAAATGGCGGGAAATGTGATAATGTAATAGTGGCGGGAAATTTAGTAACATAATGGCTGTATTAGCACTACCGTAATACCTCGGTTTTCGTTGACTTCAGTTATCGTCGATTTTTATTTTTATTTTTTTTGCCTCGGATTTCGTCGACGTATTGAGAAAATAAAGGGCGACCCAGGAAAACAAAGAGGTGCACTGGCATACACAGTGTTACTGAGCATGGCAAAGGTGCAAGTTCGGACAAGTCTGGGGCCGAAAAATTTGTGTCCGAATTCAAAGAATACGTAGAGGCTGAAGGACTCATCCCCCAACAAGTATTCAACTGTGATGAAACTGGCCTCTTTTGGAAGAAGATGACAAAGAGGACGTTCATTACAGAGGAGAAAAAGGCACTGCCAAGACATAAGCCTATGAAAGATAGGCTAACTCTTTTGTTCTGTGGTAATGCTAGTGGTGATTGTAACTCTTATGGTGTACCATTCAGAAACTCCTAGAGTTTTAGCAGAAACAATATGATTAAAAGTAGAATGAAGCGATATGGAAAGCATGGGTCACGAAGTCAATTTTCATTGAGTGGATGAATGAAGTGCTTGGAGTGTTAAAAAAATACCTCCAGTATTATCAGTTGCCCCTTAAGTGCCTCCTGTTAATGGACAATGCTCCTGCACATTCTCCAGGCTTGGAAGACACATTGTTGGAGGAGTTCAGGTTTATCACAGTGAAGTTCTTGCCCCCTAATACCACACCACTCATCCTGCCCATGGACCAGAATATAATTGCAAATTTCAAGAAAACGTATACAAAAGCAATGTTTCAAAGGTGCTTTCAGATGACATCGATATTAAATTGTCCTTAAAGAGTTTTGGAAAAAAATCATTTTAACATTCTCAACTGAGATTTAACATATCTAGCCTCTTAGATATGACTTGGCAGGGAGTGACATCCAGGACAATGGAGACTGCCTGGAGACGGCCAGGATGCGTGCACGAGAGAGATTTTGAAGGGTTTGGGCCTTTCCCTGATGACCCTACACATGTGGTGCTGTTAATTGTTGATATGGGGAAGTCAATGGGTTTGGAGGTGAATGTTGAGATGTGGAAGAGTTGGTGGATGACCATAGAGAAGAACTTATCACTGAAGAGCTGCAAGACCTTCACCTAGAAATGCAACAGACGCTATAAAAGTTGCTATAGACGAGGAGGAAGAGACAAGGGAGAATGTGCCTTCTTCAGAGATTAAGGACATCTTCTCCATGTGGAGTAAGGTACAGTGGTTTGTGGAGAAATATCACCCACACAAAGCTGTTGCAGGGCATGTTTGCGACTTGTTTAATGATAATGTCTTGTCCCATTTTAGGCAAATCTTAAAGAGGTGGCACAGATAGACTTCTTTCGACAGCTTTCTAGTGCAACAGGGGTCCACTGACTCTGAAGCTGGTCCTAGTGCCAAAAGACCAACAAGGCAAGTAACCCCAGATAGTGCCTTAATACCTTCCAAACAATAATATCTGCACCTCTCGCTCCCCTCCTCACCGTCTTCCATATGCCAAGAAGAGTCTTCAGAAAAGTATAAAAATGTAAATGCCGTGTTACATGTTCATTTATTCTTTACATTCATTTTACATTAATTTCTTATTCTTTTAGTATTAATGTATATTTATTATATTTATATTTATTCTCTATAAAATGTGGTTTTTTTTTTTTTTTTTTGGTATGTATTTTGGAGTGTCTAGAATGAATTAATTGGATTTACATTGATTTACATGGAAATAATTGCCTCGGTTTTCGCCGATTGTTTTCAGACGGATTATCGACGAAAACCGAGGTATCACTGTATATTAAATAGAGTGATAAATTTTAAAGGGGAAAAAATTGTTTCAAAAGTTAGCAATAGACATATCCTGCAATTGACAATGCCTTACTTATTCTAACCTACAGCTAACTGCAATTGATATATCCTGAAATTGACGATGCCTTATTTATTCTAATCTATAGCTAATTGCAGTTAACACTTCGGTCTTGCGAAGATGAGGCTCAAGCAACAACTTCTCGACCTTACAGGAAGCCAATTTATTTTTGAAGGCTAATTGTTTTTTAGGAAATTGCTATGGAAATTATTAAAAAAAAAACGCTTACCTTATATTTCTTTGTCCGCCACGTCTGGCGGATAAACTCAGTCGTCCAAGAAAAATAAAGTCACATTTACCTGTAGGCAACCTTTCAGAACCATTCATTTTTATGTAGTGTTAAAAAAACAACTCGAAGCGTGAATTCTTATTTCAAAAGAACGAAGAAAGAAAACACGTATGTTAAAAAACAAATATTTGTGTATTGCTCCGCAGAGGCATAAATGCAAAACGGCACTAAATGACGTATCCTTACGAAGACACTGATTGGTGGTACTATGTTCTCAGGTTTAGCCCAGCGCTTTGTTGCAAGTATTCGTTTAGCGTCACCATCTGATATTGTGTTTAGCTGAGTTTTTGTTTCAATGTTTCTCTGTTTTATACCGATTTTCTTACAGAAGCACTGCTGCAGTGACTGAAAATGTAAATATTACTGAGTGTTGCGTGTTTCACAAGGATTCATTCTACACTAAATGATTGTGCCTGGAACTTTTATAAATTTAACAATGGCATGTTTTTCATAACCTATACTTGTGGGGTGAAACCGAGAGCATCTTCGTTACCAGAGTAAGCCTTCAAATATGTCCTGGTTATATAATTGACTCAGCTGAAAATATCCTCAATTTCTGCAAGGCAAGAACTGAAAACAAAATTCTGAATGATAAAAAAAGAACACGTCAGCAGCTAGAAACCTTATTCTCTAAAGCAAAAGCAATTCCTGGTGCAAGTGGCTTCGACCATTTCAGTCCCGGGTCTGAAGATTCCATTGGAACAAATTAGAATCTATACACTTTAATTTACATGTGGTAAAACTTTCACAGTGATAGACACAGCTATAATTTTTTTTCCTTAAATCTGCTCGTGGAGCCTCGAAAACAGCATCTACCTACAATTTTTCAAAACTTCATCATTTTTTTTTATCTCAGAAAGTAGCCTAGGGAGGAAAATTTACATGGATTCTTAACAAGTGGTAGAAACAACTAAAAAAGTTTCATGAAAATCTCAGGTGGTGGGTGTCATGGCCTGGTTGAATACCTTAAAGACATAAGAAAATATAACAAACATCGTCAAAGTTTAATAAATTCATCATTCTCTTACTGGAATATGAATTTGTAATTCATAATAAGGAATTGGAACCTCCAGAAAGTTTATTTCATTTTTATTTTTTGCAAATGCAACCACCTAAAACATGAATTATGTTGTTTTTTTGTTTTTTTTTTACTGATTTTTTTGAAATCCAGGAAATGGTTTCTAGAATGAAGTTTTCATTAATTCAAAATGTGATGTAATCTTCATAAGTATTATTTAATTATAAACATCAAAGATTTTGACTAATTAACATTTTTTACAGTTTACAACACTTTACTTTGATGTTTCCTGAATTGACATTAAAAAAAACCCAACAACAGCACACTTTATTTCCCTTCCAAAAGTGATCCGATGTTTATCAAGAGGGTGTTTTGATTGCTAACTAGGAAGATAATGGTTGCATGGATATATAATTTGCCAAATTTCTGTAAATTAAAACAAAATTTGGATCACATGTAAAGAATAGAATATGGTTGAAAAATCCCCATACTCTGAATGATAGTTCTTCAGTCATCTCCAACCTTCTTTAAGAGTTTGAGAATTCAACATTAAAACATCATTGTTGTTTCTTACATCCATTTCAGTATTTCTGATACTGATGACGACAGCAACTATTCTTATTGGAGTTTATATCATGATAAGACATTTATCGTATTATAGGAACAATTGCTGGCATCCCTGGTTCAATGTTCAGTCTCCTTTGCATCAATAAGATGTTTGATTCCCTTCTAACTCCAGGAGCCCAGAAGATAACGTTCCCTTTCCTCCCTAACTGCTATTTTTGGCTCTCAGATTTTTCTGGAAAGGCAATGCAGGCTGCCATGATAAAGAAATCCAGGAATATGCAATGGGAGTTACTTTGATAAACTGAACTATTGAATTTAGAAAAGTATTACCCTAACTGAAAAATCTTTTTCTGATATACAATCCTAATAACATCTTTATAAATGTGGTTCACACTATTAATGTTTTGCTTTCTTCCTATTTTACATTTAGAAATGAAAGTAAAACAGGCTGGGAATCGATCGTGTGTTTGAATAAAAAAGAACCAGATCAGAAATGAAATTAATTTATATAAAAATAGCAGAATTCAACACCAAAGTTAATTTAAATTAATTTAAGTTAATTTAACAAAGCAAAGTTAATTTAAATGTTTTTTATTACTAAGTAGCAAATTTCCCCAAATAATTATTGGATGTTTCATCCTTTGATATTTCTTGTTGAAGTTACTGCAGGAGTCACAGTGTTTCTCTAGGAAATGTGTTTTTTGTTCTTGGTATTCCCTATCCAATGGTTATGAAAATAGCAAAACGTATAACCCCTTTTTCTTATCCAATGGTTAAAAAGAATTTCGTAACAAGTAAAATCATGAATACAAAGAAGTTCACGAGGACAACACTTTTAACAAAGTTACAGAAGTTTGCTTCGTTTTTTGTTCCTTCATCAGCACTTTAACACAAATACATTAAACAAGAACAGTTTTGTTTTTCTGGAAGGATACAACAAGACAAGTTCAAATATATAAATAACAATTGCTGCTTAGAAATGAGAAAAAAAGTTTTTTTACAATCAGTGGTGGGACTGAGCTCATGTCAGGATGAAGTGATGTGCAGCCATAAATAGTAATACTACCTTCTAATATTTCAGTTGTTACAGAGACCTCTATATTCTACATGATCAAATAATGTGAACTAAAAAGGAAAATTATTAATAATTGCAAATTTTCTTTACAGATTGCTTAACTATTACTGTCTACTAAGTACCCACTGTGAGTGACTGAAATGGGTGATGTTCAATTAAGATCCTGTGTTTATGGACAAATTGCCTTTAATATCTGTATATGCAGTGGCGTAACTAGAGGAGGGCGGTGGGTGCGGTCCGCACCGGGCGGCACATATTTTGGGGTGGCATTTTTTATATTTAGTTTTAGTTGTAAAAAAACGACTTGTTCACTTCAGAGTATAATAAGTTTACTATTACTTCGTAATTCATAATTTCTACGAATTATGAATTACTATATGATTTCGAATATTTTTCCTTATATTACGCTTATCCAATTGAAGAAATGTTTAAATAATTTAAATTCGTCTATTTTACTGAAAATTATTAAGATTTACGACAAGAATATGAAAATATTCAAATTTCTCCATTAACCCTTTATTTCCCAGCGTCATTAGCTTTAGAAATGAATAATGTAGTTAACATTTTTGCATGTGGAAAACCATGTAAAATGGTTTTAACAAATGGTGGAAACTTAATCCCAAAATAAGTCAACACGAGTTGAGCCCATTGCACATTCGATCTTGTTCCCAATGGAAGGAATTAGAAATAAAACTTGGACATGGCGCAACTTTTGGTAAACTTTAACAACAGAATATTGATAAGAAAATCAAAAAATGGAAGGAAATTCTTACAAGAATAGTTGATATAATTAGATTCTTAGCAAAACAAAATTTGGCGTTTCGAGGTCATCGTGAAAGTGTTCATCAGGAAGACATCAATTCAATGGAAAATAAGAGGAAATTTTCTAGAGCTTGTTGACTTGTTGAAGTAGTATGTACTGAATATGTAGTAAAAATTAAGATGGGTAATAAATATAGTATCTCCTATTTGTCGCCGAAGATTCAGAATGAATTCGTAGAGCTATTGGGAGGCGCAGTGAGAAAAACAATTATGGATCAAATAAAGCAAGCTAAATACTTTTGTATGATATTTGACAGCACCCCGTTTATTTCCCACAAAGATCAAACCAGTCAAATTATTAGATACGTAGTTATTGATGGCAGCGAAGTTAAAGTTGTAGAATCGTTTATTGACTTTGTAGAAACTAAAGGAAAAACTGCTGAGGAAATCACAAATATGATTTTAACGAAATTCGAAAATTACGGTTTAGATATAAAAAATTGCAGAGGACAGGCTTACGATAATGCTGCCGTCATGGCAGGAAAGCACAGCGGTGTTCAAACTCACATTAAACTAATAAATCCAAATGCAGAATTTGTAGCATGTACAAATCATTCTATAAACCTGGCATGTTTACACGCTGCTTCTACTGCTATCGATTCCTTAACATTTTTTGGAACTATCGAGCAGTTGTTTTCATTTTCTTCTTCTTCCACTCGTCGATGGGATGTTTTTAGTTTCTGTTACTGGTCAAGGTGTTAAATGCAGCGTAGAAACTCGCTGGAGCGCTAGAGCAGAAGCAGTAACTACAGTAAAAAAGCATTTTTTTACATTTTAAGCTCCTTGGAAAAATTAACATATGAAGATGAAAATAGTAAAACGAGATCAGATGCTGGAATATTACTCAATTCAATACAATCCTTTTTCTTTTCTGTTATTTCAATTTATGGGAACCCATCCTTTTGGAAGTTAATGACGCGCAAAAATACCTGCAAATAAAAGGGTTATGTTCATCAATGCCATATAAATGTTCATCAATGCCATATAAAACTAAATTCTTTGCAAACCCATTTCATGGAACAAAGAGATGCGCTAATACAAAACGCAGTTATAGCAGCCAAAACAATTTGTGAAGAGTTGGAGATATCGACTGAACGTCGAGTTAGAAGGAGAAAAAATATGAGTGGGGGAAATTCACGAGAGTGGGGCTATCCTTAGAACAAGAAGTATGAAGAGAAATGTTTTTATCTATGGATAGAATTATAAAGGAAATAAAAGAACGCTTTGATCAGTTGCATGTCTTTCGTGTATAATACCATGCAACCTACTAAATGAAGAATTTGAATGTCAAATAAATGACTTTATTGACATTGATAAAGAACAGTTCCAAATTGAAAGAAAAAGGATCCAGGTTTTTATGGCTGTACCTGCACTATAAGAAGAGGCAAAACGTTGGAAAAACGGGTGGGGGGGGGGGGGGAAGGCCCTATTGATATACTCAAATTTATTCAACAGTATAGACTGGAAAATTCTGGACCCAACATTGTAATTTTGCCAAGATTTTTTTTTAACAATTATTGCAATCAGTATCGCTAGTTGCGAAAGGAGTTTCTCCAAATTGAAGTTGATAAAAAATTATCTTCGTTCCACAATGAGTGAATTAAGACTACAAAATCTTGCAATATTGTCCACAGAACAAGAAATTACAAATATTATAAATTTTGAGAGCATTATACACGATTTTTCTACTATGAAAGTTAGAAGAGTAAATATATAAATATATTTACATACACATTTGTTTGTTTATCCAAAAGAAATGAAATTATTTATTTATAAATATAAAATAAAAAAATTTTAATGGTAATTTTTTTTTGTAAATTAGGTAATCTATATGTTTTGTAATTTAAATATGGCATCCAACGGTAAAAAGTTACCACCTATAGTTTGTCTCAATTACAATTATTTATTTATGTTTATTAATTTGTAAAAACCACCATTTCATGACTTAGAAAGGGCGGCAAATTGGAGACCGCCCCGGGCGGCAAAAGTTCTAGTTACGCCACTGTGTATATGTACATTGTATAACATCATACGGAACCTCAAAACAGAAGTACATAATACATACCACTTGAGGCAATTTAACTAGACAAGTTTTTTAAGTAATCAGCTCATGATTTGGCTGTTCTAAGGGATCAGGAGTATGGCTTTTCAGTTACAACTAGTGAAGGAAAAACACAAGCAACAAAAACAGATGAAATATCTCCATCTCAGCTTACAGGATTGCCAACAGAATTTGGCCAAATTCGACAAACTAGCGGCCTGATCTGGAGCCTGTTCAAAGTTCACAGGGAAAGATATTAGAGATGATATGACGATTTTTAAATCTAATACTTGCAATGTGACCAAAACATATGAAAACTGCTAGATGAAAGGGAGAAGAAATGGGTTAACAATCAGAAGAAAAGTGACTGAAAAGAAATTTAGAAAGGAAATGGCAAGTGCTGAACAAGCAACTGAATCCAGCAACATTCTTCTAAATAAGAGCAATTCTTGATATTGATGAGCTTGAAGAATGTGTAAAGAGGACCACAGATGAAAAAAAAGTTAAAAGTAAATTCTCCAAACTGAATTGTGCTTTAGATGTCATTTATCTCCATGCGATTTAAAAGCTCATCCACATCTTCACAAAACCAACCAAGTAACTATTGATATGAAGATCAATTTGGCAATTATTCTTACTAATGAAGATGGATCTCCTTCAGATGAAGATAAAATGATGGGAATGATCAAGTACCTGGTCAAGCTGAAGTAAAAGTCACGGTTCGTTAGTTAACGAGCCATATATTGTCTTCTGGGATGACAAAAGAGTGGTATATTGGTCTATGCCTTGAAAATATCAGTAGTACACTTCACAAAATAGAAATTTTGGAACACTATCCAAAACAGAAGGAGAGTTGTAATATGCATTGGAATTACCCAAAGAAAGCTGTAATGTAGATACTGAACAAATAATGCCCAGTAATATCATTAGTACCTGGGTTGTACCAGGAAATCAATCTTCATTGCGGAGAACTATCACATGATTGAGAGTTTATTTAAAGTATTCCTATCAAAACTTTAAGAATGTTTCTGAGTTTTGCACTAATTAAAATAACAATATTATTTATACTACAGTAAAACCTCGTTAAGTCGTCATTTTCCTTTGGTCCCGACAAGGTCTCATAGACAATAATGTAAAATAACCCTCTTTAACTTGTCACCAAATTTAATGGCGAAAAGCATCTTTATTCTCAATTTTGCCTGCTAACTTTTCAGCCCCACCCCTTCACTCTAAGAAAGCCTAGCCTTTACGGGGAATTTTCACGTGGGAAATTCACTTGGTAAATTACACACTTTTCGCTGCGAATCTTGTCAAGTGTATACGTTTTCCTTGACCGCTACTGAGTGTGATTTCATTTCATAGCTAGTAAGCTCCGCTCTAACGGCTATTTTTTATCTTGCAATTTCATGGTACGATTACATTTGTAATATGTCAGGGAAACGAAAACTTACCTCATTATGTTTTAAAGAAAAAAAAAAAAGACTTAATTGCACTTTTTGAAAAATCAAATGTTTCGAAAACAGCTTTTGCCAAAGAACATCGTATTCCCAGGACTACATTAAACGATATTCTTTCATCGAAACAAGTAATTGAAGAAGCTGACTGTAAAGACAAAAGAAACAGAATGAGGAAATCAAAGTTTGACGAGATTGAGGAAATTTTGGCTAGTTCGATGGCTAAAACATGCCAGATCGCAGAATGAGCCGATTTCTGACGTGATTCTCAAAGAAAAAGCCATGGAAATTGCTAAGGAGTTGAATATTGAAGATTTTGGCGGCAGCAATGGTTGGCTGGAACGTTTCAAAGACAGACATTGCCTTTCTTTTAAAACGATTATAATGTGGTAACTTGGACCAATCTACCCTTTTCAATGTTGAACTCTTCCTCAGCCTGTTTCTGAACGTCTGCATCCTTTAATGCCATTTTCCAGAATGTAAAAGTTAAAAATCGAGAAGCAAAACGACCAAGATATGAGATGCTGTTCTAACTTTTACATTCTGGAAAATGGCATTAAAGGATGCAGACGTTCAGAAACAGGCTGAGGAAGAGTTCAACATTGAAAAGGGTAGATTGGTCCAAGAACAACTTTTGAAGATCATGCAATATTACGAATGTGGTAACTATAAAAAGTGTTTTTTTTTTTTTTTACTTTCCACTCATTTACATGTATTGATTTCTGAAAATCTTGTTTTCCTCACCGAATCCTACATCAATTCATGAAAATACTGTATTTCAGTGTTTTTTTGTTGGTTTTTTTTTTTTTTCAAAAATTTCCCACTCCACCTAAGTCGTCAAAAATGTTTGGTCCCTCGAGTGACGACTTAACGAGGTTTTACTGTATTATAATGCTAACTAGTTTCAAAATACAACACAGAAGATGATAATTAGTTAAATTTACATACTTGTGCACATCTGTATTAAAGTATATATAATAAAGCAAAGCATATAGAGAAAGAAATAAAACTGTTCATGTTTTAAAATGATACAATTAATGCGAGCATTTTTATTAATTTACCTTACATAAAATGGCTGCACCCCTTCAATTTCAGTAAATATGATCTTAAAATGATACTAAGACCATGCCCTATAATTTAAGTGTCCACAGATGGACCAAAAGTATTTCATTTTCACAGCTTACCTCTAGTTGAAGGGACTGATTTCGTTGCCTTGCGGTCATAGCTAACAAAAACGGAATGTTCATCGGAATCGCAATGGAGTCTCCAAAGCAAAAATAAACAATTAAAAATCTCAATAGTGTTTTATTGTGTGCTTTAATAGTTGGCGATTTTATTAATTTTAACTGTACGTTAAAAAGCTTTTAAAATAAATGCGGCAAAGGCCACTGTTGCCAACGTAATTAGAAAATACCATTTTATCAAATATGACATTGGAAAGTTTTTGGATCTCCATAAAAGGATTGAAGCCACTATTATTTTTAATAATATTTGTAGGAAATATAACTTGACACCCGTTGGATGTGAATTGAAACTAAAAACCAGGGATTATAAGATACAGGAACTCGGTTACAAAATTCAAAAATTAATAGTTTCTGAAAGAATTAAAGAAGCTCATATTAAAAAAATGCAGTTAACGACTCAACTTAAAAGATTATCCAATTTTTTAAAGGGAAAGTAACAGCAGATGACTTCGTTTATATATTCTGGTCATGGGAGCAAAAAAGGCAAGATATGCAAAGGAAGCTCAACAGCACTGTAGGAAATCGGGAAGGTTAAGGAGTCAAACAGGGTCTTATGACTACGGATAACATCAACGATAGCAACATCAGCTTAATCCTTATGCAAAAGGAGCTCTTGAGTAGAGGTTTGCATTATAAAATTGGTAAATAAAGCATTAATATCATGGATACTCTAAACTAATTTTGAATCTCAAGTCAGATTTATTTCCGATAAGCATGAGCGATCCGTTTTGAGTAAGAGAATTGGTAATATAGTGAATGGGTTTAAACATAAAAAAAGATCTAAATCCACCTTAAATACACTCCAATATCAAGAACTATTACATCTAAAATGCTACAGCAATAAGATAGTCTACACTGAAGCCGATAAGGGAGGTGCCATCATCATCTTGAATAAGGAGGACTATGTTAATATGTGTGAACAGTTTATTTATAACACGGAGGGGTTTAGTTTGCTTGGTCAAACTCATTAACAGGTTATTAAGGATATTAATAGGAAAATTGAAAAAGCACATACACACGGATGGATTTCAAGGGAAAAGGCTAATGATGTTATCAGAACTTAAGTTTCCCTTCCCATGCTTAGAGGATTGCCAAAAGTGCACAAAGAAAAACAAAGTTCCTTGAATAAAATTAGGCCTATGATAAACTGTAAAGCAAAGGCATCATGGTAATTTCAAAAATTATTGAGTAAAAGATACTACGCATTAATTATCATTCAAAATACATCATTTGTAACTGTATGCCTCTACTGGAAAATATTCATAAAAATCCATATCCTCCTAATACACTTATGGTTTCTCTAGATGTAACCAACCTTTACAAGTCATTAAAGCCATCTTTAATTATACAGGCGATACAGCATGCCATTGACAACGACACCAGAATCAATGAAGGAAGATTTTATTTTAATGTGCAGGAAATTACACAACTGATCAGTTTGTTATTTTGTAACCAGATATTCACCTTCAATAATAATATTTATGCCCAAACTTCTGGTATATTTATGGGACTGCCATCATTGGCAGTGCTGGCAAAGTATGTAATGGGGTTTATCGAGGATCAGGTTATTTCTATGGATAGCAGGTTTAATAATATGCACTACATATGTAGATATGTGGACGACTCATTCCTGATTATTAATAATGCAAAGGTGATTCTAAGTGACTTTGTGTTCACCATAAAATACAATATACCATGGAGGATGAAGTAGATGGTGTTATTCCTTTACTGGATGTATTAATTAGAAAACATAAAAAGGGTTTCGACACTTCAGTCTTCCAAAAAACCAATTGATGCTCTTATTACCATTACCTATTCCAGTTCGGTTCCGGACAGTTATAAAAGGAATTCGGTACACATGGCTGTTGACAGGGCTATTAAATTTTGCTCCAACCCATCAATCTTGGACCATGAGATTGAGTTGATCAAGCATTTACACATCAATAATGGTTTCCCAGTTACAACATTGAACAAATATATTAAGGGTTTTTTACAAATAGAACGTTATAAAAAAAGCAGCAAAGTACAACCTATTTTGGATAATAATGGAACTCCTACTGATGAAAAACACGCTGTGACCAGATATGTATCAATCACGTATGATGAAGCCATGCTTAAAAAATTAAAACCTATTCTAATAGCATTGGCTTAGCATGCAAACCTAGAAATACTATTGGAGTTATACTTAACCAGAGAAAGACATCCATTGGCACAAAAAACCATAATTTACAAAAACAGGGTACTATATATGGAATATGTTGTTAAAACAGCAATAATAATACTTGTCTGTATATTGGAGAGTCAAAAAGATGCATAGAAATGCGTCTGAAGGAACACACCCATGCTGTTAAAAAAGGAAATATGTTATATAATACCGCATTCCATTGTCTAAACCAGTGTTTCTCAACCGCTGGCCTGCGGACCAATAAAAAAAAAATTGGTCAGCAGACGTCTTACAGAAATTTAATATCCTGTTTTGTACAGACTAATCTGTCCTCCTTTTCGATATTTGAAGAGTAATTCTTTTTTTTTTTGGTTGTAAATAAAATAATGTTTTCAAAGGTCCGCGTTGAATAAAATAGATACTTTATTGGTCCGCGGTATGTTTTCGGTTGAGTAACACTGGTATAAACAATGGACATGTATTAGACCTCACCAATCCCATCATGTTTGGCATTAGAAAGGATACATATTTATGCAAATTTTATGAGTCTGTAAAGATTAGGCTTCTTCAAAGCTACAATCAGGATCTATCGGTTGCTAATATATTGGAATATGAAATTGAAATTATTGAAAGGGAAGGGGGAAAAAATATATATCAGAATAACCGGTGTATTATGACACTTAATAATGGAGTTCGATGGCAGATGGCTTATTCAGGTCTAGTCGTTATGATATTTGATGCTAGATGGAGGTCCATTTCCTTTTTAGTTTGATCATTATTTTAGATGCAGTAACGAATCCAATAGAGGAGGATTAATGTTATGAACAGGGGGGGGGGGCACATTTGACAAAGAATCCCAGCAAGATGGGGGTTCAAAACGTAGTGTTTTATTGTGTGTTTTAATAGCTGGCGATTTTAATAAAAAACTCACTAAAAAAAATTTTCGTGAGGGAATTCACGTCCCAGCATTTCACCAGTCTCAATGAATTTTCGTAACACATTGAAAATTAAAACTGGGCATTTAATTATTATTAAACATAAATGGGTGAGATCTTGCTGTTTACTGGTGACTACTCCTTGCTGAAGATCACCAAAGAGCGTGAAACAGCTGTTCTAGGATGCCACTTAAACAACTGGGTTATTTCCTATTTTTTGTGGATAAAATTAACAGTTTGCAAGGTATTTTTAACATAATTTTAAGCAATTTATACTAAAAATATGAGAATTTAAACTTATACTGTGATCAAATAGGGGGAAATTATTTAGTATGAGCTCAAGCTATTGGCACAAAGCTTGTGTGCTGATTAGTTGTAGGTTAGATAAGTTGAGGTATGACCCCCTCCAGGATGTTTATATTGATTTTTTTTTTATAAAATTAGTATGTACTGATAATTCAATGTTTGATGGTTCGTTTAAAATTATTAAAAATGTCTAACGGACGTCTTTGATTTTTACCCAAGGAAAATAGGAGATTACCAACACTTGGTCATTGATGTCTATTAATAATTAGCAGGGAATGTGTTGACAGCAGGAGAAGTATATACGAGGACAATTTGCCTCGGTTATCTCAAATATATAATACGAATCAATTTTTCTATCATTATTTTTGGGCAGCAATTTATTTATACATCTGAAGTTGTCTTTATATTTTCTTACAGAATATATATATATATATATTTAAAAATATTTTGTATCGTGGAGGAACCCCTGAAGTGCCTTGAAAGAACTTTGTTACTATTCCACCATGCCATGAGAATTTCATCAAACTTTACATTATTTATGTCTTTTTTAAATTCAAATATTTGTCTTTCGACATCTGTTTTAGCCTAGGAAAATGTAACGGATAGTTATCTGGAATCGAATGTAACAGTAAACTGTTTAGAAAAATAGAATCTCAATAAAAATATTCAAATCGCAAATTTAATGAAAAGTTACTTTAGGGAAGATTTCTAATGTTTGATTTTTGTGAAGCAAAAAAATTAAAAAACGACAAATAGAATTTAAAAATACAGAAATACTCTTTTAGGTTTCTCATTTAGGCTACTATTCCAAAATTCTCATCGTTCATTAGCCAAAGTTCTTCAATGATTAAGAGCTTTACTTTTTATGTTTTGAACTTAAGACTCTTAGGTTTAGGGTTCTCGGATTAGCGTAAAATACTCGGACTTTTTTTTTGTTTTGCAAAAATCCTGCAACAACATTATTTTCAAAATACCTGGATAACGTCACATTATTTAAGGATATTTTAAAAATACATTAAAATTGCGACTTAAGATAAAAGCAATACACTTAAATGGTTAGTGTTGAAGAACAGTTCAATTCGATTTCCTTCTTTAGGCCACTTTGGCTTTCATAAAAATAAAAAGAAAGAAATCCCTCAATTTATTTGACTCTACCTTGTCGCAGATCTGTGACATCGATTTCAGTAATCGGTCTCCAAGCCCTTTTAGTTTCTTTGGTTTGGATGACATTCTGGCCCTAAATTGTAATACTTCTTAAACAATATGGTGACATCAATAATAAGTGAGTTACATTTCGCGCCTTTTTATCCTTCAACCAATCAGCGAACAGAATGAGACCACTATTTCCGGTTCCGGCCTTAACTTCCCAGTCCATCATGGCTGTTACGGTGTCGCTCTTGAGATTGTGTCGGCATTCCCGTCTTCAAGGTATCAACAAATAAGAAACATATTATTTGATTCGTTAATTAGAAAGAACCATACGATGGTCGAACAGTAGAAATATCAATAAATTGGTTGTCTGCTGTTCAGAAATTCAATAGTTGATAATAAATTAAAAAAAATTCATTTAAGAAAATGATAATAATAATACAAATATATAATAAAATTAGATTTTATAGTTACATGAATTATAAAATCAGAGCCATCATTAGATTAATGAAAAATAGAAACAGATTTATATTTAGAAAAAGTCGTCGTAAAAATTGTGACTCTTCAATTCAAAGAAACAATAATATAAGTTTTAAAATTTTATTTAGCGTTAATATATAATGAGAAGATGGTGTTTAGAATTACGCTCTCTTCATAATCTTTTGAGGTTTATAATTGAATAACACTTTATAGGCATGAGAATGTAAAGAACTCGAAACAGCTGTCCTGAAGTCCCACTGCCATTGGCTAAGATGGTAATTTGTTCAACATTTAACTGAAAACATAAAATTTTATTATGAAATGTTTGTGAAAAAAAAATAAAAATTTATATTATTTATATATACAACTGAATCAGCATAATTTGCTTGAAGAACCTAATTTATTTTGTACAGCCACTGCAACAACTATTTTCTATTTGTTCTTTAAATGGTTTATTTTGTTTTGCATTATTATATATTATTTTAGAACATCTTATGTTTTCTTTCCTTTATATCTATTCAATTTCTATTTTCATTTCTTTAAATCTTCGTTTTATGAAATCCTTATGATTTTACCTGTGTTTCTTTTGATTATTTTCATCTTCTCCTTTTTGTCCATAATTTTATTTAATTTTTAGTTTAATTTGCGGTTATGCAATCTATAATGGTAAGGTTTAGTTTACAATATTTTTTATCTCTATATTTTAAAAATTTATGTAAAAAAACAATTAAGAAATAGGTTTAACGTGCGTGGAATGAAATAAAAAATGGAGATGAATAAAACGCACTTACTTATAAAAAGTTGAAAATAAAGTTGTACATGGAATTAATCCGACAGTTTCGGAATACTGTGCTTATTCCTTCTTCAGGGACGGCACAAAACATATAGGACATAAGGACAACATTTAAGACGA
>JAFIDM010006943.1:70405631-70428347 GCA_023159025.1 Thereuonema tuberculata
CCTGTTTCAGGGCCTATTAATAGTAACAGCTCCAAAAGATCTTGTTCCTTTTGGCATGCGTGGATGCCTATTGCAGAAGAGCAGGTGCTTCAGATGGTCACAGACAATCCAGGAACATCTACTAGACAGGTCGCCACAGCAGTTGGAACACAGAATTCTCCAGGAACAACATCTCTATCCATATCTTGTGCATTGCTTGTCATGTCAGATTTTGCTAATGGTCTCTGCAGCAGTGTGCTGCACCTACATTTCAGAAGTATGTTCTTTACACAGACAAAGCATTCTGCAACTAAAATGCCATTATGAACTTCCACAACTGTCATCACTGGGCCAATGCAAATCAACATACTACCATCCAGGTACGGCACAAACAGCAGTTTTCATTGAATGTCTGGGCTACTGTTGGAGATCATCTAATTGGATCAGTATTTCTGCCATCTAGGCTGAACGGGAACGTTTAGAAGCATTTCCTTGAAATTGACTTATCTGCTTTGCTAGAGGATGTTCCGTTATTTATCCATTGTCATCCATTGTTCATGTGTATAGGCTTCCAGCTCATTTCAGCCTCACTGCTCGTCTACCCTGGCTGTTGGATTGGACCAAAGAGGACCAAAAAATGGGCCTGCATGTTTTCCCGACCTAAATCCTCTGGACTTTTTTCTCTTGGGGCTATCTGAAAACGCTAGTATATGCTACATCAATTCCCAATATATAAATATTGCTTGACTGCATTATGGATGGGTCTACACAGTGGCGTACCAACGCCTTTGGGGGCCCGGGGCGGGAGTTGTGGATGGGGGCCCCCTAGTCTGACTTTTACAAACAAAAAAAAAAAAAAAAAAGGTCCTCTTGTCTGGATGGGGGCCCCCTAGTCTGACTTTTACAACCAAAAAAAAAGTTTTCTTGTCTGGATGGGGGCCCCCTCCAAGGTGGGGGCCCGGGGCGGACCGCCCCCTCCGCCCCCCCCTTGGTACGCTACTGGGTCTACAATGATTCAGGGTATCCTTGGCATTTTTAAGTGTGTCCATCAATCTTCTCGACAATGGAATGTGTTGCTGCTGATGGAGACCACTTCAAATACTTTCAACTAAGAGTGGCTACACCGAAGCTTATGTATACGCTAATCATTCTGTAATATCTGAATAAAACATTTCTACACCTATATACAAATGCCCTTTGGACCACCCTATATATTCAGCATAAAAAGTATTATTTATTAAATTTGTAATTTTTGAATAAAAATTAAAATCATGTAGATATTCTACTACTGTTTGATATTTATGAATATATTAAATAATTTATATATGATTTATAATTTTTTATTGATGCTAACTATATTTGTCCATAAAAGTAAAATATATGCAAGGGGTGATCAAATTAAACCCATTCGAGTGGCTTTATTAAGACGAAAGAAAAGATACATCAACAGGTGTGGCAGAATTAAACAATGCAATATGTAAGGAAGCAAGAAATCACCAGGGTTCATTAAAAGAAGTCACCATAGGCATTCAGACATACATTCCACTGTTTAGGAATGGTCCACTAAGAAGGACTTTGGTTCTTCTTTAAACCATTTGGTCACCGCGGTCATGACATCTACATTGATCTTTTAGTGCGTTCTATAAGGGTCTGAACAAATGAAAGTCACTTGGTGACAGATCTGGGCTGTAGGCTGGATGGTGCAGAACCTCCACCCTTTTCGTGCTAACCATTCTGCACAATGTTTGCAACATGTGGGCGAGCGTTGTCGTGCAACAGAATCACACCATACGAAAGCAATCTGGATTTCTTATTCTTGATGGCTTTATGCAGCTTGTCCAGTGTGTCCATCTAGTGGTTGGCATTGATGTTCACGTGAGGCTCTTTAAAATCCATCAACAAATGCCCTTCATTTTCGAAAAATGCGGTCATAACTTTACTGGCAGAAGTCTGTGACTTGATTTTTTAGTGTTTTAGTGATCCAGGATGTATCCATTGCATGCTCACTGTTTTGCTGGGGAACAGCTCAAAGTGGTAGCACCATGATTTGTAATCTGCCACTATGCGCGACAGAAATGCATCATCCTCCATTTCGTAACATAGCAAGTGATTCAAACTGTAACCCACACATTCTTTCTTATGGTGGTCAGTCAGCAGCTGTGGGATTCATTGTTAACACACCTTCCGATACTGCAGTTTCTTTGTAACCACCATTTCAACTGTCCCATATGACTTACTGAATTCTTCTGCTAGCAAACGTAAGCTCCGATGATTGTCCTCCTATATTGCTGTATCAACCTTAGTGGTGGCTTCGTCTGTCACAACAATATGCGAGGAGAATGTTGAAATGCATGCTCTCTTATTCATTGGTCTGCGCTTATCACAAGCTGTGACATCATCATGCTGCCTGTGCACCGATCCATGTGACTATGTCACAAATGGGTTTCATTTGATCACACCTGGTGTGTGTATATAATATATGCCTCTTTACTAAATTTTTTAATATATATAATACAAATTTAATCCAATATTTTATATTAAATTTATTATTATAGTAAATGAGTGAATGAAAATTGGAGCCTGCACACAATCTTAAACACAAAACAAGCATAAAAGTCCAGAATTAGTTTTCTCCTCAATAAGATGAAGCTTTATCAGTGGAAATAGTCCTTGGAGTTGGAGTAACTTCTATTTATGTGGAAATTAAGAAATGGAGAGCTGGATACAGGTGGGTGGATCGTGATACCCATGGTAGCCTGGAAAACCAGTCATAATGAAATGACATCAGAACAAGACTGCAAGCGCCAGCAAGTGGTGATCTTGGAAACTAAGAACCTGAAACACATGAAATGTTTGTAAACAGAAACATAAACATAAACAGACCAGAACATAGAACAATGAAGGAGATTGGAAAAGAAATCAAGAAAGCAAAAAAAAAAAACAGAAAACCTGAGAAAATAAAAAAGAATAAAGAAATGAAGCATGTAAAACCACAATACATAAAAATATATCAAAATGAAAATAAAATAACAAGAAAACAAAAAAAGGAGGTTTAAGAAAATAAATAAAAAAACTAAAAAGAAAAAAAAAGGAACAAAGAAAATTAAGAAGTACAGAAGAGGGATCTCTTATTTGAAGATCTCTTTCTTCTTTTCTGCTCTGTTTTTCTTTGTGAGGGAATACTGATAAATGCTTTGAACAGAGGTATCATCGTTCGATGGTAGCAATAAGTATTGATTCCTTACATTTCTTCAGGACACGTCCAGAACAACAGGATTAGCGAAGTCTATGGAATGTCCAGTATTTACGAAGTAACAATCAATCTATGAAGTAATTAGCATAATTAAGGTCTTTTTTTAGCAATGGCTCTAACACATTCCCCGACTCAGTAAGGACACAATGGGTTTCGCTGATGTAGCTGCAAATGGAATTCGTGCATTTAAGGGCGTAAATGATGCCTTGGATGTGCATTTGTTTCAGGTTCTTAGTTTCCATGATCACCACTTGTCTGCGCTTGTAGCTCCGTTCTGATGTCACTCTATTAAGCCGTGCGAACACCATGCAACATTCCTGCAACTTAGTTGCGCGATTTTGACGTCACGAGTTGCAATTTCTTTGCAACTTTTGTCATCGGAGTCGAGTTGCATTGACACCTGCAACTCGAAAAATTGCATCGAATTCCCCAATCACAGGGCAGCATTGGAACACGTCAGTTGTGAAACCACGCCCATGAAAAAAATGGCGTCGAAAATTTTATCTGTCGATTCGTTTTAAAGACAGGCTCATACTCAATTAATATCAGATTATTGCGAGTTTCTTTCACGCATAAATAAAGTTTATACTGAAATGCAGTAATTGTATGCGGAAGAATTTATCAGAGAGGTTTCAAAACCTCGATTTTTTTTGGATTTTCCACATCGGGTTTGGCAAACGCGAAGGCTGCTGACGCAGAATGCAAAAGTTATGACGTCATTGTTTCCAGGGGAGCATGGTTTCTTATTGGCTGTTGCTTTTCATTCGTTACTTTTCATTCGAAATAACAACATGAAATTAAATTCCATAGCGGCTAATAATTTTAAAAAAATATTTATCATATGTTGCAAATCATTCACTCTTATATTATGTTTGAAACGACATAACCGAATTTTGCTTGACGTCACACGTGACATATTTAAAATCTGCGTTGTCATGGGTCAGTTGCATTTTCGAGTTGCATATCCGAGTTGCAAGTGTTCGCGCTTGTCAAAGGTTTATATCAACTCGTGACGTCAAAATCGCGCGACTAAATTGCAGGAATGTTGCGTGGTGTTCGCACGGCTTTATGATTGGTTTTCCAAGCTACCATGGATATCCCGATCCACCCACCTCTATCCAGCTCCCCATTGGTTAATTTCCACATAAATAGAAGCTATTCCAGCTCCAAGAACTATTTCCACTAAAGAAAGCTCGTCTTAGTGAGGAGAAAACTAGCTCTGGACTTTTATGCTTCTTTTACATTTAAGCTTGTGTGCAGACTCCAGTCTTCACTCATAATTTAAGCACAGATGAAAACTTCTATAATGTTATTATTAGGATTATGTATTTTAATTGAAGGTCAAAAATATAAAGACTAATAAATAATGTTAAAATTTACAGCAAACCAATGCACTTGACATTAGTAACTAATTTTAATTATAAAATGCTTTAAATATATTATAAACTGTTGTTCTATTAAAAGCCAGAACCTGTTTGTTAGGGATCCAATTTGATGGGACTGTAAATACAGTCGGACCTTGATGTAAGGTCACCCCTTGGGACCTCGCGAAAGTAACCTTATAAGCGGGGTGACCATATAACCGATTCATATGCATTTGTCAATAAATAAGCATTATATAAATACAGTATAATTCTTTGTAAAATTTAATAAGTACAAAAATATCAGTTTATTAGGTTATAATTTTTTAATTTAGTTGAACCAATTAAAATTAATGGAATCAGAAAGAAATTATTTTTAAAAAATTTTAATACGGAATAGTTGTATACAAATAGTACTAGTATGATCAAGCAAAGTACTGATGTACAAATGACCTTACTTAAAATAATCCATAATACAGGACTATCGCGATTTTGGTTTCATCTTTTGTACAATGTTTTCTAAGTTTGTAGTTTCTGAAAATGTTCTTCAGCTCCCTCATGGCTCGTAAAAAAAAAGTCTTAAGACATTTAATGCTCTGAGCGCTTCTGCTTGTGTCACCGCTTCACTTTCAGTATCACTGTCGTTATTCTCACTTTCTACTGCATTGGAATCTAAAACTTGCGAAACAATTTCGGAAATCGAAGCTTGAGAAGTGGTAGCAATTTCATCATCAATTCTCTCGTATTCACTTTCCCCTTTTATAGCACAGCCGCGATTGCTGAGATCTTGTATTAACACAGCTGTAGGAATATCGTCTTCATCATCTTCATTTGTTATTTCAGCCACACTATTTGTAGAAAATTGAAAACCAGCATGTCGAAAGCAACTTGAAATGCATGTGTTTGACACCAAGCTCCAACTTTTATGAATATAAAAAATTGCATTTAACACAGACACGTGAAAATTTCTGAAATCACAGACAAAAGTGACCTTATATGCGATTATGGTATTTAAGACCTGACCATATATCCGATAATCCATATCATAGAATTCCTATTCAATGAACCAGGACTTTAGAAAAGTGACCTTATATCGAGGTCCGACTGTATATATTTTTTTGTTAATAAAAAAATATTATTATTCGGAATATCTTCATGACACTTGCAACTCTCTCATAATCAGGTCTCAAACAAAGAATTGAGTTGAAACATACAATTGTTATTAATGTTGACCTCTTAAACATCCTGCAAAAGCTTTATAGTTTCAGAATGTATCATTGAACAGTAGATGACAGGCTTTTATTACAGATAAAATACACAGCTGGCTATTAACAGTGCAACACAAGGAAGGATGCATCTGTTTGACCCGAAATTTACATGGGAGCATATGTAAATGATTAGCAGCACAGCAGATATGCAAATAATGTGAGCCAGTAACCTCCCTGGAAGCAGTATAAGAGAGGAGAACAGAGAGCCACTGTGCTGTATTGGATTTGTGTGCTCACCGTTCTTGTGCTTAGATGACTTCAGTATAACTCTGTATGTTGAAGAATGAGACAGCCAAACCAGCATGTTTCTGACTTGATCACTAGAGAATTGTGGCATATTGAGACTGCGGATTATCCTTCCAAGTAATTGGTGCTCATGTTGGATGAAATGCTGCGACAGTAATGTGAATATGGAATTGGTGTGTTGAGAAGGGACAAACTCACTGGTGTAAAGGATCCCAATGGCCCTGTCGTACCACCAAATGAGAGAACAGTTATCTTGTGTGCATGGCTATTACATATCTTACAGCCAAACCCTAGCTCAAGAATTAGGGTCTGTTGCACAGCAACCAGTCACTACATGTATGGTTCGATGTCGTCTGCAGTGTCAGCAAATTTTTGCAAGGTGCCCGTTGGTCCGGCTACCATTGCTTGTACATGATAAGCGGCTGCAATGGTGCTTAGAATGTTGTGCGTGGAGGGACAAATGGCATGACATCGTTTTTTCAGACGAATCTCGCTTCTGTCTGCAGAACCAAGATGGTCTCATCTGTATCTGGTGGCACCGCGGCGAAAGATTGAGTGAGTCCTGCATTATGCATTACCCTACTAGTCCTGCACCTGGCATTACGTATTGATTGCCATTGGATTCCGGTATGCTCACGCCTAGTACACATTTCTGATATATTGAATAGCCATCATTACATCTCTGAGGTGTTGGAGCCTGTTGCTGTCGTCCTTTATCTTCAGAACTTGACTGGGGTTTATTACCAACAGGACAACGTGCAACTTCACATGGCACACAATGTTCAACAATTCTAATTTAGAATTCATTTCACTAATTAAGCCATGAGACTCATTCCAGTTCTGTCTATTGTGAATCTAAAGATAGAGCTGACAATTAACATAGAGAGTGTTAATATCAATTTGAAACAATGAAAGACCAAACAAATTGATTGTTGTGTGATTTGTAAAGAAATACTATTATTTTTTTAAGTTTTAATAAAAACACATTTTTATTTATTTTAGGGGCTTCGATACAAATATCATGGCTTATAAGAAGATTAAGTCATACAGAGCAATCATTTCCCAAAATAACCACCCATTACACAGTTATTCCGAGGGAAACAGACCCCAGATGGAAAGGTAAATAGTATTTTAAATATCCTCATTTTAATAGGTATAGTTTCTTATTAATAGGTATTTTTGTTTTATCAAACTATACACAATTATAGATTAATAAATTAAGGATAATTTATTTATTTGTTTTCATCTATTGTAAGTATAGATCTTATTTAGATACTGTGATTTTCTTATACTTGATATAATTATTTTTACTTTAATCATTGTCTTGTCCATCTAGGAGACTGACTACCATATGTTCCCACCAGATTCTGTTTTGTGCTTCTCTTTTAATCATTGCCTTGTATTATCATTCCAGGTGATCCTTTATATTCTCACTCCTTTTTTCCCTTCTGTTCTTTCTGTCGCGTCTTAACAGATATTCAAAGTATTTAACTTTTCTCTTGTTAATAGTAGTCATTTCTGACTTGTCATCTGTATCATTTCTTCAACTGTCTTTTTGTTTTTGTGCCAAGGATTTTTCATAACTTTTCTTAGAAGTTATATCTTGAAATCCCTAAGTTTATCTTCAGACTTCTTAAGCAAAGTCCATATTTCTGTGCTATACAATAATATAAAGCATTTATAATCAATTTTACTGTTGATTTAATTAATCTTCATCTTTTTTTTTTGTTTTTTTCTGTGGAAGACAAAATATTTTTCATTTTTTAGAATTTACTTCTTGCTATTTCAATTCTTCTCTCTTGATTTCTCTTGTATCCATCTTGTGTGATTATATGTCCTAGACAGATAAGCCTATCTTCTTGTTGAATGGCATCTCCATTAATCTTATTATCAACTTTTGGAATCTGATTCTTTCTGGTTATTACTATATTTTTTTTCTTTTTAGGATTGAAATAAAAGCCACTTTCACTAGCAGTATTTGGAATCGTAATTGCTGTTGGCAAGAAAACTATCTCATCAGCATAATTTCTAGTTATTGATGTTCACTCCACCTATAGATACGCCTTTTACATTTTCAATTTCTTTAAAACTTTCTTTAGTATATAAGTTGAAAAGTAATGGAAAGCGTATTCTGCCTTATGGAACTTCTCTCTGGGTTAAAACTTTTTTGGATATTTCATTTCCAATTCTGATTAAAGCAGTCTGTTCCAAGTACATCAACCAGCAATAAGATTGTAGATTTACTATTAATCTTCTATCTTTCCCATTCATTCCAATTTTTTTCAGTCATTTAATAAGTTTCTTATGATTTATGAAGTCAAAAGCTTTTGAGTAGTTTTTTAAATATAGATATATGTCTTTTGATTTTCTAGGTATCTTTCTATAGTTGATCATAGGCTGAAGATGCCTTCTTTTGTTCCACTGTTTTTATTAAATCCACTCTGATTATTATTTACTTCTTGATTAATTTTTATCTTATTCCTTTCTAGTATTGTTTTTGATAGAAATTTGACTGCATGGCTGATAATGCTGATGCAGTTCATGGCACCTGGCTTTTTTTGCTGTGGGTAAAACAGTAGAATGCTTTAAATCATAAGAAAGATGTCCTGTGGCGTAAATTTGATTTCAGAGCCTAGTCAAGTTCTTGATATTTTCTTCATCTAAAGTCTCTTAATATTTCGGCTGCAAGACCATCAGTTCCAATAGATTTCCTGTCCTTTAGTCCATTGATAAAAAATTTACAGTTTCACTGGTTAGAATAAATGGTCCTTCAGTGTTATTAATGATTGGTTTTTCTTCTCTATGCTCAGCAAAAAAAGTTCAGTATTCTCTTGCCACCTAACTTTAATCTCATTTTTTCCCAATAGGATTTTGCTATTGTTTATTTTTAGGGTGTAGCTCCTTGTACTTTCTTTCTTTGGTAGGTTACTTCATTTATTTTAGTTCTCTTTCTTTATGAATGTTTTCAAGACCCTCTTATTTTTTTTCATCTGTCCTCCAGTCAAGTTTCTTTCACTCTTCGGCACTTTTATTATTATTATGCGAGTTCTCAGTGCAATGCAACCGGTATACTAGCATTAAGGGGGCCAAAATAGCAAACCTTACGCTACGCTATCTGATGGTATGTTCAAAACAGTGCGAAATATACAACATGTCTCCAAAATCACTGATTTTTGTGCTGTATATAAATTTTATCTGTAGATTGACGAAATGATTAGGGAAATTTTTATGTACCAGTCCAGTAGCTGTTATAACAATTGGAATTGTTTCTATGGAGTTAAGCTTGTGCATCTTTTTAATATTCTTCTGCCAAATTGAAATATTTGGATATCTTATCTGATTCTGTTTTTCTACCTTATAATCAGACATGTTTTCTTAATTCATCCTAAGTATTTCTTGTGTTATCCATGGCTTTTCTTTTGGGAATAATCTTAGTTGTTATTTCTTGAAAGTTCTTCTTGATTTTTTTTCCCAATTTTGGTTTATTGTTTCATTGGATATTAATAAGAGAATTTTATTGAGATGGAAAAACTTTAACTCAGTGATGAGAAATCTTGCTTATTTTACTTTGTATTGATTTGTTTTTCTACAGGAGGAGCAAAGGTCAATCATTCTAAGAAAAAAGTTTATAAGAACATGTGTCCTATTCTGAGTGATAAAATTATTTGAATGTACAATTGCAAAATTATTGATAAGAAAGAGAAGTTGTTTCTAATCTTTATTGTTTATTTGTTCCACTTGATAATAAACATCAATAGGTTTGGAGGTTTCATATTGATTCTGACTGAATGATAAATTTTCAAAAATCCCATTACTTCAGTGCAGTTCAAACCATGCTGATTGATGTGCAATATTTTGATTATTGCAGCCTAAGGGAAGGACAAAGTCAAGTACCTCTATCTTGGAAACCATTTGGAAAATGACACATGTTCCTATAAAGTTGTTTTCTTAGAATCACTGATACTGTGGCCTCCTTAAATATTGACCTTTCTTTCTAGGACACCCTGTATAATATATGTGACCTGTAATTCTTTTTTTTGTCAAACCTCAGTTAAACAGAGAAAGCATATAGTGTGTGTTGAAAAATTAGCCTATTAGTAACAACTTATTTTTAAAAATGTATTTTGAATAGAATCCTTAGTAAATAAGTCAGTAAATAAAATAAATTTAGTTGCTATCATTTACTGACCAATGATTAAGTAATTTCTTTTCTAATGCAAACAAAGTGAGATTAATTTTGTGTGCAATGAAAGTTGATATTAATAAGAAGAAGGCTGTATCTAAACTAAGTGAGTTATCTCCGCTATACCTGTCAATTGGCCTAAGGGTCAGTCTGCTCAGGGTAGGGATAACGAAAATCTTAATCTATAAAGAAAATTTATATGAAACAAATGTCATTTCTAACAATGAAACATTTATGAACAAAAAAAAATTTACAAAGTTATGCTGGCCTACAGCTGGGAGGTGATCTCCCTACACAGGTTATGCAATGTTGAGATCATATATAAGATTATAAATGTAAAAGTCCCATGATAGCCCAATTTATCTCCACAGTTATGCATAAATTTAAAAGGAAAAATTCAACTAATTATATATATAAAACGATGAGCAAAAGGAAAACGGATTGATGTCAGAGCTATCCTTCAATCATCAATTCGTAATTAGGGTGTTCCCAGTAGCATAGGTGATAATTTGACTAGGGCAATATCGATGTTCTCCAGCATTGTAATCAGTGTTTCATTGAATCCAGTGGAATTCCTAAAGCAATTCATATAAAGGAATGATGGAAGAGCCTGGATCCAAATCAACAAGTCTTATTACAGCTCATTGTTGAAATTAATATTTTTGCATTGTCAAAACACCTTCAGTTCTGCTTTATATACTTATTTAATTAAACTTCACTTTCATTTCTTGATTCGTCTTGCATACACTGCTGCTTTTCTGCCTTGGTCTCCTTATATCCAGTTAAAATACTTACCTGTCTAAACATACTATCAAGAAAACCTACTGATTTGATTGACTGGTCTCTATCCCAACAGTCCGACCTCCTTCACATCTCACAGATGCTGGCAGCAATATGGTTCCATGCTTTGGAAGAATGAATACAGATGTGTCTGTCCAATAAGACTGTTGTGACCAAAGAGACTCCCTTATTATCTTCCCAAAAGAGTT
Organism: Thereuonema tuberculata; assembly: GCA_023159025.1. Classification (NCBI taxonomy): domain Eukaryota; kingdom Metazoa; phylum Arthropoda; class Chilopoda; order Scutigeromorpha; family Scutigeridae; genus Thereuonema; species Thereuonema tuberculata. Next base: position 70,416,911 of record JAFIDM010006943.1, read on the forward strand.
TTGATTCTCAAAAAAGACCAACATTGTGATTGACAGACAGATTTCCATCGTACTCCCTTTTATAACCTAAGTTAGAGACAGAATCAAGGAAGAGTTAAGGTCATTGCCTATGAGCCCTACAGTAGAAGAGATTTCACAAGGAGAGTAACAAAGAAGAAAAAGAATTGAAAAGAAAACAAACATTCCAAACTTTACTATTAATTGCTGTAGGTATTTTGATGTAAATTTTTTAACATTACTGGTTATTGTAATTTACTTATATTTGACAATTCAGTTTTGTCTCACTTTGTTAATGTTTTACCTCAGAATGAATCGGTTTGTTTTGTTCATTGTCTTTAAAAGACAAGATTCTGGAATTGAATTTTACAGAGGTTCACTAGAAGATTTACGGCAGCTTCATTTTATAATATAGATTCTGATCCTTGATAAATTAACAGTTTTCTGAACTTGAGTTTTGGAAGTTTTAGGGAGTTTTGAAATTTTTAAATGAAAAGTTTTTTTAACTTAAATTCTTTAAGAAAGGCTAATTGATTTTAATTTTTAAAACAAATCTGACCAACAATGATTTTTTTTTTTTTTTGGTTAAAAACTTGAAAATCTTTGAATCAGGGCTGCAGATTGAAATTCAAATATTTTTTTTTGGTAAATCTCCTTTTTTTCATAGCATTATTTTGCCCATTCTTTTGTGACAACCGATATTCATTTTAAATAATAAAAATTATTGAAGGATAAATAAAAGAATTGAAACAAATCCAAGACAGTCCTGCATTGGATCTTTATGAAACTGAAGTCTGATCTTTTGTGAAGCTTTAGCTGTAAAATGATGTAATGAGCCCTTGTTTTGATCCATTGTTTCTCTTTTGGATACTTTTCTCGTTTGTTTTTAATCTCTGGATTCCGATCCTTGTATCTTTCTTTAATATCTCAGAAGATGCTTCCTTTTCCCTCTTTACTGCAATTTTTTTTTTTTTTTACTTGTTGATTTTGTCTTCTATCTATCGTCTACTGCTTCAAAAGAAGAAAAGGTAGGTATCAAAGCCTCCATTTTCCCTTACCATTTTTCCCTTACATTTCCTTCTATATTACTGACTCCCCCCTGAATGGCACTGTACCCGTCCCATCCATTTACTTTCCGATTATTGGCTAACATCACTTCATTATATCCTTGAATGTAAAGGTTCTTATAACAGAATGGCAACTTTGTTTGGCCTTCTTTAGAATACATATTTTGGTTAGTGCATATGAACAAATCCATTGGATGTATTAGTTCTAGTAGTGCTCCATCTCGTACTGAAATAGCCAAAAACCTTTTAGGGTAGAAAGCCTCAATAAACCATTAACTATTCCTAGTGCTTACATTTTGATATATCTTGCTTATCTGGCCAGATGTCTTAATGCTCTCAGGTGATGTAATTGGACCATCTGTTACGACAAATATCTTCCCTTCCGTTTTTTAATTTTACATTGTGCACAAAGGCCTGGTCAGAAGTTTTGAAGATTTTGGAAATTTCCTCTTCTTGTAAACTCTTGTGTTTGATTGTTTCACTTCTATTGCCTGCACTAAATAATGCTTCCAAATTACTTTATCCAGTTTAGTGGTTCAGAATATGGAACAGCTTGATTTTTCACCATTTTTATTTCTCTGCTTCAACCTATTTCTTTTTAACTCCTATTTTACTAATAGTTGACCAATCACCCAACAAATCCTGACTGATATCAACTGGTTTCTCTTATGACTGCAAGTGGCCAACAGTGGTTGATCTGTGTTGCGATATAAGCAGTGCCTACTTAGGGAAACCTTCAGCTGTCCTCTTCTTCTGAATTTGTGAATCTTTTCTGGTATCAATTGTAAACGGTTGATACCAAAATGAAATCATAGATATCCTACTGTCTAAAAGCCACCATTCTGGCAAAACAAAAAATAGAAGATTATGATGTTTGAAAGGATGCGATCTTCAGTTATGACAGCTTTTGTATATTGTGAAGGATATTGATCTCCCAGTTTACCTGTATAGTTAGAAAAGCATTGAAAATGACAGAGGCTTGTAGATTCGATTGGGAATGCTTTTATGATATTATTTGGAGTGGTAATTATTTATGCTTTTTTAATTTAGAAAGGAGAGAGAGAGATTAATGAAGTTACATTCTTTGACAAATGTGATTTAATGCCAGGCTTTTCTTTAAGAGCACATCTTTGATCTAATGAACAGTTTAGCAAATGTCCAAGTATCCAAAAATTGTAGAAAATAACCATTTGCAATGTTTGCACTACAATCAGAAGTCACAAAGGATGGGTGGGTGGTGTATCTTAACTCCAAGATGTCCTACAACATGGTAATGAGGGAAAAAAGAATTGGGAATGGAACTGTATTGAAGAAATGCATTTTTTAAAATTTCTTTTCTATTTTTAACATCAATCTGATTTGACTAAAGAAATGCTTATCATATCATCTTTCTGATATGTTCTGAAATGTTAAGTTAGTATTAAGTTTTAAATTACACTAATTTTGAATTGTAGATATTAATATGGAGAGAGTTAGTGATGAAGCTGACGTAATAATAGTGGGTGGAGGTCCTGCAGGAATGAGTGCAGCCATTCGACTCAAACAAGTTGCTCAACAGCAGAATAAAGAACTAAGAGTAATCTTAGTAGAAAAAGCTGCAGAATTAGGTATGTATTTCCTAAAAATTATAAATATATAAATTATAATAGATATTAAATTCTACTCAATATATATATATATATCTTTATATACACACTGTGTGATTCATAAAGTACTGGAAAGAACTGGTGGTTTTCAACACCCCATAACTTTTAAACTACTGCTCATAAAAATCTGAAACTTTTTATATATAAAAACATATAAGAGTTATATTTTCATGTTATTATTTATTCTTTATTATTGAAATTCATTTTATTTGCATTAAAACACCCCCAATAAATCGAAATTATTTTTTGCCTTTGCTAGAAGCTTTTTGGCCTCCTTTACTCCTGGCCTCCTCAGTGAAAATTAGACTTAGCAGATTGAACACACTTCACTAATTAATGGAATGTCCAAACCATTGATCTGTCTGATGACATTAACAATATATTCAAAATTTGAATACTATGAGTCTATGTAGTGCTTATGTTACCATTCCACAGATGTCTTCACCTTTTCCTTTACACTCTTGACGGAACTCTACTTGTAACTCTGCACAAACTGCACAGTAGAGATAAGTAATATCTTTCTCCATTATCCTGCTGTTACCAATCTTGAAGCATTTAAAAGGGCTTGAGTTTATGCACAATGTATCTGACACACTGCCCAGAAAGATTCTTGGAAATTTTATATATCTTTACATAAAATAATTTTATATATCTTTACCTGTTAGATTTCTTCCAAGATTTTTCCAAGATAGGATAAAAAGGGGGATACACAGTCACTACTCAAGGTTTAATAACTCTTAAAAGAAAGAAATATTCCAAATGTATGATTCAGTTGAAGCACTTGGGAACTGCAGCTCAGCTTATTTATCAAGTTGTTCAAACAACAAACCAAGGTCATTTCAATTCACTTCTTCCAAAGGAAAAATTTGTATTTTACCTTTTTTCTTAAATAAAATTGTTGTTTCTTTCAACACCTCCAAAAATACTGTCCATATAGAATGTGTTGCGTCTTTTATCAGTTGCTTCCTTACTAAGTCATTTTTTCAAATTTCACAGTTTGTTGGACCGTTTGTTTTGATTGCTGGCATGTAGCAATTATTATTTTGTTTTCAGGAAAGCAGTGATCATAATAATTATACAGTAGAACCCCTCTAATCCATCACCTTTGGGACTGGGGAAATGGTCGGTACGCAAAAAGGGTCGGATTATCAGAAAATACAGAAAAATACGGATTTACTGCGTTGTCAAGCAGTACAAGTTTAGGCTTCTTCAATGTTTTGTGATTCTTAAGAGCGTTTTCACCATCTACTGTCCCTGTATATGCAAGTAAACAACACAATGGCGAGACGGGTGGTGAGTCATCGACGAGTTGGGGACAAGTTCGGCAGGCGCGAGCACGGCTGGCATCGGATCAACCGGAGTGGCAGATCAGCCGAGGGCGGACGAGAGGGATTCTACTGTAATTCCATTACACTTGCAGGCAGCAAATGAATGGATTAAATGATAATCAGTCTGGTATCTTGAAAAGAATACCCATCTTGCACTTATACCAAGTGGCCACTGTAAAGTTTGATCATTTTTTCATTTGAAGGGAAAATTACACTATTTGTGAACAAAGAACATTGAATTTCCTTCTTCAATTGGAAAAATGCTTATGATTAGATTTGGCAAAATGGAATTCTTAAAAAAAAACTACACATTTTTTTTTCTATATAGATTATGTACACAAATGCCTGTTTATATTTTGTAATTTTCTTGCTAACTACACTTTCCAAGTCCTGAGTTCTGCTCCTCAAGACTTAAGATAGCTGAGGATTGTGTTTTAAACACGATGCTTTTGCTCTGTCAAGAATAATGGACTCATTCTTATTTACTTCTGTTTATTCTTAACTTATTACATGTTGATGATTTCCTGCCATTCATCGTTAACTTACATGTTTTCAAAAGACAGTTATGCTTTAAATGACCTGCAGGACAAAACTGTTGAAAGTCTTTTGTTATGAGTGTTAGTTTCCAATAGAATGTTCTACTCATTTGTCTTCATATTGAACGATCCAGACACTCAAACATCCACTGCTGTGAAAACAACCTTTAATACTTTTATAAATTCATCCTATTTTAGTTAACTGCCTTTAATCAACTTTATCATCATTATTGTATCCTCCTCAAAATATAAAATATTTATATATCTTTACTTTTAAATGATGATGACCTTTTATTTATCTCATTAACTTTAAAATTTTTTCAGAAGTTAGGCTTTCCCATATCTATGGGATTTTCTAAACTTTTTTTTTCTGTAATTGTATTATTCCTATTTTGTTTCTTATATGATATTTTTCACCTTCATCTTTGTTGTTTAATTGTCTTTTATTATTTTTCTTTCCTTGCATTTTCTGTTTGTGTTATAGTAATCTTTTAGTTTTATGTCTTTAATCTTATGTATTTGCTAAATAGTTTTCTTCTATTTATATATATATATTATAAATTCGTATAGAATGCATTCTTGTTTTATCTTAGTTGGTACCATTAAACGACTTATTTAATTCTGATAATCATCACTTGAGACTAACACAATCAAACCTTAGTGGACCTTTATCACACTAAGCATTAATAATAAAAACGTTTTTACAACCGCACATTAAATATGTTTATTCCAACAATCAGATCTTCTAATTGACTCATCCTGTTGGGTGAAGACTTAACTAATGAATTTTGTTCCCTTTACCCACAAATACCTTCTTCTTACTGTTGATTAGAAATGTGTTTGAAATGTTGGGATAATTGTATGTGGTTACCATTAAAAATATCAACACTTTAAAAGATTTATTTATTCATTTACTTATTTAAAATTATAGGAGGACATATACTTTCTGGTGCTTGTTTAGAGCCTAGAGCTTTGAATGAACTTATTCCTGATTGGAAAGAAAAAGGAGTAAGTAGTATTTATTTTTTTTAAGCAATTTTGTTGAGGAAATTTAATGATTCCGATAAACTATTATTCCTCAGTATAATGTTTTGCTCAGTTAATCAATTGCTCGGACAGATCTTCAAATCTAAGAAATAGTCTCTAAGTAACTCATAGTATCAGTGAAAGACCTTTGTTGTAACATATGCAAGATAGATACTAAAATGTTTTCTGACTAAACGTAACAGTGTTCTTCCTTATTCAGTTCTTTCCTGAGATGTTTTTACTTGTACTGCATCTTAGATCAGTTCTAATTATTTGTTCATAGCTTCCATTTGTATTCTGTTTTTATTAATTATTATCCTTTAAAGTTATGCGACTGATTCTCAAGCACTGAAGATAATAATCTTAGCCATATTCTCATCTTCTTTTAACTTCTTCTTTCTTTTTAACTGTTCACGATGTACCAAAATATCAGTGCCTTTTACTCAGTGAATTAGTTTTTATAGATATTCTTAGTTTTTGTTATCCTGCCTTTCTTTCTTTCTTTCTTTTTTTTTTTTGGAAAAGATAACTAAACTTTTGTTTGGTTCTAACAGAAAACGATGGAAAAAATAAGGATAATAAAACATAGTTATTGAATGAATTGGTATCAGATGAATTTGAAGTTGTTGGCATAAATATATAAGATAGTATAAAACATGCGAGTAGAGAATGAGAAGTTTAGTAATAGTGGTGAGCATTATCCTTATTCACTTTGAGATGGAAGATTTCAGAAAGAATTTGATGGATAATTCTCTTGTGATGGGAAAGAAATTTGGTAAATGTGAAAAGGTAGGAGAGATAATATTGCTAAATATAGCAATGCCCACAGCTAATTTAACCCTACAGTTTATTGAAAAGCATATTTTCCATTCATTGTTGTATTCTCTCACATACATTGATGATGTCATTCTCAGAAAAGAGCTCAACATCTTAATTCCAAAGATTCACACCTAAATTTGGAATTCAAAGGAAATTAAGATGTTAAGATAGTTTATTGTTTGCATTCTTTACAATCTTGATACATCTACCATATATTACAACACAACCATTCACCCAATAGAACTTAAAAGGCCGACGTGCTCAAATAAGTGCATATACTGTAACTCATCTTCATATAAAATAAATACTGTAAACTTTGTGATACATACAAAAGTAGTCTATCCATAAATCTCTGCAAATTGAAGTTGATAACCCCTCCCCCATCTCTCCATATTTTTTTTGCACTTGTTTTACCTCTTTCAAAACATAATCATAGAAACCATACAGTCCACTTAACCTAAATACCTCATAAAATATATTTCTTTCCCTATTATGCACTCCTTGAATATTTTATTGGGTATTTCCTAGCTCTCTACAACTATCCCTTTGCGGCAAATCTGTTAATAAAATATTTCATCTTACAAAAAACAAATGATGTTAATAGCATTATTTATTGGATTTCTCAATCCCATTGGACTAGGTTAGACAAAATTGTCAACTTTTCTATGTCTACTGAACATGAGAAAGCCTTATGTTTAAAGATCTCTCATGATTAAACAGTGTCATGCATTTCGAAGAAACTGAACACAGAAACTGAACACAGTCAGTTTTACAACTGTTAAGTCCCTTTCTCATCGTAATAAGATCAATCATTGCCTCCTTTCTGAAATGTTTCAGATAATCTTATCTCAATTTGCGTAATCCAATCATTGATGGATAGAATGCATACCAGTATCTATATGCTTGTTTGTTTTTGCTATTTCCCTGAAGATGAAGTGTGCAAAGCTCTATGAAATTGTTGGATGCAAATTCATCATATACCAGATCATTCAGTAAGCGTGTTTTATTATTATTTTTATTATTTTATCAAAATCAAACCCATATTCACCTCTATCTTTAAGAAAGAACAAAATAAAAAGATGGTATTATACAAATTTTGGATACATACCTTAACCTTAGTTTTTCCATAAGCTTCAAGGATTTAACCAAAAATTGCTATTTTTTATTGGCCATATTACCTTTTTTTTTATATAGTATCAAGTTTCATAGATATACATTACAAGAATTGAAGATTTCTAAACCTCTGCTTTGGAAATACTAAATTCATCAAACCACAAGGGTTTGTTGTACTCAGTAGTCCTCTATGAGTTTGCAGTTGGACAGATTTGCCATTTTCAATGTTGGTAAGCGATGTCTGCTTTATATTCATTGCTTATAGTGCAAGATATCCATATAACAAAGCGCCATCCTAGCAAGCTTAAGTGAAAAATTTCACCTCTTCAAACGATAGGAAGCAAATTTGTTGAAACAGTGATCCAATACCATGACAGCAATGGTAAAGTGAAACCTGTAGAAAGTATGGAGTGGAGTTGCAGCATTAAAATTTTAAAAAAAATGGATCTCATACTTCGTCTGCATTATTTTCTAAAATAAAGATCTTCATTTTTGCTTTTATTTTTATGGTGGAAGGTAAAGTATTCAGCTAACGACAAACCGCAGCATATTTTGTTGCCATTCTGCCATGAACATATTCGGACATGTGCTTTTATAAATGAGCAACGGATGCATAAATTTGCTTTGGACTTTGAAAATGTGGATTGAGATGGCTGTGCTCCGTAAAGATGTGGAAAATACTTAAATACTTGGAAAAAACTAGAGTCAACATTTTTTCCCCTCTTTACGAAATTGAAGCTTCAATTTAAAACTAGGTATTTTTAAAATTGTTTGAATAATAATACATTCTTAAAAGTAATGTTAATTTTGCTTACCATTAACATTTGTTTGAAAATAAATATTAGTGCATCCCTCAATATTTCATGAACCTTCACATAATGTAATTTCAGCTAACATAGAATGATACTCATAAAATCAGTCACCATTAGTTACATTTATAAAAACTATTCAGTAATCAATTATTATTCATAAGCCTGCCCCTTATTGTAAAATGTTTCACCATCTTAAGTTACAACATTCAGGGCCAAGTGCACCAACCAACAATCGAAGCAGTCATTAATTGATGAGCCGTTGGTGAACAACCAGCCATCAAATAGGAGTTGCAGTGCACCAATGAAGATTTGCCAGTCATTTACTGATGGTAAATCTAACGTGTTTCTAAAAGTGGCTGTGATTGGTTAATAATATTTAACGTCATTTCTGGATGTCTCTTCGTAGGCACAGTACGTTTCAACATGGCAGCCTCCAAGGAGAAGAAAAAATACACGTGAACAGAATTTTTTTCTTGAAGACACGAAATGTCCAGATAAGAACCTTCACAGGAATGAAACTTATTCAACATTATTTTCGGAATATTTAATAGGAAAAAAATACATCTAATTCATCGTCAAAATCACAGGAGTTGGTTTCAATCAAAGCCGACGCCAGCCATCTTTAAAAGTTGAACGACGCGGCAGCTGATGGGAGTTTTCTATTGAATGCCGCAGTTTTAACTTGCCAGTTTCCGAGCTGTTAAAATTTGGCGGCCTCAATGGCGTTTAGCTACTATTGAGACCTACTGTTGAGGCCTACCTAATGCACGTTGGTGCACAAAAAAGGTCACTTGATCGTTAATTTAACAGCCATCAAAGTTAACGAAGGTTTTGGTGCATTCTGCCCTCAGTTTTACAATACTGATCATTATATTTATCTCTACTTTTACAAGATTTCTTTGAATGACCACAACCATAACATTTACCTTGAAATTTCACACTTTTATTAACAACACCACTGTTGATAGTTTAAGATTCACTTTCAGAAACTATTTAGGTTCAATGTGATTGGCTATTAAGTAATTAAATCGAACGATTTGCCTATTCCTATTGTCAATCAGGCCTTAACTTCCATTCTTTTTTTTCCTTATCTCCAGTGAAGCTATATTTGAAAATTCTGGAACATCTCTAGTAACAAAATCGCATAGTTCTCTGTCTGTTAACATCAACTTCATAGAGAATTTCCATGATGCATAATTCTTATGATTTAACTTCTCCATCAAAGTCAAAGACAAAACAACAGCATTCATCGACAATTTGTCCACCATGTTTGTAACAAATTTGAATCTTCCTTTTAATTCAAAATTCCACAAATTATTTCTGTAAGCACAGAATAAAAACACATTTATTTAACCATGCTCTTCTACCAGGGTGATGTATAAACCTTAGGTGTGAATCGTAATTTGTGGAAAAAGGAAAGATAAGAGTCTAGGGAATTCCACAAAACCCAACATTTATTCACAGCAACAAACAAGAACCAATATATCAAAAAGAGTGATAACAGTTCAGACAAGCTGAAGATGATGAACTACATCAACAGACAAATTCACAGGTTTAAATTTTGTAACACTGCCAATAGGCATTATACCTGTCAGTGTCAAATAATGAAAAATAACTTTTCAAGTTGGTAAATTTGTTTTGCAAGATTTGGTCAGAGTAATGGAAAGATATAAATACATGACTCCATTACTGCCAAAAATAATTGAGTTACAGTTCCTTCTTTAAAACGGTAATGGTGTTACTGAGTGTAACTAGAAAAAGGAACTAGTAACTTCCAATCCCTGCATATAATTATGTTCTAGTAATTTTCATTTCAATAGTTTCTTTATTTTATTTAGGCTCCTTTGCTGACTCCAGTGACTTCAGATAAATTTTTATTTTTGAGGGAGAATTCTTCTATTTCTATTCCAATATTACCAGGTAACCATTTGCTTTCATTGTCATTGATTACCAAATTCTAAAATAAGTATTAACTTGAATTTAAAAATTACAATTATATTCTTATTTATTTTGCTTAAAATATACATCCTAATTTTTCTTTGTCTTTGCCCAAAATTGTTGATAGTATAATTAATTTATAATTAATGTAATATTTTTGTGTAAAAAAATTATTTCTCATAGAAATAATTTTATCCAATCGATAAATAACCAGAATTACATTACTAAGAGCAGGGTGTCTACAGAATCAGGGAAATCAGGGAAACCGGGAATTATCAGGGAATTTTGTTATTCTGGAAAAAATCAGGGAATTATCAGGGAATTTTAAAAGAAATTGTTCATGAAATCAGGGAAAAATCAGGGAATTTTTTTATTCAGATTTTGGAGACACCCTGTAAGAGTCAGTTCCACATTTCCTGAAAGTTTGGATATTTTGGATATCTGGTTTGTATATTTGCACTGAAGAGGAAATGATTTGCAAACCTAATAATGTACTTTGGTTGTATTGTGGGAAGATTAAGTAGGAGGTGGTGGTGATGATAGAAATGGAACACGTGCCAAAGTTAATCATAAAATTCTGAGACTTTCAAGAAAATTGAGTTTCTACAATTTCGATAATAATATTATTAATTAGTTGTTATATTAACGAAATTTCAAATTTATTGTTTGAGATTCATGCACAGTGATTGATTAATATCAGTTAATCTTTTGAAATTTGATTGACTGATCGTCTGTTTTCTTTGCAGACAATTTATTATTTCAATTTCAAATTTTGCTTTGGAAAATTGAAACAATGTAATTTTTTATTTATTTTGTGTTTATTATAATACAAGGGGAACCAAAAGTCTTATATGGAAATATATAACCTTTTTTTTTGACACTGTCACTTTATTCATAGAATGTGTTCTACATGATTTCATTAGATTAAAAACAGATATGAATGCAGTTCTCCCTTTGGTGAACACTTGGTGAGATGTACGTAACAGCATTTGATCGTCATCAAAAGCACTACAGCCCTTTGTGGGCCTTGGCTTCCTCCAACCAGTTCTGTCTTCAACTCTCTTCTTCCATCCGGTAACACCCATCTTCTTTAAATCTACTGCCACCCTTCCATCCATCGCATTTAGGTTTGCCTTTCCATCTTCTTCTACAGGG
>JAFIDM010006943.1:70438347-70474685 GCA_023159025.1 Thereuonema tuberculata
AATCATAATCTACTGCTGCATGAGCTATAATTCCTTGTTGTTTTCTTTTGCATCCAAAGCCAGGGTGGAATTCTGCTCCCATTTCAGTGTACACAGCACAGAAGAAGGCATGGAATATCTTTCACTGTTATTCTTTGCCAGTGAATGTTCTTATTTTAAAGAGAGCTTGTGCTTTAACTCGACAGCTCTGCTAAATGCACAGAAGGAATGTTGGTACTTTTTTCATACTTTCTTTAGAGTCCTATTTCATCTAAAAGCTTTTTATGGATAAGATTTGGAAGATGTTTGGTCACTATTCTTCACAGCAGGTCTTCATTCCATCAAAATGTCATGGAATTATCTTCCACTAATGATCAAGTTGAAGCACTTGGTAAAGAATTTGCTTGTGACTCCAGTTTGGCCACTTTCACATTTGAATTCTGATAGATCAAGTAAGGAGTTTTATATTTTACTTCCTCTAACAGAGAAGCATATAATAATCTTTTTTCATTAAAGGAATTATTGTTTGTCTTGAAAATCTGCAAAAAAAAAAAAAAAGAAGCCTGTGGTTCAAATGGGCTGCACTATGAAATGCTACAATACTTATCCTTGTCGTCCTTAATAGTAATTCTATCAATATATAGCTAGATTTGGTTAGAATATTATTTCAAGAGAATTGGTTCAAAGCAGTTATTGTACCCTCTGCTAAACCTGTGAAAGACAGTGATCTTAACTTCCAAATTGCACTCAACAAGTTGTTTCTGTAATATATACAGTGTGGCTTTTATCAGCATTGCTCTTCTGTTGGCCATCTGATATGTTTGGATGATGCTTTTGTCAATTAGCAGTGCAAATAATAATATCTTAAGTTAGCCTTATAAGAGGATCTTGAAATATGGCATCTGAAAGATCTTCATCAGCGCATATTTATTCAAAATTTTCTTAGAACATTACTTTCCAAGTTCACTTTAGCTCTGTTCTTTGATTCTCTTTCCCTGAAGAATTAGGAGTATCTCAAGACTGTATTATAAGTGTTCCCCTTTTTCAATCAAGATAAATAGTATTATATCTTCAATGGGTGAGACCAAGTTTCCTAATGGACATCCTAGAACAGCTGTTTCCCACTATATTGTGATCATGAGCTGAGTTCAGTCATCATAGTTTAGCTCTGTAGGTTCCACATTGATTCTAAAAGTATTATATCTTGTTTATCTCCAGAAATTCATGTTTCCCTAAATATTGTTGATTTGCAGATTTCTGTTCACTTCGAACGGATTGACAGACAACTGCAGCTAACCTGAAAGCATAAACTGGACTATCTGAAACATCTTTTCTTTTCAGCATCAGACTGTTTGTGTCAATTTTACTCACCTTGAAGAGATTTTCCCCATTCTCATCCAAGCAAGATAGGCGGCCTCCAATTTCCTTGTGTATCAGAGCACAAATTTCTTGGACTCATTTTTGATAGAAAGCTCAATTTTCACATTCACCTGTAGAAACTTGAGAAGCACATTGTAAAGTTAAATTATTTGAAAGTCCTTTCACATACGCACTTGGGATAATAATCATATCGTTCTCCTCCACATTAATAAAGCACTGATTTGTTCACAGCATGATTATGGCTGCATCCTTTATGGCATAACCATCAGCTCAGTACAGACTTGATCCCATCAATCACTAGGCCTTCTTCTGTATTAGTACTTCTTTTTTTATTAGTACCCACGTGTTCACTAAATCTTTGTTGGTAAACTTCATCTCTTCAATTTTATTCATTCATTTCATCTATCCCAAATAATCCTGCTGACCAATGTCATGTTCTTGCTGTCAAGGATGACTTACCACTCGTCCTTCCATTACATCTCTATTTGGACATCAGGTGAAGTTCTCTACAGTTGTAGTTCAACTCACAGACCTCAGAATTGCATCCTAATTCACCTTCTGCATACTGAATGCTCAAGGGCAAACTGGGATTTATCAGTTTGTAATACATTAAAGCATTCACCCCCTCAACAGTCTTTCAGTCTCTGCACCAGAAATATTTGTTGTTTAGATTGCACAAATGATTGCATCATTATTATTATTCATAATTCTTGTTTTAGTGGTCCTTTGTTCACTAATTGTGATTTTTTTTTATTTATACATATTGATAAATTTATCTTATGCTTTTTATAAAGTTCACTTTTTAAGTGATTTTTCTGATTATAGGTAATCTTAGTTTAGTATAATAATAAAGCAAAATTGATGATGCAAATTAATATCTATACATTAATTAAAAATCCTTGAAATTAAATTAACCAGATTTCTGCTGCTTTTTATGCATGAAATTGTTAAAATAAATAATGGATGAAAGAAATTCTGTAAATTTTGACTGGGGCTAGTTTCTCTCAACTAACGTAAGTATTTTTTTTTTTTTTTTTTATTAAACTAACAGATTTCAAAATAGGAAAAACATCACTTGATGTTTAAGGTTTTATTTCATTCAGATTCATTCTTGAGAATCTGATTATTCTCATTTACTAATTCTGCCATGAGTGACATTTCCTTACGTAGGCTTTGTCCTGTGATTCTGTCCATTTGTGTGTTCATTTTTTTTATATCATTGTATGCAATTATTTTTTGTTATCTATCGCTTCTCTTTTGCAAAAGTAGAGTTGAATGTAAATGTCAAGGAAACGTAAGTTTTTAGAAGAAAATCCATTGTCTTCTCAAGAAATTTACTTTATTGTAACTTCAATGACATCTGTACATTACATTTTAGGTAAGAATGAATGAGTTTATTTTTGAATTGTTCTTTTTATTTGTCCTTTGTTGGATGTGAATGAAGAAATGGATAGAAACCATTTGGGAAAATGTCCAGCGTTGAGTGAAGATATTGGAAAGCAAATGGTCGATTAATGTGTCAATGATGTATTTTTCAATGTACCTGCATTTGATTAATAATAATAATAATAATTCTTTCTATTTCTTTAGGTATTGTTTCATGATGATGGAAGTGTTAAAGGCATTGCTACGAATGATGTTGGAATTGCTAAGGATGGGTCACCTAAAGTAAGCAGACCTTTCTCAAGTTATTTTAAGTTTCAATTTAAACTTTCTCAACAAATATATTAAAAAAAAAAAAGACATTTATAAGCCAATCTATTTGGTTTTGATTAATTTAATAATTCATCTTTGCTTAAGATAAATGAATGACAAAAACAGTTTCAAGATGATTTTTTTTTTTTTTGCAGGATACTTTTGAAAGAGGGATGGAATTTCATGCCAAGTGCACAATATTTGCTGAAGGATGTCACGGTCACTTAACAAAGCAACTCTTTAGAAAATTTAATTTAAGAGAGAAATGTGAACCACAAACCTATGGAATTGGCCTAAAAGAAATCTGGGAAATTAATCCAGATAAACACCAACCTGGTACAATTCTTCACACAGTTGGTTGGCCATTGGTAAGAATAATGGCATTCAATGCAAATGACTAAATTTCATATTTGTTCCTGATGTTAATTATTATTTTAAAGCATGTTTATAAATTCTGGTAGAAAAATTACAAGTGTTGAGAAAGACTTTGTTAAATTCCTTATTAATTATTAATATTTTTTTATTTGTAGCCATCTGATGTATATGGTGGATCATTTCTATATCATTTGAATGAAGGTCCATTAATAGCCATGGGTTTTGTAATAGGATTAGATTACAAAAATCCTTATTTAAGCCCATTTGGTGAATTCCAAAAGTTTAAGCATCACCCTCAGATTAAAGCACTTGTTGAAGGAGGAAAAAGAATTGCTTACGGTGCAAGAGCTCTGAACGAAGGGGGTTTCCAGGTAAGAGCTATTTTGTACATTTATTTTTCATCTTATTTTTAAGAAAGAAAAATGGAAATTTAATGAGAAATTTAAAAATTTTGGAAAATGCTTAATTTTTTTAATTATATAGGTTTTTTTTAGATCTGATTTTTTCAAAAGGTGTTTATTATAATGGATAATTCGATTCATCGTTAAGAAAAAAGACCAAACCTTTCATACACTAAATAAAAGATTAATAAAATGTTATTTTAGAAATGTTAAAAAAATTAATTTAATAAATTATTAAAAAAATAAAATGTTTACTTCACTTTTTAACATTGTGTCAATATTTGCAAGTCTTTGTAATGTTAAAGTGCTTTGTTTTATTCAGTAAAACAAAATAGGTTGCTCAGCGAAAAATATTAAAAGAATTCGTTTGGATAGATTTAGAATTTTAATAGATTCATTTTCCAATCTTTTTTCATGCTACTAAAGTGAAGTTCAGTTGCGTAAATATAATTTTTCTAATTTTAGTTGAGCAGCTCTTTAATTATTATTATTATTATTATTCTCATTACTGTTAAATGAAGATCCTAATTTTTTAAAAACTATTCTCCCTAGAGCATTCCCAAAGTAACCTTTCCTGGTGGTTGTTTGGTTGGTTGTACGTCTGGATTCTTGAATGTTCCTAAAATCAAGGGAATCCATACCTCAATGAAATCAGCAATGTTAGCGGCTGAAAGTGTAGCTGATCTTATTTTTAGTGAAAGTATTAAAACTTCAACAAAAGGTAAAGTTTTAAGATTGAGTTAAAGAAAAGAAACCTAAGACAATTCTCATTTTTTTGGTCTTTTTATTTAAATACTTAATAAGAATAAGTCTCTGTTTGAAATAAGACTCCAGTTTTGATATTCAGAAGTTTCTTAGTCAGTCACTTACACTGAGTAAAATCTGGAAATTTCAGGATTTTTTTCTTTTTTATTTATCGTTGTAACTCTATGTTTTTAAATTATCGGTTTATTTTTATTTGTAGCCATTGTTTATTTTATATAATAGGAGAGCTTGTGCTAATGATATTAAGCAAAGAATTATTTAAATGCTGAGGAATGTACATGTTGGTATCAAAAATGATCATGTTTCTACTAAGGTTTAACATGCAGGAAACATAACATAAAAAACAGAAAAACGATGAGATACACAATTGTTTGCTTTCACACCTTCACCTATCATTGGTGGGAATGAGGGACAGCTGTTTCATCCTTATTTGGACTGATCAGCTAGATTTACCTTCCATCAAGCTCAGAAAGCCAGGAGCGGAACAAGGATCCATTGGCTTTAATGCTTTCCGATCAACGAGGGTAAAAAAATCTGGTGGAAGTGTCCTTAATAAGATTCCCATCGATGATAGTTCAAGGTGTGAAAGTAAATGATTCTGCATCTCATCGTTTTTCCGTTTTTCTACTTGAATGTTAAGTGTAGTAACATACCTGTACAGATTATTTTTTTTTTTTTTCAAATTACATCAATCAGTTTTCAACATTTCCCAAAGTGTTGAAAGTGATTTTTTTGCTGTGATGTTAAGGACTTTTTGGATTAATTAGTGTACAAAAACAAACAAACAAAAAAGGTATTATTAAAATTTTAGTTTAACATGTGTCAAAATCATTAAGATAAAAGACGAATAGGAAGCACACTAAGATCAAAACTTCTAAAATTTAATCAAAAATGTGAATCTTTAAGATTCAATTTTAGAAGTTTTAACCTTAGTGTGTTTTGTATTTGTCTTTTATCTTAAAATAGGTATTATTTTCTTAATTATATCACTTGAGGTGGAATATTTCTGCTGAAGTGATGTATTTCAGGGATAGTCATTTATATTTTAATTGATCGTAAGTATTTATTACCTAACTAAATTAACTGAATGAACCATTCCACACGGTTTAATAAAACAAAAATGCAACCATTAAATACCAGAATTAATATATTTCATACCAACATTAAAAACCAGTTTCACTAATGGATGATAGCATTGACAAGCTGAAAAAAACACTCTAAAAGTTCTTACATTTAAAGGACTGGTCACGTATGAAAGGAAACCAATGATAATGCTGAAAAAGTTGAAGTGGAAAGTTCCATTTATGACCTTTGTTGTCTGATCCATATCATGGAATGGGGGCGAAGAATCCTATGGAACCTTTTGTTGTCTTCTTAGATAAATTCGCCAAGGTTTGGATCGGCTTCTAAATTGGCTCCGGAATGGAAAGTTCCATATCATTGGTTTCCTTTCACATGTGACCCCTTCTCAGTCCTTTAAATGCAAAGAGCCCTCTTAAGTGTTTTTTATCAATTCATCAACAATAACGTCCTCTAGAGAAACAACTGTTTGGTTTCAAATAGCAGACCCATCACTGGTGGACGACTTTACTCCGCAGAGGGGTGATACGCTGAGATGAGTATTTTCCTAAGAAATTTTTTTGGACATTTTCGCTTTTAAGAAAAAAATAAAGGAGGAGCATTTTTGCAATAGTATTTATTCTTTCCATAATTCTTTCCTGAAAAGTGCAAATAGAACGCAGCTACCAGTAAACTAACTCTGATAAAAAGTAAACAACCCCTATTTCAATGAAATCGAAGGAGACTTGATGCATGCGCAACAGCGTTGAAGGCTCTCGTAAACAAAACCGAACAGTAGTTCCTGAATTTAATGGTTCTGTTTTTGTTTTATTGAAAATATGTGTAATGGCTCATTCAGTTCATTTCTTTCCACATATTAAAATTGAACTTCATTTAGTTGATTTTGGAAAAAAAAAATACAATTAAAAACTCATTTTTAGTTGATATAATACATTTTTTAGCCTACTTTCATAGGAAAATGAATTAAATCAGTTAATCTGGTGAGTTCATCCTTTTGAAACTTGGCCTGCACATTTAAGAACAAGAAATGATTTTCCTTTTATATTTTTAACTTTTTTTTTTATGAATGAGTTCCTATCAAAAAGTTGACAAAATTCCCATAGAAAACCATTAGAACCAGATTTATGGAATTGTGTGGATATCTTAAACAGTGAATATTAATCTACATATTAATCCTGTGCTTTATTAAGTAGATTCACACAATTTAAGTATTTGTAGATTAATTATCTCCCCTATTCTTTGTTTTAACATACATAATTAAAAAAAACAAAAACAAAACAAGCGGACTTTGTTTGTATTATCACAACTTTAAAAAGTTAATAAAAAGCCAGATTTTCAAGAGAGTAGCTTTCAAGTCCAACTTCAAGGAACTTAGTGCTCTCTTCCTGCAGTATTTTTTTTTAAGTTGACATTCATTTTACTGACAAACACTTGATTTTAAGTTTTTTGTGTTTTGGTAACTGGAATTCTAGTGAATTGTGTGGGGACATAGAAATCTTACCACAAAATATTTAAGTTCTAGGACATTTTGTATTTTTAGCCATTACTAAATGATAATTTTTAATTGTGATTACAGATCAGAATTTCTAGATTTATTTTCTATCTGGCCAAAAATCTTGATTAATTCAAAATGTTTGTAATCTTCCAAAATGATTCCTTTATTTTTATAGGAAGTAAAAAAAATAAATTAAAGAAATATATCAAAAGAAATGCAAGTAAGCAAAACAAAAGAAACTTGGCCTCCAAATGAATCTAAATTTATTATATAGAGTGATCTAGAACTATGTACTCACTTTTTGATAATCAGTATCTCTGAAACAAAATGACATAGACGTATAATTCTTGCGCCATAGTGTAGTTCAATAATTGCTCAACAGATGACAATGGTCACCAGAGTCATTGTAGGTGTTCAAAGTGACCACCATTAACAGCAGTACAGTGTCGATGGCGCTCAACTGCTGAGCGAACTACGGATGTTGGTGTGTCCGGTGTGATGGCTGCGCACGATGCTCTGATGAATTCTCATAGCGCTTCCAGTGTAACTGGCTTTTGCCCATAAACTTCATTCTTCAAGATCCCCCACAGGTAGAACTCCTGTGGGGACCATGGTGGGTACTCAATGGCACCTCTGCAACCTACCCATCGTCCAAGTACAGTGGCATCCAAGTACATCGCGATGGTAGAGAAGTGGAGCACCATCTTGCTGTAGGTAAAATACCTCATTGCCAAACATCTCTTGAATGGCAGGGAAAATCAATGTTTGCAGCATATGAAGATACGTCTCACCAGTTACAGTAGCTTCAAAAAAGAAAGGGCCGATCAATCCACGAGATGATAGACCACACCACACATTAACACCTGATAGATTCACTTACCATAAGGAGATACGTCTCACCAGTTACAATAGCTTCAAAAAAGAAAGGGCTGATCAATCCACGAGATGATAGACCACACCACACATTAACACCTGATAGATTCACTTACCATAAGGAGATACGTCTCACCAGTTACAATAGCTTCAAAAAAGAAAGGGCCGATCAATCCACGAGATGATAGACCACACCACACATTAACACCTGATAGATTCACTTACCATAAGGAGATACGTCTCACCAGTTACAATAGCTTCAAAAAAAAAAAAAAAGAAAGGGCCGATCAATCCACTTTCCTGTCTACAAGAATGTGTGGATTGACAGGAGCCCAGAATACACAATTGTGACGGTTTACAGTACTGTTGAGTTTGAACTGCACATTGTCGGACCAGCTAAATTTCCCTGCAAAATCTTCATCATTGAACTACACTATGGCGCATGAATTATACGTCTATCATTTTGTTCCTGAGATATTGATTATCAAAGAGTGAGTACATAGTTCTGGACCCCTCTGTATACATCGAGGGTCCCAGGCCAAAAGGTTCTACCTGCACTTTTGATCAATTTTAGTTCTGTGTGCTAAACGGTTTATTTTGGTGACTTCTGTGGTGTGCCAGAAGGTTTTGTTTGAAAAACTAGTTCTAGCCTGTCAGCTGATTGTTCCAAAAGGTTCTATTTTTACTTCTTTTACTTCTTTCAACTTTCTCTGTGCCGGAAAGTTCTATGGACAATAGAACCTTTTGGCTTGAGACCCTCGATATATAGAGAGAGAGCCTTTGTTTTATATTGCTGCAGAATTACCGATTCTTAAATAAGAAAACTAAGGAAATCTAAAGCAAAACAACAATAAGACCAAAAAGTTCTCTGTACAAATTTTAATGGGAGATAAGGAGCACCAAGACCAACATTTTTCGTCTGTGAATGTATGTTCACAGACTTCAACCTTCGGTGCTATTGCCTGGCCACCAAGATCACCCGATTTAACATGTATCAATTTCTTCTTCTGGGGACACATGTATATGGATATACCATAGGAGGCAGTTCATATAAAACCTCAGAAATGGACAAAACACAGAGGAAGAATGCCACATTCATGGCAGGCCATCACCTTGACTCTAAGGCTGTGTCTGAATGAATATATCTTAAAACTAAACAATGTATAAAATTAAGAGGATCAGAATGCAGTAGCTATCAGATATTTGCAATCAACTTATATAATTTGCTAATTTCGTCTGTCTGTCTGTCTGTAACTCGATATAATTAAGCTATTAAGATAGATCCAAGGTTCTAAATGGTTCCATTGAATCAAGGGTACTCAAATTGGATGAAATATTAGTTCATTTTGTCATTCCATGTTGTTTCCATGAAATTTTAACTGAAATTCTAACAAAACATACGTTGAAAACCAAATACTACTGCACAGATTTTAATGAAATATGGCATACTTACTCAGTTTTTCACGCTGATTTTGAAACTCAAAACTATATTTGCCATAGAAGCTTCGTTCACAAGTTAGCGCAGTATTTAGATTATACAAAGGTGAGTTTTAAATGCCTTTCGGTGTTATGAGTCAAAAATAATAATTATTCTTTAGATAAGTTAAAACTTTAGATATGGTTGGTATTTCGTTTTTCTTTTTGGGTGGAAAATGATCCTTTAGATTAAACTCTCAGAACCTATATTACAGGTGTACAGGTAAGAAGTACACCTAAATAGGTCTGATAAATATTAAGAAAACAAAAAAAATTCAAATCAAATCATCAATGGAATCAATACATATAAATTGGCTAAGTTCGTCTGTCTGTCTGTCTGTCTGTCTGTAACTCGATATAATTAAGCTATTAAGATAGATCCAACAGTTCTCAATGGTACCATTGAATCAAGGGTAGTCAAATTGGATGAAAATATTAGTTCATTTTGTCATTCCATGTTGTTTCCATGAAATTTTATTCTTGGGAACTGACCTCGACAACTGAAATTCTAACAAAACATTCGTTCAAAACCAAATAATTTTGTTACCACTACATCCATTTTAATGAAATTTGGCATACTTACTCAGTTGTTTACGCTGATTTCGAAACTCAAAACAATTTTTGCTGTAGAAGCTTCATTCACAAGTTAGCACACTATTTAGATTACATTTACTTTATATTTGATAGTTGATAATAAAATGATTTTTCAGATTGTTTTATGCCTGTCGTCTGACAGGCTTTGCTGCTAGTTTCAGATAAAAAGGAAAAGGAAGAAGGGGTTAGTTGACAACAGACGATTCATGGTAGATTTGAAATAGTTAAATGAACCACAGACAATGAACTTCAGATTTGAACCAAGGCTCTTTTGATGAGGATTGAATTAGAAAGACAAATTAGAACCAGAGAGAAGATATAGAAAATCTGCTGAAGAACACAACATTTAACCCTCAAAACGTTTCCATATTTAGCTTATAATTATTATTATGAGCAGGTCTTACTGGAACCTTTTTCTCTAATCTGAAGCGTCTCAGATTCCATCCAATTTATTTCATAACTTTAGAAAAATTCAACTTAACTTGAGGCTCATTGGTTTCGAACCAAATCCCTCTTTTTCAAATGGATTTCTTTAAAATTGCGAAGGATATTTATTTAGGAACACAATTATTTTGACTAAGAAAAAAGAAAATGAAAACAGCACCTGAACAAAAGAGGAAATTGACTTTCTGATTTTAGATATACCTTATTTATATCTGTTTCTGTGATGATAAAAGGAAACTAACTGTGTAGTTGTCTCTACTTTTTAAAAAAAAGTGCATAGATCAGTTGTTTCATTCTCTTACATACAGGGTATACCTGAAATGTGCTGCCAAACTTAAAGGTTGTATTCAATCATGCAAAACAACAAATAAATGTCATATAAACATGGGACTGGAAATGCGTTATTTCCAAGATATGAATGATGAAATGATACAGAGGTCTTGGCCTTTACGTCATATCGTAGAGTCATTAAATTGCTCCTCAGTAATCATGACATGTAATGTTGAATACCCCCCCCCCCACCAAAAGTGGACAAACCTCACCCAAACAAAAGTGGAGCAGTCTGGTTGAATGCATTCCAGACGTCAGAATCGCCACAGCTTGTTCTAGGAAACGTCATGACTACAAGGTACAGCAATGCAAAGATGGCCGACATCCATTTCACTTACGGAAGAGTAAATAGAAATTGCAGAGAAGCTGCATGACTGTAGCAGGAAGCCTTTCTGCAACGACTGTGTCCATCCAGGAACACATCATCGTCTGGCAAAGACAGGATGATTTACTCCCGCTACTATCAATAAAGGCAGAGACCGACACATCAGAACAACACACATTGAAGAACAGGAGCTAGATGAAGTTGTAGAAAATCCTGGAACGTCCACTAGAAAGTTTGACAGAGAAGTTGGCATATCCAAACAAAGTGTGTACAGAATTCACCAGGACAGCTTCTCTACCCATATCATGTACAAAGAGTGCAAGGTCTGTCACCCATCGATTACCCTCCACATGCGGTCTTTTGCACATGGTATCTGCAACACTGTGTTCAACCTGTGTTTTTTCACCGATGAGTCTTGCTTCATAAAAGATGTCATTATGAATTTTTAAAATAACGTTCACCACTGGTCCAATGAAAACCCGCATGCTATCACACAGTCACGGCACCAACAAAGGTTTTCCATAAATGTCTGGATTGGTATCATTGGCGACATCTCATCGGGCCAGTATTTCTGCCAGCTAGACTAACCGGCGATGCTTACAGGGATTTCCTGCAAAATGAGCTGTCTACATACCTGAAGGATGTTCCTTTGCACACTCGTCCTCACATGTGGTCATGCCACCTCATTTCAGCCGTACAGCCTGATGACTTCTAACCAATTGACCATTGGAAGAGGGGACCAACAGCATGGCCTGCTCGTTCCCCTGATTTAAACCCTCTGGACTTTTTCGTATGGGGTATCTTAAAGCATTAGTGTACACCACACCGGTTTCTGACGCCTTCGCACTGCATAATCGCATAGTGGATGGGTGCAACACAATTCGACATGTACCTGGCATCTTCGACCGTGTTCGGCAGTCGATGAAACGACATTGTGTTGCGTGCATTGTGGCCGGTGGAGGACATTTCAAGCACTTTCTGTGAAACTGATCGACTGTACGGCCTACACCTCTGTATTGTTGTATCGTTCATATCTTGGAAATAAAGCATTCCCAGACCCATGTTTATATGACATTTATTCATTGTTTTGCATGATTCAATACAACCTTTAAGTTTGGCAGCACATTTAAGGTACACCCTGTATACTTCATCTGTAATGGAAGCCATTTATATGAAGCTGTGAATTTCAGTCAGATAATGAACAGATTATACTAATCAAATAATAAGAGATTGATGGGTAAAAGTAAGTAAACACACTTCTTTTTGCTGTTCTGTAATTTTGCTAATTGTTTCTATTTTCTTAAAGTAATTAAAGATGTTTAACACATAATGAACAAAAACTTCTAACAAATTGCCACTAAGAACAGATCACCTTAAATCAAGAGGGCTTCCACAGTATATTTGGAATCACAGCCATCTATCTAGTAGGGCAATTTCAGTTTTATACTGATATGCACTTTCAATAAAAATATGCATTTGGTTATGAGAGTTGAATTTCAGCTTGTGTATATTTCAGATTGTGTATCTTACTCTGCACTTTTAAACATAGCTTTAATAATTTATTTTTTATTTTTTATTGTCAAATTATTATAATCATAAAAAAAAAATCCTATCAGTTTGAATCGGATGATTACGAATCCTTGATTCAACAAAAAATTCAATAATCTTACAGTTTATTTATATTTTTTTTTTTTTTGTAGGACTTCATCCTGAAGTTTACGAGGAACGTTTAAAAAATAGTTGGGTCTGGAAAGAATTAAAAGCCGCTCGGAATGTTCGCCCTTCTTTTCATAAATATGGCTTGTATGGTGGCTTATTGTATACTGGGTTATTTTATGGAATCTTCAAAGGTTATGAACCTTGGACATTTTCTCATGGAGGTAAGCTTATAAGCATAATAAAAAAGAATACATGCTGATTAAATTCTTTAAAATACAGTCGAACCTCCATATATCGAAGTAGCAAATTGCCGGAAAAAAATTCGATATATAGAAATTTCGATATACAGAATTTTATCATAATTACTCCTAAAACATTAAAATTAAAGCTAATTTTCATATACGAAACTCAATTTCTAATTTATACGCGAATCACATTAAATGAAAGTTAATACGGGTAATTAAAAAATGAATTAATATGAAAGATTTATTGAGTACTACATACCCTTTAAAAAAACAATAATCCAGACAGTGGTTACAATGATCACAATTACATTTTTGTTAAAAAAACTTCGAATATCTTGCTGAACAGCCAGTTTTGCGGAAAGTTCATCAAAGAAATGTTAGCTTTTATTCAGTCAACTAAAAACTTCATCAGGAACATTTTCCGCGAATTGAAGTCCACGACTTACTGTTTCAAACGCTTCTCGCATTTCTTTCTTCGGTGGCTTGGAAATGTTTTCAGATTCATTTACTTCCTCTGGTTCTTCGATTTCTTTTTCAGTTTCATGAAACGAACTCAGTATGTCTTCATCTATAGGATAATCAACAACGGCATTCCGATTTTTTATAATAGTCGGGAATACCAAATTTAGATGAAATGTCTTTTTTGCGCATTCCGCTATCTACATTCATCAGCAATTCAACTTTATGCACACTTTTATCCCAATAAGTCTTGAAAAAAAATTTCGATATATAGAGATTTTTTCGATATATAGAAACAGTTTTTCTATGTAATGAACATGGAGATTTGCTAAGAGTTCGATATATAGAAAATTTCGATATGTGGAAGTTCGATATATGGAGGTTCGACTGTATATCAAGAGCCCTCCCCGGCTCATTGATAAAATGTTACCTGTTCCTCCCCGGTAAATGAATCAGAAAAAGGCTATTTGTTTGTTGTTTAGTCTGTGCTGGGCTCTTGATACATTTTAAAGAGGTAAGCTTATCTTTTAGTAACTGTTTTTTTAAATCTTAAAGAAATTCTTAAGTAACCCTTGAGGCCGGTGAGTTTCTTTCCTGCGTATGACTTTACCCTGGTACTTTTTTCCTTGAGAGAAGAAAGAAACTAAAAGAAAATTTTCTATTGGCTAAACTAAGGCATGGAAATTTAAATTCTATCACTAAAATGTAAGCTTCTTTCATTGTCTCTCGGTCTGTGGAAAATTACAGAATTAAGTTGAAAATGAACAGCAGGAGGCTGCCAATTACTAACCCCTGCAGAGAATGTACCCCATGTATGTCAAACCGGCTGTGAGACAGACACATGGGAACATAAGCTTGTACGTCTTACCAGCTTGAAGGGTTAGCAGTAGGTTAGGTTAATTGAGGTGGTATCCTTTCCAGGATGTTTTGTTTGGAAATAGGACAGATAAAAATATACTTTCCATTTTGGAATGATCAGTAGTATCATAAATAATGACAACTACAAGTTATGTGTGTTTAAAAAAAGGAAAAAAAAAAAACAAAAAAAACATGGAAAATAAATGAATCAGAAATCAGTTATAGAAATGAGTCCTGATAGTACGTAAGTACCCATTAAATATTAAGTAATATCATAATCAGTTCAAATCCAGTTCTGCTCAAATTTCTTCAACTCCTTGTGAATCAAACACAAAAAATGTCCATTTGTCAATCATCAGATATTAACTGATTCTTGTTAGGATTCATCTGATGATGTGATGTAATTGACTTCACAAGTGCACAAACAAATGCAAGGGAAATCCCTATAAAGGATACTTCATCACAGCATCTTATCATAAAATTATTGACCTTTTTTTTTTTAAGTGTAGAATTCAAAAACATCTAAAACAAAAGTTATCCTGGTTAAGGAATAATAATTGAAATTCATTTTGTATTAAATGCGTTATTGTTGATTTTCCTGTGTACACATTATATAAGCTTTTTATATTTGCTAAAAATGACAAACTTGAATCAAACATAAAAATGTGTATTTGCTTCAGGTTTTAGTCACTTATAATATTCTTAACACAACGAATTTTTTTGACAGAAATTTCATAAATTTATATATTTTCATTTTGAAATTAAGATATTTTGAAATTTTTAAATTGAATAGGAAATTATAAAAAACTTTTTATTGAAATGTTTTATTTTTATGACAGGAGTTGATCATAAAAGCTTATTACCTGCCAAAGACTGTAAACCTATCAACTATCCAAAGCCTGATGGGAAGATCAGCTTTGATCTCCTGTCCTCTGTTGCCTTAACGAATACAAATCATGATCACAATGAACCTCCTCACTTAACTCTTAAAGATGACAGAATTCCGGTATCAAATAATTTGGCAGTTTTTGATGGACCTGAAGGAAGATTTTGTCCTGCAGGTAAACAAATTTTTCCACAGAAATGAAGATAAATTAATTTTCATTACATTTTGTTCATTATTATTATTATTATTATTTTATATTAGTTTATCAGTTAATGAAACATTTCATTTTTACTGCTTAAATCTAAGTGGGATTTACAAGCTTTAAGTTCAATGAGGGCAGCCTTTTCATTATTAATTGAAGCATTTTGTTTAACCTGTGTTCAATATATTTGTTGGATTACAATTGTTAATTTTTTAAAATAAATATTTTACTCAATTAGAAATTGACTTACAATTTAAAAACACATCCATTTTCTTACTTCCTATTAATTCCTACTATTCCTCTGGAGCATTTAGAGCTTCCACAGTCATTGGACTTGATTTTTCTTAGCTTGTTTCCAGCTCGGTTCTATTCAGCCTATCACTCTCTATGCCAAGTTACCATTGGTCTTCCTCACTGTCTCTTTTCTTGTGGATATCTGCCTAGGGTGTGTTTTGGGATAGGAAAGTGTTCAGTCCTTGTGTTCTCTTTGTATGTCTGCTCTTTGGTGTATTTGTTCTCACAAGTATTTGTTGGAGATGACAACTTATTCTAAGTCTCAAGAACCTGTACAACTTTTATTGATCCTATGACCTACTAGTCTGACACCTGTAGTAAAGTACCTGTGCTTCACTTTGGATTCATAGCTCAGTTCTAAGTAGTAATCCTTGAGTCTTCCACATCGGCCTCAGCAAATATCATTGCAAAATACAGATCCTTTTGTCTCTCCATTCAACTCCATTGGATTTTGCTTTATTTGTCCAGATGGCTTCCCGTCAAAAAGCAACAATAAAAGTTGAATCGTTGCCTCACTTTTATAACTGTGAGAGGGGCTCGTAGACTGCCATCTGGCATTTATACCCATGTATATCAATTGAACGAGATATTACCTTCTGAAGAGATTATCACTTTCTCTATTACCCTCTCTTGACACTTTCTCAAAGTATACAAAGGATCTGACTGGAATTCCAGAGAGTTCTCAATAAGAATTTTCAGAATAATTGTCTGCTCCCTGTATGATCTACATTCTCTAAGACCAGCCATGATTGATTACAAAAACCTTTCAATTTCCATTAAAAATTGTAGTTTTAACAGTGTTTTATAGCAAATCTGAGCTTTCCTATAATACAATATATTTAGATGAATGCTTATTTAAACATTTATATATTCTTATTCATTTCTGTAATACATATATACATGTTTTTAATTAGATAGAATGAAAACATCTTGTCAGAGTAATTCTGGTTGATTTTATGTTTTTTATTTATTTATTTATTTATTTTGAATAAAGCCAAAACTATTTTTTTATATTTTAGGTGTTTATGAATTTGTGCCCACAGAAGATGGGAAGGGTCAACGACTACAAATAAATGCTCAAAACTGTATTCATTGTAAGACTTGTGATATCAAAGATCCCAGTCAAAATATTAATTGGGTGACTCCTCAAGGAGGTGGTGGACCTGCTTATAGCGGAATGTAAAATAAAAATTCTCCAAATTAAGGTAATTATTTTAAGTAACATCTGCTTTTCATATTTAAATTTGAAAACTTATAATATAAAAATTAAAATGTTCTAAAATTTAAGTGATCATTTTGGATAATGGCCAAGTAAAGAAAAGCATGTTCTTTATTTAAGCATAGTTCACTTCCTAATTTTAAATCTTAGATCCTTTTTACTTCTCTCTTATGCCACTCTTGATTATCAAAGAAATTTTGGCAAAAAATTTAACAAAGTGGAATGTAGAAAATTTGTTAATTTTAAACTATAGCGGTTACATATTTCAAGAACTGCTTTTATATTTATATATAATATCAAAATTCACTTTGAGGATATATGTATATATTCTTTTTTTTTTAATTTCAATTTTATGAAGAAGGGTTGTCTCACAAGGGAATGGTTAGGTTTGACAGAATGAAATCTCCTTGAAATTTTTATCATTTATTCAGCACCTCAAGTAGTTATTGTTTACCAAATTTTAGCTGCCGATAGGCACTGGAAGGGTATAAAAAAAATGCTAAAGTTACAAAAAAAAGTGTGATGGAATGGCATCACTCTTTGCAAGCCCCATGCATGACATCACCTATCTCTCTCTGCCAGGTGACCATTCAAGGTCGAAGACAAAATGCGAAATTCACAGTGCAGTAAAATATTTTATTTATAAAATAATAATAATAATAATTACTGTTTATAAAATAAAAGCAATAAAAGTGTGACCACATTTATATTTGAAAAGAAAGTGATTTTGTATAAAAAATAAAGAAAGTATTACAATTGAAATTAAGAAGGAAAAATTCCACATTTTGGTCAAAATAAACTGAAATAGTCATTTTATTTCTACAATGAAGATCTATCTATTGATATAAAGAAAGGAAAAATAGCTATGGTTTTGATGTGTTGGCAAGTAGTTGAAGTTTTAACTGAGATAACAAAACATTCGTGGATTGTTTTCCTTCTTGACCTCAAGCAGTGTTTAAAGTTGGCCCAGCGAAAGATCGACTTTGACCTTGGAGAACACTCATGATCTCTTAATCATTCCAGGACTTAAGTGTTTCGAGAGAGACAATGGAAAATGGCGTCTTTCGATCAACCGATTGCTGTTTTAAGCCAAACAAAACATGTTATTGCTAACGTTAATTCTTATTTCGAAAAGGAGAAATCAGCGAAACAGGATTAATATCTCATTAGAAAGTTAATAGCAAACATCAGCTGCGACAGGAATTGGATTAACATCAGTGAATGCGAAGCCTGCAGCCGAGTATTGGACTAAAGACCATCTGGTAGAAATTGCAGTAGAAACCATTAATTATCTCGGTAACTAATTCTTATGATTCATATAGCAGTTCTTCTGAATCCGATTAATCTATTTCCACTTTTGAATCTTCATTTCAATCCATAGATTAAAATGAACTTCATGAAACGAACCTAATTTCATATTATTCTTAACTGCTGCGTGAATCATAAAAATTATATCTTATCATATATAAGCTACATACAAGTTCTACACACCAAAACAAAGGCCACACCAAAAAAA
The DNA here is from genome assembly GCA_023159025.1 of Thereuonema tuberculata. NCBI lineage: Eukaryota > Metazoa > Arthropoda > Chilopoda > Scutigeromorpha > Scutigeridae > Thereuonema > Thereuonema tuberculata. Next base: position 70,456,898 of record JAFIDM010006943.1, read on the forward strand.
AAAGAGCTTCCAATACTGTCACCTATTATTTTCTAAATAAAATTAGTTCATTTTCACCTAACAAAAAATAAGTAAATAATTTATTTAACAGTAATTGTCAAATATCAATGTGTTATGAATTTCACATTAGAATCCTTTAATAACTGAATCTAAATGATAATACCTTCCCAGAAATAAAATACAATTTTAGAATTTCTAATGTAATTTATTAAAATACCAATACTAATGAATAATATATGTCTCAATTAAATTCCTATTCAAAAGAAAACAAACAATTGGTAATATACTGTAGTTATATTTTAATTTTTAGTTACCATTATTTTTTTTAAAGAATTACATTCTATATTGAATCAAATGATTGAAAATAAATACATTTTTGAAATTATATTTCATGAGAAATCAGAATAGTTCAATAAAAGGAATATCGTTTTATCCATAATCTTCGAACTTCCCCGAAATGTTCACTTTCCCGCCAAAAGCACTGACATATACAATCGATTGAAATTCTACTATTGCGCCATCTGGTGTCCACGGTCGACCTTTGGTTTGGCTGAATATAGTTCACTTATAACATGGCAGAGCGCTGCTCTCTTTATTATTGTTTTTATTCTAATGAGCTTATTAATGCTTTTAAGGTTAGTTGTGTTAGGCCTATGTCAGTAATTTGAATTTATGTTTGTGTTAGTTAGTATTAGTTTTTATAATATAAAATATGTCTGAAACTGAATGTGAAAGTCCTGTGAAGAGGAAAAGACGAAGTGGAAATATGACAGAAATTATGAGAGAAGCAAAGGGAGAAGAATTGGTAATAGCAGGAACAGAAGAAAACTGTACCTGACTGTCAATGATGTTTTCAACTGATCAAAAATAAATAACACTGTTTTATGGTAGGTCTAAAAACGAGCAGGGATACATATTGAATGGGTTTAATTGTACGTCATGAGGTTAGTTGACACTGACCTACATCTTCTTTCAAATATTTTGCAATGAAGAGCTCAGATCGTGTCGAAGTATTTCCTTACTTTATATGCAGTTTCAAGTAAAGCAGTTTTTCAATTGACAAATCTTGTAGCTAAGGAAACTGCCTGTGGATATGAGAAGGAAACACGGTAACTACATTAAAATTCTGAAAGAGGCATTAAGTAAAGTTAATACAAATATTGACTCATTTCCTACAAGAATTCTTCACTATTCTACTACCCCTGTAACTTACTTTGAAGTTGTAAGAAAATGAATGAGATGCTTCTTGAAAAACATCCAGAACTCCAAAACATAATCAATTATGAGTATTTCTTAAACTATTACAAAATTATGGAAGTAGATTCGGAAGATCACAATTAGATGTCTGTTCGACATGTGAGGATTTTAAAATGCTAAAATTAAATCCGCTAATCTTAATGCTAAGCATATCGCAGTGGCTGAATTAATCGTTCACAAAAGCAGTGCTTGTAAATTTTACAACTAAATCCAACAAGTAACTGATCATCTGCAGTAATAGGAAGAATGTGACAGGAATTGTGTTTGATTTTATGTAAAATCTTGCACTACCTTGCATGCCAGTGCAAGAAATGTTCTACTTTAGGAAGTTATGGCATTATATTATTTGTGTTCATAGTCTTCTGACCAGAAAGCTAATTTCTATACATATCACGAAGGCATATCATAAAGTCTGCACTTTTTTAAATGATTTCATTGCTAATCACATTTCCTCTGAAGTCAAAGAGTTACACGTATTTAGCGACTTCTGTCCAGGAGAAAATAGAAACCACAAATTAGTGAGATTTTTTCTGAGTCTGACTACGATCAGGGGGTTTAAAATGTTACATGTTTATTTTCCAATTCGTGGTCACAGCTTTCTTCCATATGAATGCAACATTGCTATAATAAAGAGAGTTGTTCTCTGCTTTGATCAGATTTATTCACCCATACCAATATAATGATTGTGATATGTAATGCGAAAAAGAAACTCCCGACTTTTGAAGTAAAACCAGTGCAAAATGAACAACTAACTTTAAACTGTGGTGGCCTGCACTGTTTAAGAAAACATCAAAAAGTTTGCAAAGTAGGAAAACATTTCAATTTAGCAAGTATAATCACCTAATTTTCAAAGAGTCAGAAAAAGGATGTGACTGGACATGATTTTATTGATTGTATTAGTAATGAAATGGTGAAGTTGCCGTGTCCTACTGATAGAGTCTATGATGAAAAGGTTCCTGTTAAGAAGAAAAGTTATGCATTATGTAAGTGATGAGTACAAAGACTTTTACAGAAATATGTTAATGTGACCAATGACAAATGCTGCGCATAGAAATGGGGATGATGTGGTGTGTATTATGTGTTTTAATGACACAAAGAAACATTTTCTTAAACCTTTAATGTTTTTGGAAAATCAAAATACTTTTTTTATTTCATAATTTACTTAATATTATTCAACTTGTTTTCTTTTCCATTGTAACATTTATCCTCCAATAAAAATATTGCTATTGATTAGAAAAATTAATATTTTTTAGGTTTTCACCCAATTCTGTTGCCTTGTGAGATCGAAAAGGAAAAGATTATTTATATGCATTGGTATTAAAATTACTGCAATATAATCATGTGGGCAATAGTTGGAAGGGGTTAAGAAACAAATTTGGAATTACAGGTTTTGTCATTTTACCAATAGTTTTTTGGCAAAACAGTTTTTTTTTTTATTTCCCGAAAGCAAGCTAAAATGGAATCTTTTCCTTCTTAATCTCATCCATTCATTAAAAAAATTGAAGAAAAATTTCTGTAACGCTAATTGTAAACTATTGGTATTGTATAAATATAATTACAAATAAAAATAATGACAATAAATCGAATAATAACTTTAAAGAAATTAGTAAAAACTAAAGGAATAGGAAATGTTTTAAGTAAAAATAGAAAATTCTTTCGAAAATTTAGGAAACATTACTAGTTGCAATTGTAATAAGAATGTTTTAGATATTAGTACTACGAACAAATATAACTATGGTTTTATAATCCCAACTATATATGAAATTGTAACAATAATCAAAAATAGTAGAAATAAAAATTCTGTGAGACTAGATAATGTGTCAACAATAGATACAAAATGTCCAATAATTAACAAAACAAAATGAGAAACAAGAACAGCACAAGCTTAAACAAATTGCCTTTCTGATTCCCGATAATCAAATCAGAAAGACAATTTGTTTAAGCTTGTGCTGTTCTTGTTTCTCATTTTGTTTTGTTAAAAATTTCTCCAGCACGTTAAACTCTTTCCAATGTCCAATAATTACTTTGCACAAATCTTAATTATGTCTATTCTTGAATTTACTTGCTTGTAAAATCAGTTTGTAGTTTCATTTTAAGAATTTGTCTATTTAGATTTATTTTTCTGTAGTTATGTGACTATTTTTATTAATCATGAAAAATGTTCGTTAATTTTACAAGTTGTACTTTTTAACTATTTTCAGCTACAAGTATTTATAGTATAACTATTTATGCAGCTACATAAACAGCTAAAAGTATTGTTTTACCTAGTAGCACTTTAAATATATTGAAATTAAATTTAAAATAAAGAAAATTAGAAAAATCAGTAATTTTTATTAGAAAAATTGAGAGAAATATTAGTCCACAGTCTTATGATTTTAAAATGTTTCCTAAATTTACGAAAGTATTTTCTATTTTATTTAAAACATTTTCTATTCCTTTATTTTTTGCTCATATTTTAAAGTTATTATTAGATTCATTTTCATTATTTTTTATTTATAATTATACTTATAATATGCCAATAGTTCTTAATGTTAGCATTATATAAATTTTTGAAGGAATTTGAGGCCACCACACATTTGAACAATAAAATAACATTTATAAACAAAAATAAAACAAATTACATAAACACTAGTACTTTTAATTGTAATACTTTTTTTCTTATATAAAATCACTTTCTTTCAAAATACAAATGTGGTCACACTTTTTAGTTGTTGCCTTTATTTTATAAACAGTAATTATATTATTATTGTTTATAAATTAAGTATCTTGCTGTGCCAGTTTTTCCTCATTGTGTTTGCCCTTGAGTGTCGCTTGGCAGTGGGAGATGGTTGATGTCGTACGTGGGGCTGCTAAAGAGTGACGAGATCCCATCACTCTTTCTTCTATCTTTAGCATTTTTTACATCCTTCCAGTGCATATCCGCAGCTAAATTTAGTATACAATAACTACTTGAGGTCCTGAATAAATGATAAAAATTTCAAGGAAGATTTCTACCTGTCAAACCTAACCATTCCCTTATCAGTATTTTACACATAATTTCTGGATTAAAAGCTAGTGTTGCTTAATTAGGAAAAGAGATTAGAAGAAAAGAAATTCAGGGATCTTATTTGGGGAGATTTAAAAAAATTGATCATTTTCAGCTCGTTCAAATCCTGAGTGATGAAGTCCTGAGAGTAATATCTATCCTATAATTTTGGAAAATGTTTTTTTTTTTTTTTTTAAACAAAACAAATATTGGAAATGATACTGTGAAACTACAGCTAGCTATAAACGTTTGCAAGGAATAAATTTAGGAATTTGCAAATCAGAGGAATACAACAGAATTTTATAAATTCAATGAAATGTAGTTAGATTAAATAAATTAAAAATGAATAATGATAATAATGAAATTGCATTAAGGTAGGACGACAGGTGTAGCAGGAATGTGTTTAGCTATAATCTATCTCTGGTATTGATTGGTTGATGTGACTATTAGTTTCTGTTAATCGATTTCTGTGGAAAGGAAAGGAGCAGCAAAGAGACAGCAAAGAACTCAGGAGTGTCATTGTGGAAGACTGATCTAACAAGATTAACAAGAATTAGAGTATGAGATGAACAGAATTTCAAAAGCCACATAGAATTAACTGAATTTCAAATCGACAGCGTTTTGGAAATGTACAGGTGGTACAGGAAGGATATCAGAACCCCTTTCCAAAAGCATCCATATCTAAGATATTAATAATAGGGGATCATCCTTATTACAAAGAATAGTTTGCAATTATTCATTCCTTATTTAATAATTCCCAATAATTTCGACAATTTCTTTTCATTGTTTCTAAAATTACTTCTTAATTTTAATGAAGTCTGTGTCGTAAGTAACTTAAATTGATTTGTATGAAAATACCTTCAGAATTAATATGTAGTATTCCTTTTATTATCATATTTAAAGTGTAAATTTCTAAGGTTGTTTATATTAATATAATTATTAATAATATAAGAAACACAAGCAATCTTAGAAATTATAAGTAAAACTTTAAGAATGAAATAGTCTTTAGATATCAAAACTGTCAAAAGCCTACATAAAATAATATAAAATATCTGGGAAACGGAGGAAATACCGGAAGATTGGAAAACAGCCATGATCCACCCTATACACAAAAAAGGAGATAAAACTGATGCCAACAATTATAGGGGAATCTCACTCCTTTCGGTTACATACAAAATCCTTTCCAAAGCTTTACAAAACAGATTGGAGGCCCAACTGGATCCACAATTAGGTGACTACCAGGGAGGATTCAGGAAGGGAAGATCATGTGCAGAACAGATATTAAATTTGAAACTCATAATAAGGTACAGGAGACTGAGATCCAAGGACATTCATGTGACATTCGTGGACTTCAAAAAGGCATACGATTCTATAGACAGAGACATACTTTTCAATATATTGGAGGAATTCGGAGCTGATGACAAATCTATTGCGATCACCAAAAAAACTCTAACAAACACGAAGTCAAAAGTAAAATTTTTGGGAGAGATTTCAGAACCATTTGAGGTGAAAACAGGAGTAAGACAGGGAGATGGGCTTTCCCCATTGCTCTTCAACTGTGTGCTGGAGAAAGTAATGAGAGAGTGGAGGAAAAGAATGGAAGAGGAAGGAATCAAGAAAATAAAAATAGGAAGAAAGAAAGATAACTTGGAAATTGACTGCCTGGCTTTTGCAGACGATCTTGCAATACTAGCGGAAAACATTGAAGATGCAAGAAGACAAATAAATATACTGAAAGAGACGGCAGAAAAGGCTGGACTACAAATATCTTATGAAAAGACGGAAGACATGACCAATAGAAAAGATGCACCAAGACAGATCACAACAAAGAATGGGAAAATCAAGAGGGTTAATAAATTCAAATACTTGGGAGAAATAATTCAACCAAACGCCCTTGACAAAGAAGCGGTCCTAGCAAGAGCAAGAAAAATGGAACTGTCATTCCATTTGACAAAAAATATATACAACAAGAAGTCCATATCTATAAACGCTAAAATTAGGCACTACAATACAGTCATTAAGCCAGAAGGCCTCTACGCCTCAGAATGCCTTGCACTAAACACAGCCAGACAATGGACCACTTGAGGTTTATGCCCCTATCGACGTCACGTATGACGTGTATCCCACATGCGGCGAGAGCTAATGGGATAAACAAACATAACTTTGTTCGAATTACTTAAAAAATCGTCGATATTTGATATTTCAAGACGATGGTTCAATACTGTGCAGATCCAGTACTGTAATAATTCTGTAAAAACGCTTGGAATATCCTTCTTTAATATAATATTTCTTCTGTATCTAAACCGGTTAAACCAAAGCACGTGGCTTTGTTTATCCCACATGCGAAGCAGTAGCGTGGTGGGATATTTTGTAACTACGAAGCTCCGCCTATCCTCAAGTGATCCATTAAATTATATCCTTCTTTGAAAATATATTGCTGTCGCCTTCTTCAATAGGCGATAATCAACTCTATAGCCAATCTGAACATTTTGGAAGGTTTACAATCGTTGCATCAAAATCAAATCTTTTAGTTCAGGCTCCATATCTATTAGGGTTAAAATGAAGCACATGGCTTTGTTTATCCCACATGCGAAGCAGTAGCGTGGTGGGATATTTTGGAACTACTAAGCCCCGCCTATCCTCAAGTGGTCCATTGGACGAGGTAGAAAAAAAGGAAAGAAAGATCTTACGGAAAATCCTGGGACCAAAATATGAAGATGGAAAATGGAAACTGAGAAACAACAAAGAAATCTACGCAAAAACAGAAAAAATAACTGACACAATGAGGAAAAGAAGAGTGGCTTTCTACGGACACATTAAAAGAATGAGTGAAGGTAGACTGACGAAGAGATTATTCACCTTCTTCGACAGAAACCCCAAGACTCAGATGACATGGATCAAGGAGGTCAGAAAAGACATGGAAGAAATGAAAATAGATGGAGAAGAGGTGGAGAGAAGAGAAGAATTCAGAAAAAAGATCAGGGGATTCAAGGGTTTTCAAGAAAAGGCAAAGAAGAAGACGGGAGCAAAATGGACGGAAGAAAGAAAGAAACAACATAGTGAAAGAATGAAAGAATACTGGAAGAGAAGAAAGAAAAATAATCATGAGTTATTTCACGTGGTCCATAGTCGGCCAAATTCGAAGAAAGAAGAAGAAGAAATAGTCTTAAGCATCAATCACAAGTCTTCCTCATTTACAAAGAGAGAAATGATTCGTATGGGATTAGATGCATCACAGAGTGATTTTTTTCCAACATTTTTTGAGGAAAACAAACAAAAAAAAAAATGAAGTTTTGGTTTCTCCTCTTGTTTTCTTGTAATATAGAAAATGCCCTAACAGTAGCTCTCCCCAGAAAAGATATGGAGAAATCTATTTCAGTTGATGACTTGGAAAAAGTGAAAGATTTTGTTATTTTGTGACTGATTGATAAACTGAAAAGTGAAAGTATGCTAGAGAAAAAAATACCCTTTATTGGTGCTGTTAATTAAACGGTCATTAGACAAGAACTTCTCCTAAAACTTCATTACTCTAGTGTATTAAGTCAGTTCTGATGTAACTATGCTTTAGATCTACTAATTTTGTCATTTCCAGTAATTTTGAAACAAAAAAGGTGCATTTATGGTAATCATAGGATATTTGTAATTCCCTCATCTGTTGTGTCCTTAAGTTTACTAATTCCTACTTTAATATAATAGTGTAATTAATATTATCAGAATAGAATATAAAAGCTTTGCTGTAAATTAATTTTGAGAAATTTTATCAATAACACTTTTTTTCTTAATAAGTTTTCTTTTTTTTTTCTTAAGGAACCAGATGAGATTATTGATCATTATTTAGATGATGCCATTTGGAAATTAGAAAAGTACAAAGTCCTTATGATGACCAATGGCTTAGTATTAATAAGTTTCACAGATCAAAGACTTTCTCTAATGGTTAAAATGTGAAACAAAATGCTTTGATAACAGCCCTATGGTAATTCTTGATATTGATTTTGTGTTTTTATTATTTTCTGTTATTTTTATTCTTAAAATTAGAATTTAAAAGTACATTGTTATCCCTTCTGTATAGAGCAGTGGTTTTCACCCAGCAGCACATTGGTGTATTTATCTAACTTGGATCATGATAAAAAATTGTAAATAGCTTCTAATTAATTATTAAACTTATTTGTTTTACTAATCTTAAGTTTAAGATACAGTAAATTCACAATTTTAAAAAAAATTTAATCAGTTATTTTATTATTTTTATTTTGTTTCATTCTCTGAAATTGTTTTTGATATACAAGTTAATTGTATTTCTTTTTCATTGGTCCAGAAATTAATATATGCGAAAAAATAAAAATTGCAAAGCAATTTCTCTACCATAACTTCCAGAAATTATTTCTAACGTTGCTTGTCTTGTGTTTTAAAACATTTGAAATTGAATTTAAATATATTAATAAATAACCTTGTTGATCATTAGAATTAAGGAAGTTAAGAAGGGAGGAATAAATGTATCTAATTATAAGAATTCTTGTACAAGAAAAGCATCTAAAAAAAGAAAGAAAAAATAGTCCTAAATCTATCTGTAGTTTATTCTTTTAAAAGTTGAAAAACAAGGAAAGCTGGAAGATTTTCTTTATTCAACAAAAATTCAAAATCAATTTTGATATAAGGACCACGGGTTCTAAATATATGGGCAGAAATTTTCAATTTTAATGTAATTCATGTAATTTCTTTTCTCTCAAGAGAATTACCAAAGTAGAGAAAGAAAAACCAAAAAAGGTAAATTGAAATTTCTCTTCCCAGGAAAAATGTTTTCGGACATCCAAGGTAAGAAGAGTCAAGTCAAGTTCTAATCAGTTCAGTAACAAACAAGTTTCACGACATTATTGTAACTATGAGAAGAAATCGTCTCAACTGTGAAGTCAATAATTTAGTTTTTTAATTTTATTTCATTCTTTTAGAAAAACAATCAAAATGAATAAAATATTAACGTAATCATGTTAGTATTCAGATGTTAATAGTGAGATTAAGGTAAACCACAAAGAATGTTGCTAAGCCAATTAAAAAAATAAAAATAAACATGGAATTTATTAAAAATAAACTATTTTTAAATAATTCCAGAATTCTGAGAATAACCTCAGTAGGATCTAATAAATTCTAAAGTAATTAATACATTAAAGAATATTCAAAGCAAATTATTATATGCAAAAAAAAACTAACAACTAGAATTCAGAGAAACAGTTTGTGATAGACTTCCTGTGATCAGCCGAAACAAATAAAAATTAAATTTGATGGCACAAAATAGACATATGTTTACAAGGGTTTTGATATTCATCTTTAAGGATTGGTAAGACACATACAGGTTAGGTTTAGTGATTTGTTTTATCTTTAGGTTTATCTATTTATTTATTTGTTATAAACTTTTGTAAATGTACATTTTATATGTTTATTAAAGCATATTATGGATTTCAAAATTAAAAATAAATAATAATAGATTATGAAATATATTGTGAAGCTTTGAAACATATCTATAAAGAATTTTGTTTAAAATATGTAATGAATTTTTAAAAAAGTGATGTGGGAGTATATATATGTGGATGAGTGTCTTTGGTTATGGATTTACTTAAGAAAGGGAAAAGGGTTTAGAAACATTATTTGTAAGGAGTATAAGAAATTGACATCCTCATAAAAGTTGTACAAAAAGAAAATAAATAATAAAGAGCAAAATCTGGAGTCTTTTTTTTTATTATTATTTTAATTCTTTTACAGTCAGAGTGAAATTCGGGTTAAACACATTTGTTGTCAACGAAAAAGAAAATTTACCTAAAGTTTGAGGAAATCTATGGGTTTGGTTTTCAGTTAGATTAATAACACAGGACTAAATATTGAAAGCTTTTCTCTGATGGTTTATATGTACATGATTTTTTAATGCTGATTTCAAAAACAAAGTATATTTTTGTCTGTCTATCTTATTTTTTTTTAAGATGATTCAAGAAAAACGTTGTTTTTAAAGACATTTTATTTATTTTACAGTCCTTGTCATTATAAGTTACATTTAATTATTTATTTGAACAGATTATCTTTAAAAAATTGAAGTTATTTGTTGCTGCTCAGTTTTTAATATACAGACATTTTTCCATTTGGCACCGTCTTCCTTTCCAATCATTCACTGACGTTTTAGTATCTTTGTTTTTTTCTTAATGACATCTTTGTTCAGTGCTGGCAGCAGCAAGATTCCGAAGTAAGTTAATAAGTGTGGAAATGCAAGAAATGGAGTATTTTGACACTCAGTTGTAGTCAAGTTTTCAAAAGTTCTCCAACTTATTATCCACAATAACTTTGTAATTAGGATCCATCTTGTTTTTCAACTAGTTTTCCTTAAGCCATCGTCTTGTAGTCATTCATGATCCCCTCAACTCACTGTCTACAAATAAATTTTCAAATTGGAACTCCTTTGAAGATTTCTTTCTTAAGCTTTATTTTAGTAATGGATGGACATTTTCTGTAAATATACTGGATCCACTCACACTCTTTGTCCAAGCTCTTAAACTGTTTCATTAAACCTGGTGTAATAAGGTAAGGCAGAAGCAAAACTTTTTTATGGAACCTGCAATAAATTTCTTGTTGAAGATAATTTTTCATCTTTCAGTGATTGGTTTTATCTCTGTTGTCCAACTAACAGAAAATCCAAGGCATTAAATCAAGGCAATATAATTTAATAGTAATAAAAGACTTTAGCTTTGAGTTCACAATGAAGTTCAGATCAACTTGCACCTTACTTCGTAAATTACAAATACTTCTAAGTTGAACACAAACTACCAATTTATGAGAGACTAAAAGTATTCTATGGGTCATTCCATGCCAAGTGGTCTAAAATTAAAAAAAGTTCCTGCATCATGTCTCCAATTTTGTTCAAATTTTAGCTGTAGCACTGGTAAGGTATAGCACTGTTAAACTGAATTTCCCAAAATTTGAGGTCCCAAGCTTCAATAGTTGTTGATCTAGACCCCCTATCTGAAGGGTAGTCTGTCCATGTACGCACAACATTGAACAAAATGCCACTTTTGGGGTCTAATAAAATTGAAATTAACTTATAAAAATGGCTAAAACGTTGAGAGCCTGTTCAATTTTTCGTGCTGATTCCAATAAAATTAATTTTAACATTACGGATGCAAAATTCAGTCAAACAAGTTGGCTCAGTGTGCATAAAAATTTGTTGTGACTTATCGCAACAAATTTTTGACCAATATTCAGACTCCAACAACTTCCAGGCAAAAATAGGTATGGACTTGAAATTTTGAACAAGCACTATGCTTGGGCTAGACATGCCACTGTCAAATTTGCAAGTATCTAGCATCTATAGCCGCCCTGCAGGATCTCTTCAAATTTGGCACTGTTGGCAGTCATGGTAAAATTTACCAGTGTTTAAAGCCAAGTATTAAAAAATAGAGTCTACCTGAATCTGCTTGTGAATAGTATCATCTGAAAGAAAAAACGTTGCTCTACAAGACTGATTTTTTTTTTTTTTTTTTGCAATGCGACCATTAAGTAGCTATTAAGCACACCAGTAAAGTGACTTGAATAGCAAACTGAGCAGTATTTATAAATGAAAAGAACAAATGGAAAATTACAGCAACATGTAGAAAGTTCTAGAATAAATTTGGACCCATAGGAATTGTTTTAAATTTAGCTAAGTTATAGAAGTTTCTAGAACATTCTACAAGTTACAAGAATATTCTACATTTTCTGGAATGTTCTAGAATATCCTTCTTAAGTTATGGCGCTTTAGTGCAGGGCGGCTATAGATGCTAGATAGTTGCAAATTTGGCAGTAACATGTCTAGCCCAAGCATAGTGCTTGTTCAAAATTCCAAGTCCATACCTTATTTTGCCTGGAAGTTGTTGGAGTCTGAATATTGGTCAAAATTTGTTGTGATAAGTCACAACAAATTTTTATGCACATTTTGAGTCAACTTGTTTGAATGAATTTTGCATCCATAATGTTACAATTAATTTTATTGGAATCAGCAGGAAAAATTGAACAGGCTCTCAACGTTTTAGCCATTTTTATAAGTTAATTTCAATTTTATTTGACCCCAAAAGTGGCATTTTGTTCAATGTTGCTCGAACATGGACCGACTACCCTTCAGATAGGGGGGTCTAGATCAACAACTATTGAAGCTTGGGACCTCAAATTTTGGGAAACTTAGTTTAACAGCTAAAATTTGAATAAAATTGGAGACATGATGGCGGGAACTTTTTTTAATTTTTGACCACTTGGCATGGAATGACCCATGGAATACTTTCAGTCTCTCATAAACTGGTAGTTTGTGTTCAACTTTGAAATATTTGTAATTTACGAAGTAAGGTGCAAGTTGATCTGAACTTCATTGTGAACTCAAAGCAAAAGTCTTTTGTTACTGTTAAATTACATGTTATCAATAAAGGGTAATCATTTTCCATGTGGAACTACATAGATGACATTAGTGTCAGTGATGTCACGTTACTCACAATAATTTTTGTTTTTTTTAAATTTTTCATTTTACTATCTGGATCCACAAACATAAAAAGTAATGCTGATGTGACAAGAAAAGCTTCTGAATTTAGTAGCCAAAATATTAGAAAAGTAAAGGCTCTGCTAGCTGTTGATTTGAAGGAAAACGAAACTGTCACGTTACTCACTGATTTTCACAATGTATACCAACAATGGACTCCGTGCACCTGAAACGGTTTCTACCTCAAGTTTACACGAAGAAAGTACAGGCATCTGCTATGATGAAGATAAGAAATCTGCCCTTGAGCAAGGATCTTCTCTTGCATTGATTCAAATATAATTTTTTGAAAATTGTAAGTGCTTCTATCAAGACCAAGTACTTATGGTCAAAATCACAGTTTTCACTTGTTCCATATAATACCATGAGGAACAACATAGTCTAGCCATAGTATCTGATACTATGGATCATTCATAGGTATCATTGTTGTATTTACTGACAAAATGTTGCAATGCCTACCAGCAGAATACAGACATTACAATATGGAGTGATGGATCTTAAAGCCAATTCAAAAGCTCCACTAGCTTTCTTAGAGAGGAGTCACAAAAAATTCAAATGGAACTATTTTGCCACAGATCAAAGGCAAAGGTCCAGTTGATGGCGTTGGTGCTTATGTAAAGAAGAGTGCTCAGATTGGTAATGCCCAAATCACACCAGCATATTTTTTCATCATTGATTTGCTTCATTGAAATGTCAGTGAAGTGTTCCATCATTGTGAGCGATCACACGATCGAAGAATATATGATGAAATAGTGCATATGATTGGCAGAGAGTTAAAACCAATCAGCGTCGAGCTCGATATTATGGCGAAAGATTCCCCAGTTACGAAAAGACGGTGTTTAATCTTTTTTTAGAGGTTAAAATCGTGTTTCGGCAACGCAATTTCATTAGAATTTGAAATGACTTTTAGCAAGCTGTCAATCTGTTCGAAACTAATTGTATATTGTATTCAAGCATCTCTACTATTTAAGCGAAAGCGAGGTGAAACAGCGGCAAATCTCACAGGCTCTGCGAGCGTAATGAGCTTGAGAAGAAATGAAATCTCTCTTTAAAAAGTTGTCATCTGCAGATTCTAACTATAGAATTAATTTATTTCAGTAAAAATATTGTTTATTTTCGAAAGATAATCTCCTCACTGTGAAACTTAATTTATAAAAGCCTTCCGATTCAATCGAAACGGTGGCAAAATGGCGCCGGTTGGCTTCTTCGCTCTGGAGCTCGTCTGTTCTGATTGGAGCTTTCACTAATTGCTATCATTGAAAACATCGATCGGGTAGAACAGTTTCCAAATTTTTTCATCATTGAAATCAATGATGAAAATGGTCAAGTGAGGCAAATCACACGATCAGAGACCTCAAAGATAGGGTCAATGATTGAAAACAATGATGAAAAATATGATGATGTGGAACGAAAGTGAATATTTATTGACGCATGTAGAAGTGCTCCATCAACAGTTCGGACGCTGACTAGTAGTAGTAAAGAAATGCAAGAATATTCTAAGGATCTGCATTTGTAGAAACTTTTTGTTACAGCTAAAGATCTCAAAGGCATCACACAGTCACGAATTGACTGTGTTGAAAAAAAAAGTGCAAACATCACCATTATCCAACATACGCCATTCAAGAGATTATTTAAGACTCGTAAATGATACTGTCTTGGAAGTAGGGAAGTGCTATGCAGTTTATCAGCCTGAAATTGATTACTGGCTCATTGGCATATTATAGGAGCTATCTTAATCAGACAAATCAAGGTAGGGATAGCGATTAGTAAACCAACCACAATGCTTTGCAATGTCTTCTGATACGTACAGTAGAGTCCCGAAAACTCGGCACTCGATAACCCGGCTGTCCAGATAACTCGGGCCATCCCCTGGCAGGGCGGAAAAACCCGTTACAAGTTACATTTATATAAAGTTCATGTATTAGGTATTTTCTTAAGTTTATTTGGACAGTTTAAGTTTGGGTTAGCATTCTTTGTAAACTGTTGTATTCTCAAGCAACAAATAAAAATACTTTATGACGAAAAAAAATTGTACTTATTCTTTTTTAACACCTTTCCCGATAACCCGGCAGTTTCACAAACTCGGCCACCCTTCGGTCCTCATTAGGCCGAGTTTTCGGGACTCTACTGTATAAGAAAATATAATTGATATTGCTTTAATTTCCTTATTATTACAAATGTGATTATTGCGAATGCAAAAGGCGCAATTGTTGCGATTATTGTGATTGTTATAGAGCTTTATTATAATGTGATTGTTGCACATGCAAAAGACGCAATTGTTGTGATTGTTGCTAATGATACCTGTCCACAGACGGACGGACAAAGCGGGAATATTAGTCTTCTGATACTGGTATCAGAAGACAAAAAGCATAGCTGACATTTATGAATCAAACTCGCCCGTGCTTCAACCGTTTCCAGCCAAAGAATGGATATTCAATATTATATTCTTTGAGAAGTGTTAGCTCCCACTGCAGTGTATGTAAGAAGACATAAAAAAAAAAATTATCAAATACTAACCATAAGAAAGCCCAGGAATTGTTTTCAGAAAATTCAGATCTAATATTTAAAACTCAAATTTTGTTAGTCTTGAAAGAATTTCATTACATCATGTTACTCACACTATGTTTTGAGCAGGTTACAGCAAGGCTTTTGTAAAATCAAATTTCTTAAGATAGAATATTCTATTAATTAAACATGTAATGTAACGATTTCAGTGTTTGGATTAAAAGCTTGCAGGAAACAATGTGTTTGTAATCATATACATATACGTGTCCATTGCGTGTTACGTTACTCACATTAAATTCAGAACAAGATATAAAAATAATAAAACATTGCAGACTCAAACCGATCTTGTTTGAAGACAGCATGAGGAAGGGAATTCACTGCTACCGTAGGGTAACGAGAAATAATCAGGTATAATTAAGCTAGGATAAAGAAGGCAAAAGAAAGTGGCGTCAATTGTCACGTTACTCACGTGCGTTTCTATAAACAGTAATCAACTTTGTAATTCCATAGCATTCTGATCATTATTACAATTCAGAAAATCCATATCAACAAAGGTCCAAATCGACAAAAGAAAGAAGTAAAGACAATGAAATGCAGTTAAATGCAAAAGAAATAACAGAGAGCAGAAATACCTCTAGCCTGAGTGCAAGGCTCACCCACCAGGAATTGGAGAACAGTTCATATTTCATGAGAATTGTCCATTTGGAGGCTGACATACAATACAGGGTTGATAAAATTAAAGTTTCTCTACGTAGAGAGCTCTGGAGCGCGTTTTAAGGCCCCAAAAAGAAAGAAATTTGGATAACACGTACTTCAAACGATGCGCTTGCCATTTATTGAAAAAAAAAAGTACAAAAAATGACCACCAGATGGTGCTGAAGCACTACAAATCACTTGAACAGCGTTACAAATTTTCAATGTGTCCACCACCGTTGTAAACAATGTTTTCCATCCGTAAAACGGCATTTTCTACCGCAGAACTTGAGAGGTCTGCTGGAATTGCTAGAACGTGAACTAATAGATTAGGTTCTGGGTAGAAAATGCCGTTTGACAAATGGAAAACATTGTTGACAACATTGAACATTCGTAACGCTATTCAAGTGATTTGTATTGCTTCAGCGCCATCTGGTGACCATTTTTATACTAATTTTTTTTTCAATAAACGGCGAGCGCATCGTTTGAAGTACCGGTTGTCCAAATATCTTTCCATTTGGGACCTTAGAACGCGCTCCAGAGCCCTCTACATAGAGGAACTTTAATTTTAACAATTTATTTCTATAAGTTCTGTCTGAGGGTCAGTGGATCAGGGATATCAAATGACATTCACAAATAAACGATTTTTTTATTGTCAGTGTCATGAAAATTGAAAGGAGAGATAGAAAGACACTTGAATCAGCTTACTTACGAAGTTACAATATTAGCACGTGTTGTTGGCACGCCGGACGCTGAGTAAGTTACTGAGCGCCCCTGCACTCACTCTCAATGGATGACTGAACGGGAAAGCCGCCGTGACAAGACAAGAACGATCATCGGAGTCTCCGTGTGGCAGGTACCACATTCTAATTTTGTTGTATTCCCAAAATTACTGTATATCAATAATCTCTATTATTATTATATATATGATTCAAACCTTGGATTTCCCCATCAAAGACAATATGGCGGGTTAATGAATAAAGCACATATTGCCACGTGTAAAGACGTGAGCAAGAATGATTAGGATGTGTGGTCGTGTCCCTAATTTTTCTAACTTTGCGTGTTGTGTTGAGTATCACAGCCTTCTAGAGTTGTGCATTAGTGTTTTTGTGAAGTCCTAGTGTTCTGAGGTGTAATATGTGAGGCACCAGACCAGTGGTGAACAGGATGATGGGTTCCACACGTACTCGGTCCTGCCTCCACTGCTTCTGGAGCTCGTTTGCTAGATCGGTGTATTTACTGATCTTGTCTGTGTGAGTTTTCTACATGTTAGTATTGATAGGCACTGCAACATCAATGAGATAGATCTGTTTGTTGACCTTATCAACAAGTGTGATGTCAGGTCTGCTGTGATGTATGGTTTTGTCTGTGTGAATGGGATGGTCCCAGTAAGGTCCCAGTATGTGAGGATGATTCTAATACGCTTTGTGATGATTTCTAATACTTGTAGTATGGGACCGTTTTCTTAATAAGTGAATGTTTGTGCGCTAGTTGTTGATGAACGATCGACACTATCTGATTGTGTCGGTGGAGTTAGTTTGTTTGGGAGAGAAGGGGACAGCCTGATATTATGTGGTCGATCGTCTCATGCATAGTGTGGCATTTCCTGCATTTGTCGTCATGTGTGTTTGCGTCGTGTAGGATGTGTTCTTGTAGTTGCGTGTGGGGATGACTTGGTCCTGTATTGCGATCATGAACCCTTCGGTCTCCCCAAACAGCTCACCACTCGTCAGCCATCTGTTCGTCAGCCATTCTTTATGACAAAGATGATAAAT
>JAFIDM010006943.1:70474785-70485719 GCA_023159025.1 Thereuonema tuberculata
CCTGATCCATTAGTGGATATTTACTTAAAATGGGAGTCGTATATATTTTGATACGTAGAGCGTTTAAAAATAAAAAAAGAGGAATATCAGAATGGACAGACCATTGCGAAAGAAATGGACACAATCCTGATCCATTAGTGGATATTTGTATGGAGGCAGGAGGTGGATCACAAAGGAACAACAACTCACTGAACACTACCCTACATGTCCTTCCATGAGATTACCCTCTCAAATATACAGACAGCACTAAAACATGCACACAACTGGAAGGCTCCTGGCGCAGACGGCGTTCAGAACTTCTGGATCAAGAGGTTCACGTCCCTGCATGGGAAGCTAGCGCTTACACTCACTGACATAATCCAACACCCAGAACATATGCCTCTTTCGAACAGACAAGGTAGACGATGAACTATATAGCTCCGAACGGACGAGTTCGTACTAGTATAGAATTGCTGAACTTGTAATATTTTGGACTAAGTTAAATAGAACGGAAGTGTTCTAAACAGTTGACTATAAAGTTTAATTAATAGCTACATCATTTATTGATCAGACGAACTCATTGTAAATGGACATTCAGTTTAATAAGATGAATTTTATTTAAGAAGATTAAGGAAAGAGTTTTTCCAAAGTTTTATATAATGTTTATTTAAATCAAAGATATATACGAGTTGTATATAATCAAAATTATAAATCTTATTCGAGTTAATTTGGTGTTGTATGTCTTACGTTATTTAATATGTTGTACGTTATTAAATAAAGTATAAGATTCATGTCAATGGAATTTCCTCAATGCTATTAAGTATAAGTTTACGGGCTTTTATTCCTTGTGATTAAAGATGAGGATAAATAGTGAATAAAGTAGAAATACAGAGATTCTTATTCTCCTGATAAGTTTCTTAGTCATTCTATTCAACATTTCCAATAATAAAAAAAAATAACTTTTGATTTTTAAAGAAGCAAATAAATTTATCCCCAAGAAGGTAAATAAAGTCCTAACTCGAGTTTGTAGAATTACAATATTTCGAGGACGAGTCGGACCCTGTAAGATTGGATTCTATGTCCTTTAAATAGAAACAAATCCATTCAATAAAATGAAGAAGAAATTCACGATATCTGTTATTTCATTGTTACTTCATTGTGTCTTTGATGTTTATTTTATTCCAACTCTTTCGTTTTTAGAATCGGATTCAACTAAAGAGGGAAAATCGATTTGTTCAATTAAGCCAAATAGACTCTTTTGTTTATTCTCGTCTGCTTTTAAATATTTGTTTAATTAATAAACAGGATTTTAATGAGGGTTCAATTCCCCTTTTATGTAAAACACAATTCAAACAAGATTTGATTTCCTTGTAATTGGCGTCTACACAAGCCAATCAACATTAGAGTGTTTAAATAAATAATTATAATAAAAAGGTGGATCTAATAACTTCTTTATTTTTCATACGAAAGAAAAGATTTGATTTTATTTGAAAAAAACGAACAAACAAAAACAAACAAACAAACCAACTAATAGAGGATAAATAATATTTCAACATCTTAGAATAAAAGCAGTATTTAAATATAGAAACTATCTTATTTTAAGATTGGGCAGTCAGTTTTCTGATGAAGCTTTTTTTTTTTTGGGGGTTGGCTGATATCAATCTCGATCTTTTCTTTTATTACGTATTAATAAGCTAATTTTTCTCCATTGATATTGACTTTGTGATAATTCTAATTTTAACTAAAGTTTTGTTATTTTTTTCATTATTATTTTTTTTTTTTTGAATTTAATAAATGAACAAATATTTGCTGTTTATCAGTTGAAAATGTCGGACCTACAAAATTGTCGAATCAATTGACACAAACGAAATCTATTTTGTTAATAAGGGTGAGTTGATATTTTTTGGGATTTTATCAATTTCTTTTCGGTTCTAATTATTAGAATCTCAAAATAATTGAAAGAATCCAAGCCTTGGAAACAATCCCTCCTCGTTGTTGAGATCTTTTACTTTTGGAAAAGTATTTTGATTGTTTCAAATACAGTAGAAATGTTAATGAAATAAATAAATTATTAGGTTACACGACAGACAAAAATAAAATTAAGAATGTAACAAATAAATTCTGTGATTACTATTGTAATAGTCAGAATAATTTTGAAAAATGTAATAATAAGATCTTAAATATAAATTATAAAAATAGATGTAAATAATTATTCTATGGTTCTTGAAAAACCATTAATATCGGAAATTGATAATATTTTTAAGAATAAATTTCACAGAGTATTAATAAAATTTCAATCTCAATTATAAAAAGAAATAAGGATATTTTCTCAATTTTAATAACTATTATACGAATTAAATTTTAACAATTGTAAAAATTGTGCCATCAAAAGAAATAAGAGAACCTACACACATAAGATTTTAAAATGTAAAATATATTAAAGAAACATGTTTACAGGACTGACAGTTTCAACCAACTTAACGTAATTGGCAACAAGATAACATTCTCAATAAAACAGTCTTATAGTTTTAGAAAGAAATTATGTATTCTGAATTTTATTGGTTATGTAAATGAAGTAACCCGAATGTATCAAGGACACTGTCTAACGTCAGTCTGGTGGTGATCATCTGAATTAGAAGTAACATATTGAGGAACAGGTGTAAACAAACAATGGTTGCCATGGTGACTGTTGTAATTAAATCAGACAGGTTCATGTGTAGCGCTTCAGCAAATGGAATTATCTGAAGACAGCAAAGGCCAAATGGAATTCAGAAGCAGAAGCCATAACGGAGATAAGTTGAAGTAACAGCAGCAGGCGATAAGAAAAATTGGATATGATGAAAGCAGACGACAGTTGTCGTCTTATGATATTGCCTTTTTGTAATTAAATTCCTTAGTGCCTTTCAGTGAAAGGACAAGGGATTAATACTGTGGATTTCACAGGATTATTTTTTATTTGATTGTTTTCTATCTCGGCAGCCCATTCCCGGGATCGAGAATGCTTTTGGGTAAAGCTTTCGCGCAACTGAGCTAAACATCAAAGGTAAATTCTGCTGATGATTCCTAATAAGGGTTCAGAATTCCCGTTGATGTTGGCTCAATGTGCGAAGGTATATTTGTTGTCCAGGTTAAGAAATTGTTCTTATTTCAAAGTAAAAAAGAAACAATGTTTCAGGTTTTTAATGATTTGGAGGAAACTAACAAAGTTATGCCGAATATTTCTATTAGAGAAATTAATTGTATTTATAATTTGTTGAATGATAAATCTATTATGATAGAGAAAGCTGATCATCGATACTGAGATATATAAGAAAAAATCTTTGAATATGTTAGAATCAGAGGATTTTTTTGGAGGTAAAGGAAGATTAAATTATTTAGAAAAATTAAATTGGAAATTCAATATTTGAAAAGAAGCAAGATGATAAATTTTTTTCAGTATAAAGATATAATTAGATATATGAACAGAACACCTACATTTGAACCAAAAATTAAGATCCATAAAAACCGATCCGATTAGGCCAGTAATAAATTCATTTGGCTATCCATTACAAAAGTGTAGGGAAATTTTTAAATTTGGGGTTGCAAAAGTTAATTAGAAAGTTAATTAGACAAATCTGAAGTAATTATTAAAAATACCCGTGCGTTTATTGGTGTTATTAAAGAATATAAGGAAGAGTTACAATTGTCAAAAAGAAAAATTAAGTGATATACTTTGGATATCGAAGCAATGTATATTAATGTTCCGATTAAGGAAGCTTTAGATATTGTAGAAGAGAAATGTACTGAAGAGTGGATGAAATCTTTTCATATGGATTAGAAGTATTTCATAAATTTGATAAAGTTATTATGTGATAATAAATACTTTACGTATGATAATAAGTTGTACATACAGAAAAAAGGCTTTCCTATGGGTAGTCCAGTTTCGGGTACCATTTGTAATTTGTATTTGAATTGGGTGGAGGAAAATTACATATTCAAATGGAACGAAGCAAGGTTTAAATACTTAAGGTATGTAGATGATATTTTCATCATTTGGGAAGGATCGGATATTCAATTCTCCAGATTTTTTAAATATATTAACAGTTGTCATAAAGATTTAAATTTTACCTTCGTGAAAGAAGATAAAGTCCAGATGTTTTGGTTATAAATAAGGATAATAAATTATCATATGAACATTATATATCAGAGTAACCACATTTCAGATCAAACCATAGTTTCTTTACAAAAATAGCGATTATTTTTAATAATTTGAAAAGAATGACAGAATATACCGAGGACAAGAATTTATGGAATTGCAAAGTTCAAATTTTAAAGAGGATACTATTGCTTAATGAATATCCAGAGAATTTTATTTTATCGATTTTTTAACAAGTTTTTTTTAAATAAAAGGTCTAACATTGTAATAAAGAAAATTTAACATGCTGTGAGAATTGTTAAATAAGAAAACAGAAAATGAAAACATTTGTTGAAATAATGTAATAAATGTTGAACATTTTCGTTTTATGAAGCTTCCTATAGGAATCAAATTAAATAAAAGCATTAAGGATGTTTGTAAAGAGAATATGTAAAAATTATTTATTACAAAGGTGATAAATTATTGAAGAAGAGGAAGTTCATAGATACAAATATTTTACTTAAAATGGGAGTCGTATATATTTTGATACGTAGAGCGTTTAAAAATAAAAAAAGAGGAATATCAGAATGGGCAGACCATTGCGAAAGAAATGGACACAATCCTGATCCATTAGTGGATATTTACTTAAAATGGGAGTCGTATATATTTTGATACGTAGAGCGTTTAAAAATAAAAAAAGAGGAATATCAGAATGGACAGACCATTGCGAAAGAAATGGTCACAATCCTGATCCATTAGTGGATATTTGTATGGATGTAAAGATGAGACCGAAAGATTAATGTTAGAATCATGCTTTATTCATGGTAGTAAATGCATGAACAAGGATAAAGTTTTGAAATTCAATGATATTTCCTACGGTATATTCAGAAGATTTATGGATAAGGACTTATCCAAGTTAAAGAGATTACTCAAATGGTAGTAAGTAAGTTTATTAAATGATTGTTTGTTTGGGTTTATCTTTATTGTTTATCATTATTTTGTGTTATATATATGTTATTATTATATATTATCTTTTTTTTGTTTTGCGACGAATGTCACGTTCAGGTTTTGTTAATGATTTTATTATTATTGATTTTGAATTATGTGAGAAAAAAAGTTTCTTTTTTTTATTAATTTTTTTGTATATTTTCTATAGTTTACGGAACCTTGATAAAGTTCTTGGGTGATAAGAACGAAATATTGGTGATAAAGATGATTTGTGTTTTTATTTATAGAAGAGATGATTTGATCACTTTTTTTTTATTATAATAGATGGACATAATTTAAATAATTTGTATTTAATTAATTTGTATAAATTGGACATGAATAATCTACATACTAATGAAAAGAGGAATTTTTAAAGTTTTTTAACACAGATTATAAATGTTCAATGTCCCCCCCTCTGCTGCACGGCAAACATCTAAGCGATAGCCAAACTCGTCCCACACGCAAATAAGCGTGTCTTGTGCAGCAAGACTGAGTTACTGAGTTCACCGCAGCAGTGACACGGCTCCACAGATTGGCCAGAGTTGTTGATAGAGGTGGGTCCCACAAGAAAAAGTCACATGGCGTGAGATCAGGAGATCTCGGTGGCCAGAAGTGTAGAGCCAGGTCTTGATTTCCCATGCGACCAATCCATCGCTGAGGAAGGAATTGATTTACAAATCCTCGGACATCACGGTGCTAATGGGTGCCAAACTCACGGTCCCAAACTCAAGAACGCAGAAAACCTTATGCTGTATAGTAGCCATCTTACTCACAACTGACAGTGACACGAAATGGCTGCCTATTGGCGCGAGTACCCTAGCAGCCGTTTACGCAACTATCAACCGCCCAAGCGGTGGGAAAACAAAACTTTGAAGCTTCCTCTTTTTATTAGTTTGTAGATTGTTCATGTCCAATTAAATACAAATTAATTAAATTGGGTCCATCTTTTAGAATAACCCTGTAATTTACATTTTAAAATTTTGTATGTATCGGTTCTCTTATTTCTTTTTAATAACTATTATAATAAACAAAATTGTAGATACACAGTATTATCCTGATAATTGAAAAATTGCTAAAATAATTCTTATATTATACATATATCAATAATTGATAAAAAAATTTGATAATTACAGATCGACAGCTATTCAACCAATTAGAAATAAAATAATAGAATCCTATTTTATCTATTAAAATAAAAGATAAAAAATAAATTTCTTAAATAAAAATAATATAATAAACAAAAAGCAATATGCATATCAGAAAAATAAAAGGACTGTAACATTATTGAAAAATATTAATGAAATTATAAATAATAACTCAAATAAAAATAACTATACAGTTGACTCGCGATAATCCGACATTTGACAGTCCGAAACGCTCGGCAGTCCGACGCAGATTGGTTCGAAAACCGACCCGATTGAGGTGAAATGCACAGTCACTTGCATTGAAGTTATGTCGGCTGCAAACACTTTGATACGTTGGTGTGAGGAGAGGGAACTCGACTACGAAAACATTTTAATGTTAAAAGATATTCAAGAAAAAGCCATGACTCTTTACTTAAGAAGAAACAAAAAACGATTACAGATTTTTTTAAGCCGTAAATACATATGTACGTATTTTTATTTTTTATTTTAAGACATAAAATTATATTTTACATTATATACTGTAATTTTATTTTTTTAAGACATAAATTTAGAAATAAATTAGCATTACATATATACGTATTCATTTGTGTAAAACTATGCCTAATGATTTTTTTTTTTTTTATATCCTCAATGGCCGTAAAATATGTACGCAATATGTATTGTAACAATATACGTACTGTATTACATACAGTACTGTATATACGTAACTTAAATTTTCTTGCCTTAGAAGTCAAAATTCAGTTTTAAAAAATCAACCTTTGGTAATCCGACATTTTTGATAATCCGACACCCGCTCGGTCCCGTAACTGTCGGATTATCGCGAGTCAACTGTACTTTATTGCTATCAATTGATCTAAGTAAGGCTTTTGATTTAATAAATATTAAAAAAATAATTAATAGACTTGAAATCATTGGAATAATGCTAAATATTATTAAACAGTATTTTCAAAATAGGAAAATGTGTGTGTCTATTAATGAAATTCTTAGTAATAAGAAAAAATTTAATATTGGAGTTCCTCAGGGATCTAACTCGGGTCCTTTAGTATTTATTAATTAATGATCTATTTTATTATATAAAAAATTGTCTCTTATTTATGTAAGCAGTGATTGTATTTTAATAAATAATGATAAAAACATACAAGAGCTGTCACAAAAAGATTTCAATGAAATATAATATTGGATACATGATAATGAGCGACATATAAATCAAAATAAAATAAAATTTTTATTAATTCATTCGAAAAAACAAAATCCATAATTTCTTTCTAATATTATAGTTCGCAATCGCCTATGTTTACATAGCAAATTTTAAAATTACACAAATTAAAGTTTTACAACAAAAATTAAATGCAATTTCTTATATTTTTTAACATACAAAAAATATTTTACCAGTAAATTATAAAATAATGATTACTTTTCATTTTTGTATTCTTTTTTAAATTATGCAAATTCTATCTTGTCAAATGCAAATAATGGAAAAAACCTTTAAATTAGTAAAATATTCTAAAAATACTTCAAATAATACTATAACAAGGGAATTCTTAATGTCTAATAAAATACTCACTTCGGAACAAAAACTCTTTTATAATTTCAATTCCTTATAAGGAATTAAATTGATTTCTTGTTTTAACAACTTTTTTTTCCTCTCTTAAGAAATGAAATACTTATGAATGTGAGTGGGAGGAGTAGAATTAAAGGATCTTTTCTTATGATTCAGTCAATTAAAGACATTAGTTGAGTCACAGACAAAGAAATTCAGAAATAAAGAGAAATGTTTTTTTTTCACTTGAGAAAGGGGCTAGACAACATGGAGCCCAGAAACGTAGTGGTGTGAGTGTTGTTAAAGTATTTTGTTTTTTAACTTTTAATTGTAAGCACTAATGTACAAACAAGGTTAGAAGAATTTCAGAAATAAATTCTATTTGAACATCAACAAGGAACAGTTAAAGCGAATGAAGACTCCTTTTACAAGATCCATTGATGACATCGAAATTCACATCCTTTCATTGTTTCTCATTTTTTTTCTTTTAACAAATAAAAAAATTTAAATAAAAGCTTCATGTGTTAAAATTGCATTTAATTGAATAAGAAATCAGCAAACACACCAAAAATTGTTAAAAGTTTTTATTTCAAAAATTTAAAAATACATTACGGAAACATAAGAACAGCTCTCCTTGTGTTTCTGTAATGTAATTTTTAAATTTTTAATATAAAAAAAACTTTTAACAAGTTTTGATGCGTTTGGTGATTATTTATTCAAATAAAAAATTAAAGAAAAAAAATAACCTTTTAAATTAAATCAAAAACTGATTCGAGATTTTTTGAAATGAATATGAAATTTGGAAAATAGAAATGATAAAATTATAATATAAAGATTATTTAATTATTTTAATACAATCATTTGTTTACAGGAAGTTAAAAATTAAATACATTTCTAGAACTTAAGAATTAAGCATCTATTATTATTATTATTATTATTATCATTATTATATCGTAAAAGTTTCAAACCATGGGTTTTCCCAGCTAAGACAATATGGCGGGTCAAGGACCAAAGCACAAATTGCGAAGTGTAAAAAAAAAAAAAGGAGTGTGGAAGAATGATCCTGTGAGTTGAGTCCCTAACTGTGTAACAGTATAGAAGTCACGCATAAGATCCTGGTTCATCTGCGATGATCATCGGATGCGCTGGCGTGGTTTCCCAGTCTTGGTGGTCGCCTGCTGTGACACAGACGAAACACTTCCGACTGTTCGGGCTGGATGGCGTTGCCCGGGCATTGTGGTAGCCATACTACAGGATGGGGTGCCACTTCTCCACCACCACCTGCGGGAGACTGTAGTATATTTTTCGAACGAAGGCCTCTGCCTAACCCCCGAACGCGGGTGACTTTATCCTGCGCCACACCCGATGCAGCATGATGTATATTAGAACGAGTTCTCATCACAGATGGTTGGACCCTTTAGCCTACCCTAAAGCTAGTGTAGTTCCCGCCCCCACCGCGAGGAGGTAAGGTCCATGGGGGCTTATTATTATTATTATCAATTGAAGCGAGTTTTACAGATGACATACAAATAGTCCTGTTAGTAATGAAATCCTAAGTTAAATGTTCTAAGACAGTTTAAGATTAAAATAAACTATTTCACAGGCTTGTCTTTCTTTCATGATTTATAATTTGTGCTTTTTATAAGTTTTGTTTCAAATGTCTTTATGGCACCATTCTGAATGATAATTTTGGATAGAATCATTGAAACATCATTGTTAATCAGAGGTTAACAATGCATCCGAAAGTGTCAAGCGACAAATTTCGAAATATCGAAACATGAATACAATTATATGTACAACTGCAGAACAAAATAGAAAGCTATCAGTTGACTAAAGTATTGAACTTCACTCGGTCCATTTTAATAGTGAACAGAATCCCTTCGTGGAAGAGGATGAGGATCCTTACATACAGTGGAGTAGCAATTGAACAGTAGTTGGGAACAGTAAAATATTCTTCAGAGATGAGTCAAGACACGATTTTATCTGAGAATTATCCGAAATCATTTCTCCAGTTTTGTGGAGTTTCACAGTTGGAAGGAAAATGTTAGGAACAATCATCTGGTTTGTATTTCTCTTCAATAATGGCTGCCCAAACAAATCCTAGAGATTCTTTTTCACTAAAAGTGGATGTTTCTTGACAATAACGAATCAATGAATATCAGACAGAATCAATTAAAAAACCAACCCTAAGCAGACTCCAAAACACTGATTGTTTCAACTTGAAACATTTCAAGATCGAAAGGTTCACCAAATGGACGAATTATATCAAATTAAAGATTAAATGTCCTGGATATTTCATTCTCTTTCTTAAGGAGCAAATTCTTGACTAATGATTAGGGGCCGTCCATTAATTACGTGAGGTGTTTTTTCAAAAATTTGGACCCCCCCCCCTCCCCCTTGGTGAGATTTGGTGAGATTTTGCCGGACCCCCCCTCCCCCTTTTGACCTCACGTAATTAATGGACGACCCCTTAATACAAAATTAATATAAGAATTTAAAATAAATGGAGAAATTTAAAGATTAACTTTTTAAATTTCAATATTTCTAATTATTAAAGATATTGATTGATTAGGCGAACATCTTTGATCAATTGCTTCTGATCCACAATTAAGAGTATTTTTGTTTTTCAGTGATTCAGTTCGTTTTGGTTGTTTAGTTTTCAAAACCACTTTGTTGCCTCTGACAATCAATGTGAATAAAGAGATCTTCCTTTTCTTTTTGGATCCATTCGTAATCAAGTCAGTTGTGACGAGGGGTGGGATGAGCTCGTGTGCCACCAATTCGTCGCAGGCTTCTGAGCGGACATTTCAAGGTTGGAGAACAAAAGCCAGAGGCGCATGCGTAGTGTTCACGATGACATCATACTTCGTTTTGAGTATAATCACTTATATAAACATTATTCAAATTGTAACAGAAATTAATAAAAGTAATTAAAATATTTAATAATTTAAATAACTATCTTATAGAATTATACTTTTATTTTTAAACTAGACGGGTACCGTCGCTTCGCTCCGGAACCCTTGCATGTATAGCATTAAAAAAAACAAAAACCTTTATTTATTTAGCAAATTAATATGGAGATCGGATAATACAGACTTCCCAGCTCGTTATGGGCTTCTCCGCTTAACTCAATTGTATTGCGCGTTGCCATTCACACGGGGGGGGGGGG
>JAFIDM010006943.1:70485819-70497216 GCA_023159025.1 Thereuonema tuberculata
GGGGGGGGGGGGGTTGCTGCAAAAACACTTCATTTTTGCATGTATCTTCCAACCGCAGAAACGTTTGTTAATGACTGAAATACCGTTCGATAGAACTTTCAAATACCAACATTTTCTCAATATAATGTTCTCTTCCAAAATTTTATATTTTTCGTTTAAATTGTGAAAAAGTCAAAATTTGACCCTTTAAAAGACGCCATCTTGGAAACCAAAAACTTTTTTCGAAAGATTTTTGTAGCATTTTGTTTGTCTTAAAAAGCTCTACATTTTAACCATTTATATCAATCTATCTCTTATAGTTTGGTCACAAAATTGGAAAAACGTAAAGTCTTATGACAATGACAGACAGAATAACGCTTTTATTAATATATACTAGAACTAGCCGGGTACCGTCGCTTCGCTCCGGAACCCTTGCATATATAGCATTTTAAAAAAAAAAAACTTATTTAGCAAATTAATATTGAGATCGGAGAATATACGACGTCCTAGCCCATTGTGGCCTTCTCCACTTAACTCAGGTGTATTGTGGGTTGGCGCCACACACCTGGGGTTGCCGCCAGACACTTCATGGTCAGTTTGCCAGATTATTCCATCTCCCGTGGGAATTTCGAAAAATCCTGCCTTATTCTTTGTCTACATCATAAAGGGAACCTCTGCAAAATTTTAGCTTTCTAGGTCCAAGGGTTTGGGGTGGGCGTTGATGAGTCAGTCATTGAGTGAGTCAAGACTTTTCTTTTTATACATGTAGATTTTCATGAAGTTTGTTTTGTTAATTTCATTGATTAGTTCTTTATAGATTATATTTGGATCTGTTATTTTCTCCTTTTCAACTCTTACTATCCGAGATTCGTTCTTTACGTATTATTCCTGGTGTTTCGATATCGTGCTTATTTATGAAAATATGATCTATATTTGTTTTCGTATTTCCATGAATTGTACAGTTGTTGTTCCGTAAAGACAATTTTTGAAACCATTATTGCACAAGTATTTCTGAACTGCATTAATAATATACAATAATAATAGCGGGGTACCGTCGCTTCGCTCCGGAACCCTTGCATAGTCTTTGATAAATGTATATAGTCTTTTTTTTAATAACATTAAAAAAAAAAACAACTTTTATTTATTTAGCAAATTAATATCGAGATCGGAGAATATTTAATGAAAAGATCTATATTTACGTCGCCAATTAGTATAGTTGGACAGTTGTTTGATATATTTTCATTTTTTCTGAATAGATTTTCTAATTCTTCAGTAGATTTACCTTTCTTTGTGTTTGGTGGTTTATATATGGCTAAAATGTTAATATTTGTGTTTGATAACACAAATACATTTTTGATAACGAAACATATTAGGTTTTATTACAAACTTCATGATAAATAACATATTTTGTGAAAATTCTTGAATCATTTTCCAAAAGATTTCCTTGCTCCGACATTTTAGTAATTTTTAATTTAACATTTTGCTGACAGAATAACGTTTTTATAATACATACTAATAATACCGGGGTACCGTCTCTTCGCTCCGGAACCCTTGCATATATAAAATTAAAAAAAAAAATCTTTATTTGTTTAGTCAATTAATATGGAAATCGGAGAATATACAACTTCCCAGCCCGTTGTGGGCTTCTCCGCTTAACTCAGGTGTATTGGAAGTTGACTCCAATACGAAATTTTTCACATTTTTGCATGTATCTTTCAAACGCAGAAACATTTATGAATGAGTGATACATCGTTCGATAGAACTTTCAAATACCAACATTTTCTCAATATAATGTTCTCTTCCAACTTTTATACTTTTCGTTTAAATTGAGAAAAAGTCTAAATTTGACCCTTTAAAAGGCGCCATCTTGGAAACCTAAAAATGTTTTCGAAAGATTTTTGTAGCATTTTCTTTGTCTTAAAAAGATCTACATTTTATTCATTTACATGACCAATCTATCTCTTATAGTTTGGTCACAAAATTGGAAAAACGTAAAGTCTTATGACATAATAACGTTTTTATAAGACATCACTTAAATCATTTATGGAGTGTGATTATGAGATTTATTTTTAACTTGTTCAATTTAACTTTAAATTGAAAAGTAAAACAAACAAACAAAGTGATTGTAGGTTCTTTTTGATAGACGGGTTCCTCTCCAAAGTTTTGTTTTAAATTCTGATGCTTTGCTTTCTTAATATTTCCAATGAACAGAAGGAAGAGGACGAGTGAAGTAGTTTCTTATCTTGATAGGTTTAAGGTCCTCCTATGAGACTTAGTAGCTTTAGCATCGACGTCCACATAAACGGACAAGAGGGGGCCCCACCCAACCCTGAAATTTTCAACCTTAATACACAATCTTTGCCAAAAAAAATCGAAGCACCTTGAAGGAAGGAAACGCCCTTGAATGAAGTTGTAGGTGCCATTTGGATAAAGAGAATTGGAATTGATTCGAATTTCACAGTGAAAAAACACATTTTTGTTGAACAATAGAAGCATCATTGTTACATTATCAGTACCTTGTTGAGCCACTTGTAGCTACTACACCAGCTGATATACTGCGGGACAAGAATTGAAACAAAGTCCTGATATTGTCTTGTGACAGATCACACTAAGGCTACTGAACTGCTGCTCCAAATGCCAGATGTACGATGGTGGATGCACTTGACATCCTAAATATGTCCAAGACATGCGGTACAAGTCTGGGGGCCTGGCAGTCCAAGGAAGAGAATGGATTGCTTGGAAGCACTGCTGCGAAGTGTGTGCAGTGTGTGGAGTGCATTATCCTATTGGAAAATTGCTCTTGGCAGGTGTGACATGAAGGGCAAAACAACGGGTTGCATGATCTCTTGCAGATATTGCTGTGCATTTAAAGTTCTTAGAATTACTATGAGAGGGGATCTGCTATCCCGACACCATTAAACCAGAAGTAATGGCTGTGTGCCTCTCGCCAATACTGTCAGGAGTTGAACACTGTCCAGTCCTCCTCTGGTCATCCCGCAAGGCAGAAGCGGGACTCATCACTTAACACAGTAAAAAACAAAAACAAAACAAAAAAAAAAACATTCAGGAGTAGATCCTGTGTCTCGGGCGCGGCCCACTCTATAGAGGAGGATCATTAATAATTTAAATATTCTTGCAATCTCAGCGAGATCTTGCAATATCAACGAGAGGCCCACATCTATTACTTCTGGTGTAATGGTGTGGAAAGTCATTTCTTATGAGAGCAGATCCCCTCTCAAAGTACTGATTTGAGGAACTTTAAATTAACAGCGATACGTGCAGGAGATTCACGAAAACCCGTTGTTTTCGTGTCACAACTGCCAGGAGCAATTTTCCAACAGGATAATACATATCCACACACTTCCCAGCAGTGCCTTCAAGCAATTCAATCTCTTCATTGGCTTGCCAGGTCCCCAGACTTGTCCCGCATTGAACACATCTGAGACATGCTAGGAAGTCATCATCGTACATCTGGCATTTGGAGCAGCAGCTGCAGTAAGCTTGGAGTGATCTGTCAGAAGACAACATCAGGACTTTGTTACACTTCATGCCACGCAGTATATCAGCATGGATAGTAGCCAGAAGTGACTCAATAGAGTACTGAAAATTATAATGCAATAATGATTCTGCTATTGTTCACTAAAATTTCATTGTGAAATTTGAATCAATTCTAATTCTCTTCCTCCAAATGACACCTACAAAGTTTCATTCAAATTGTGTGCTTTCTTCAGGATGCTTCGATGTTTTTGGCAAAGAGTGTAATTTATGCAATTTCTTGGAAGAGGTTAATAGATATTTAAAAATTGGTAAATATTATTTTATGATAGCTTTTTTTTTTTACTTCGATTAACTTATGGAATTTTATAGTCTCAAATTCATTGCCTAATATTTTGCTTCCACCCAGGGGTGTCGGAACTGCGAATATAGAGGGGGGGGTGAATTGTCCTTCTTTTAAGAGAAAGTATGTTTCGTTCACTCCTCCCCAATCCAATTACGGGTAAAAATAGAAAATTTAAAATGAATAAAAGGGGATTTCGTCTATTTGTCAATGTCTTAAATATAAAGAATCTAAAAAACAAAACAAAGAACCTTCTGTTTTGATTTCCTTCAGAATTCACTGTCAGTTTGCCACAGTTCAATTAAAGATAGAATTTGGACATTTTATTTAAACAGTCCTTACTTAGGAGGCTTTTTTTAATTTCCAAGACTTTACTCTTTGAAATTCCGCTAAAAAAGAGATGTTCTAAAAAGAAGGAACTTTATCCTTTCTGTAATTAACACCTGTGAGGAGAATTTTTAGATTCACCCACAACCCTTGTATCTTTTCAATTTTCTTATTTTATTTCTATTTCAAGTTGACCTCTTTACAACAAAATTTCTTTTACTCCTATTAGTATTAGTAGTAATTATACAAGTCCTCGCATATTGTATATATTTACTACTTGTAGCAACAATAAGCGAAAGACAAAATGATGACTTTGATCCATCAAAATACCATCAAAATTTTAACCATCGAAATAATTGATTTTTATTATTACTAATGAGCGAAAGTTGAATAGTAATTTGGGAATTACGGGAACAGTGCTACTAGGTTCAGTAGCAACTGAAACTTAACTCTCCAGCTTCTTGCTGGCTAATGCTATTCCGGTGTTGAATGAAAATAAACTAGAAAAGAATTTAATTATGGATTTGTTAAATCTGTTAAGAGAACGTAGCATTTTGCATCTTTTTACATCGTATGGTAACTGTAGAAGAAATCTACAATATTTTAGTTAAATAAAATTTAACTAAAATTAATTTAAGTATTTTTATTTTTTAATTGCTTGAAACTTTAATTTTAAAGTTATTATTATTATTTGGAAACTTATGCAATGAGAAATTTGCATATGTGATGACGATGACGTCAGATGAAGATGTAATCAGCTGACAACCTGTGGTCGGGGGTAGATGGAAGCAGATGCGAGAATAGACAGGTCAGATGCGAAAGTGAACACACGCGCAGACACGGTGTGTGAATGACTCGCAGTGATAGCGCACAGCGGCTTGACAGGGCGCCTACGAGATATGGTCAATAGGTTGAAAGCACCAGAAGAACAGCGTTCAAGATTCTTCAGACGAACGCAAGAAAAGTAAAAGTAAATGGGACAGTATACCCGAGTTGAAGGGAAGGAATTACTAACCCCGAATAATTGAGTGCCTCTCAAGGAAAAGAAAATTGAATCGATTAATTATTGAAGAGAAGTATTCCGAAACCAGGCTGAGTAATTTTGGAGTTAAAAAGAAGAATTCCAAAGAAGCCAATAGAAAGTCTCGAATTACCTGGATGAAGAAAGGTGAAGCCAAGCTAAAAATTGAACTGTGAGTTTAATTTAATCTGCGAAAGAATATTTATGGTTATACCTGAACTGTACATGAAAGAAGAAAGATATTCGCTGAGATATAGTAGCCGAAATATCCCAAGAAGCTTTCGTTTACTCAGAACCAGGAAGTTACCATAGAGTTTAAGCAGACGACGAACTGTGTTTACGTCAATTCAGTTGCGAAGTGCATCGTGGGAGGAACAAAGAAACCGCCAAGTTCAAAGTCACGGGAGCCGGATCACAAGTGTGCCGCCATTAGACCGAGCAAGTGTCAAGTCGTCGTAGCAGAGTCTACGCAGAATTCACTGAGGTATCCATTTATCGTCATTTCATCGAGGTGATTAAGCCGTTGTCAGCAAACTGTAAGTACTTTTACAATTAATTTTCCATTTTGTGGGATTCGCCGTAAGCAAAGGATTTGCGAGTGAATATTGGAATCACTAAACGTGAGATAGTTCTTGTGTTCAAGTAACATTAATTATTGAAGTGAGATAATTAGTGAAGCAGTAGAATATATAATTAGAAGAATTAAATTAGATAGTGCACAGTTATTATTTGCTGAGCGAATAAAAAAATGCGAAGCTGATTTGATATATAGTTATTGCAACGGAAATTGTATTTGGAAGTTCGTGAACATGAATTCTCAACGGAAGTGAAGTGAATAATTAAGTTTAATTTATTAGTAGTTAATGAGAAGCAACATTAACCGCGCAAGGTGAAAAAGCCATTTAATTAGAAAGTAAAGTTATTAATGGTGTTTATTATTTATTTGAGAAAATATCGAGTTGATATTTATGAAGTACTTTAAAGTTACGGAATCCAAAGAAGGATTGGAAGTCCAGCAGTTTACTCAGTGTAAAGGAACTAGTATTACATTTAAGTAAGACAAACGGATTAGCACTCATTTAAAAAGGAATACAGTAAATAATTTGCAATTGTTCATATTCTCTTCTATCGCAATGCTAATTGTATAAATTTAATTAAGATTGTACGTAATTTTTCAGTAAATGACATGGTGTAAACTAAAAAATGAAAAACAGGTAGAACAAATGGAGAGGCTGCCTTTCATCAATTTTTCCAGATATCGTGGCATAATATATTTTGTTGGTTTATAAATCCTTATCTATCATCAATGGATAGCAAAACAACAATAAACACCTTTCTTTTAAACATGGAAAATTTCTTCAAAAGTTTGTAAAGGAGAAGTAGTTTGGAATCAACTTCATCACACAATAAATGCACAGACAAGATCACGGGAATTGCCACTTAGAATTGACTTCGAAATTGTTGTTTTGTTTTTTGGTTGCCATAGTTACTGTAAGTGTAGCACACTGATGATAGTTATATATATATTTTTTTTCATGCGCAAGAAAAATAACAAACAAGATATAAAATCTGTAAAAGATTTTACTGTAATAATGTATTACAGGAATATCAGATGATGTAGTAACAAGTAAATGTTTCAATATGAAACGTTGTTAAGGATTTAACAATTTAACAAATAATTCAAAGTGTTCCTTTAAAATAATGATAAAATTAATTATAGTATATAGAAAATTAATTTCTAGCCATCCATTTAATGCCTTAAACGTGTCCAATCCTAAAGTTTGACGGAATTCTCTGGCTTTTTCTTGACGCAAAACACCACTTATAGAAATGTTCTTTGCACGAGCAGAGCGGAACCATTTTATCACCACTTCGTCGATTTTTCTTGTTTGTTTTACGAAACTTCAAATTCTTCGAATTTTCGTTTGAATTCACCATCCACATTTTTCTAATCTCATCTTTCTCCTTCAAAAGTTCACTTATCTGAGTTTTTCCAACTTTAAAACGTTCAGCAAGACAACGCGCACTCAGCTTTTCTTTTTCAGCAACTTCAAGAACATCAATTTTTTCTTTCAGTGCCAATCTCTTCCTTTTTGACGCCATTTTCATCCGCACTAAATTTAATCAACACGTTTATAGGATAGCTTTACGAGGGATTGATATTTACAAAACAACTTAAGTGAAATAAAGGGCCTCAGATTCCTGCATTGAATCATGGGTCACCGATACAATGTATCAATGTATGGGACACCGATGTAAATACAACCATGATGTGTTTGTCGAAATGTTAATCGAAAATTTTTTTTTTTTTTTTTTTTTTTACAGTTAAAATAACTGTCCGCTATTCGGAGTGGAATGTGCTATTGTAAGGGACTGGGACCCGCAATAATGTCCGCTAATTAGAGGTGTCCGCTATTCAGGGTGTCCGTTAAAAGAGGTAACACTGTATTTGGAACATGATCTCTTTGCGGCTGATTGTATCTATCACCGGTCCTGCAGCTCAAATATCCGCACAGTAAAGACATTTTACAGCAGTACAAAATTAAGTCTGATTTAAATAAAATGGCGAAACTGGGACGACCCGAAAACCAAACAAAAAAGGAAGCATTTCTCAGAGCATGCTCTTATCTGAAGGAAACATTTTTCTCTCTTATAAACAAAATTATTAGGATTATTTTTAAAGTAAATTAATTTAAAACCCACATCTACTTTTTCCAGTTCTACCCAAAAGCTTAATATGTGGCTTGCTTCACTTAACTTCAGGTTTATTCAAGGCCACTCCTTTCCGTGCTTTTGTTTATTCTTTAAATGTTAACGAAACTTAAGACACTTCAATTTTTAATTTCAAAATGAATAGTATTTTTACAATCAATGAACACTCATTTTCATCTCTTCACATTAATTCTGACTTAAACCATTTCTTACTAAAGTCAGTGTTTGATGTTCATTAGCTCAAGACACTGGAGATCAGTGACAGCTGTTGATTTCCTCAGTTACTAAAAGCTCTTTCTCAAACGGAAATTACAACACCAGAGCAACATTCACAGAAATAGTGATAAGCTAATTCATATATTTTTTTTTTCGATAAAGACCTCAGCCCAGGCCCCAAGGGCCCCAACGACCCTCCCCTTGTGAGGGCCCTACCTGGAATAGTTCATTTCCTACTTTTAGTGACATTTATTAGGTAGAACTAGAGAAAGCTCTTGAATTATGGCGAATTAAAAATAGAATTAATCTGAAAAACCAATTGTCTGAAAAGACAAGAGATGAGCTGATTCATGTAGAGATTAAAACACACTTCTTTGTAACGACAATTATAGATGTTATCATAAATCATCAGATTGTGAAGCAATGTCTTTTTTGTTTTCACTTAACGATTGCACTGCAATCATTATAAACGTGCTTTCCTTATGTAAATCATATGTAACTAAAATAAACACTGTACTTAGCTGCAAAAAATCCAGGTTGAAAACTGTTGTTTGAGCAAAAGCGAAAGTGTCATTTTTAAATTTTCTTTCCAAATTTTTATCTGAATTAATGAAGAAAAACTTAGGGGACAAAAGAAAACAATTCGGTTTCAGTGGAAAAAAGTAAAGATATAGTTTTTCTCTTGGTTTTTTGGTTATTATTCCTCAAAACTTCATCAGCTTTCATCAATTTGAGGATAAAAATAAATCATCGAAATCCGTTGTGAAGCTTCTGAGCAGAAAACAGAACTTCTTCATTCCTCCTCAAAGACATATCTTTTTCTTCGGTGAAAATATCATCAACATCAGTGAAATAATTTCGAAGGAGAAAACAAAGCTTGAGATTCTGAATATAATAATAATTCCGTTCCAATTGTTATTAGGATCAATATTATCGGAAATAAATTACCTTTATTTATTGAATTTAAATAAAAAACTTATGGAAAGGTTTAATTATTCAATAAGAAATCAATTTTTTTTTACCTCATTTTTTCGCTGATAAAAAAAAAATAAAAATAAATAAATCAAAATTGAAATTGAACGATGTTATTACCTAGTCGAGGATTTAGTTTCATCCTTTTACAATCCTAATCTGTTTCAAGTCAGGATTAGAATTAATCAGATGAATCAGCTGCTGTTTGTCAACGGAAGGGGAAGAGGGAAGAGTAGCAAGCGGTCACAGGTGATGACAGCAGGTTCGTTTTCCATAAAATACTACGAAGGTTTCTTGAATTGATTCGAGTTTAAATAATTAGATCCTTTTTATGAATGAAATTAATTTTACTAAAATCTTTTGTATTATGCTTTTATTTGCTTTGGCTGGAAATTACGTCAAAATTGTTTGAGTATAATTTTTGAAATCGAGGATAAATTCAACTGGGAAAACCAATTTCTTGCAGAGATTTTTCCAAACTTTGAGTGGGGTCTTTGAATGAGATCTTTTTCTGTTTCTATGATTTCTTTGTAATTTTTCGAACTGCTTCTGCTGATGATGATTCATCAAAACACCGGAGGGAGAAAAGAGGGGATAGTCAGAGTTTTTCCCCCTTCCCCTGTGGATGGTCTCCCTCCTCCTTCTCAGGATTAGAGAGAAAAAGAAGGGAAAAGCAAAGGGAAATTTCCATTAACTGCCACTGGACTGCGAGGAATAAACAACTCTCCATTGGAAGGTGTTTTGTTTTTTAGTTTTCTTTAGATTTCAGTTTGGTTGGTTCAATGAAGATAACAAACAATGGACGATAACATTAATATTTGGAAGGAGAAGATTGTATTTAGGATTCCATCTTGAATGAAGATGTTCATTCGATGATTATTTGTGTCTCATCATGAAAAATTATTCCTATTCATTCTAAACTAATCAAAGATACATTGTTTCTAATGTAATCGAAAATAAAACTTAGATCTGAAGCAGAAGTGGTTAATTAAATTAACATTTTTAAATAAATAATTTTATATATGTTAAGTAATATTTCCTTATTGCAGGTAATGTCTTGGATAAAAAAACACTAATCTCTTAAAAACTGGATGATCTGCTGACTCCTCAAAACTGTCGAATTCATTTGGACTTGAATATCTTTTAAGTTATTTTCTATTATTATCAACATTTGACACAGTACAAAGACAAAAAGAACACATCTTTAACTGGAGTTATTGAGCAACTCAAGTCTCAGGCAGAGACCTAAGAATTGTCCAAGTAGATATCTTCGTAAAAATATAAGTTGGGCCTATTATCAGTACGGCCAAAGATGAACCTCCCAGAATGCAACGCAGATGATAGATTTTCCTTTCCTGGCCTGTCGGTCACATTCAAATGTAAGAGAAAATGGCGGTCGTTGATTCACATTCAACATTTCGAAGAGGACAAGGTCTCAAAAATCAAGTAGGGAAATTATTCTTAACGTTGCTCGTCGATTTCAAGAAGATGTATGTGAGATTTTTGATAATTGAGACTTGATATTTTCTGCGGAGCTTACGGCATTGATACTGGAGAAATTAGTCAATGATAA
The DNA here is from genome assembly GCA_023159025.1 of Thereuonema tuberculata. Taxonomy (NCBI): domain Eukaryota; kingdom Metazoa; phylum Arthropoda; class Chilopoda; order Scutigeromorpha; family Scutigeridae; genus Thereuonema; species Thereuonema tuberculata. The sequence continues at coordinate 70,496,458 of JAFIDM010006943.1, forward strand.
GGTGTCTGCGGCTCCAATTTTCGCCGCGACGATTATAGTAATGATGTTTTTTGCAGGTCTAAAAAACATCATTATTGAAATATTGTAAAGTTCCAAACTATTAAAGAATTTTGCAAATTCCTTTCAAATGGCACCAAGGGCACCAATTACTACAGGTGTCACAGTGGTACGTTTGTTCCATAATCGAGAAATTTCAATTGTCAGATCCCTATATTTTGTGATCTTTTCCTGTTCTTTCTCAACAATTCGTGTATCTCCAGGTATTGCCACATCTATTAGAAAAACACATTTCTTTTCTACTATTGTTATGTCTGGTGTGTTGTGATCCAAATGACGGTCAGTTTGTATTCGGAAATCCCAAAGGATTTTTTACCTCATCATTTTCTAACAGTTTTTCAATAGTATGTTCCCACCAGTTTTTGGAAACTGGAAATTGATATTTTTTGCATAAATTCCAATGGATAATACTGGCTACACTATCATGACGTCTTTTGTACTCAGTTTGAGCAATTTTGCTCATGTCAGAATATACAGCACTGGCAAATCTACTTTTTACAAAGTAAATATTATTAAAAGATTTGATGTTTACTTTAAAATCTACAACAAATACCTTTACCATCTAATAAATATATTCTCATGAGCATTCATTTCCGTTCTAAGATTATTCTTTCTTTCTTCTCTTACATTTGTTGCTTCTTAAAATTCTGTTAATTTGATCAATAATAATCTTTACCAGTGATTACTTTTTTTATAACAATT
>JAFIDM010006943.1:70505242-70547853 GCA_023159025.1 Thereuonema tuberculata
AAATGGACTGTAACCTGTGAATAGTGTGTAGAAGTGAACTTTAAATTGTGCGACAATGCAGTAAAACTGTGAACTGTAACCTGTAGTAGTGAACCTTGAACTGTGTTTAATACATACATTTTTGATTCCTTACTCTGACGAAGACATCAGTCAAGAGAAGACACCTTGAAGTAACAAGAAGAGCCTTTGTAAATAGTTTTTAAGCTTCGTTTTATTTTTGTAATGTGAGTTTGTCACAGGGTTGTTTTGAAATAAAACATTTGTTTTTTTTATTGAAAAAAAAAAATATTGAGGGGGGTAATGTGACAATACTCATATGTCGATTTATTATAACTATTAAAATATTAGAATATTAATATTATTATCATTATAAAGACAAAAGAAATGTCAATTAAGAAAAATAATTTCAAAGTAATTATTTTGTAAAAGCTAATGGCGAAAGACTTCGTTAGGGACAGTTTTAATTATTGTCAGTGACTTTTATTTTAGTTTAGGCTTTAATTTATTTTAATTTAGGATTTTAGGAGATAAGTCTTTTAAATGTAAATTATTAGGATTTAATGCAATTTAGTGTTAGAAATTTAGGTGTTTTAAGTAGTTGTGTAATTTAAGATTAGTTGAATTTAAGGATTTTAATAAGGAATTAATTTTCTTTTTGCTTTAATTAAGCCGAGTTTATTTGAGTTTGGAAATTTCCTATTCTTAGGAATTTCCTTGTGGCCATCATTCCATATTTGGAATTGTTGTAAGCATTGTAATTCTATTGGTTAATTAGCATTATCACTCCATGTGAGGTAATAATGAGGTAATCTCCCTTATTTGGGCAGATATGCAATCCTGCTATCCGTATGGTCTGTGCGACGCGTGACGTCACACAGCGGCGCTCTTAAAGTTTATAAAACGGGGTGTTCGAGTTAGATCTCTCTCTCTCGCCGCAGTTTTGCTCTTAACCTTTGCTACAATGCACCCGGCCTCGACGATCGCCGTGGACGATGTATTGGCGGCCGCGCCTCAAATTCTCGATGCGTTTGTTAGAGATAGGGTGTGTTAAATCAAGTTATCGTTAGCTAGAATAGGCAACCCGTGGATAGCCTACAATTTCTACAATTTATTTGAGCGAAACATTACTGAAATTAATTTGCAAAATAAAGCTTGCAAATTCTGTGTTCAATGCACGTGTACACCCGTGCAGGATTCCCCAAGTTACTTGGTGCTTCGTAAGTGAAAATTTGTGCTTCGTAATTTAGTTATTTAGTGCTTCGTAAGTGAAAATTTGTGCTTCGTAATTTAGTTACTTAGTGCTTCGTAAGTGAAATTTCAGTGCGTCGTAATTTAACTTTATGCTTTAAGAAGTTATAAGCCATAGCTTCGCCGAAATTGTCATTCCTGTAGAGAAGTGACATATTGTTATTTTGCTGTGTCGAATAAAAATGGTTAAGTTTAAATTAATGTGGTGAATGCGTTGTGCTTCTTTGTGCGTGAACGTGAAGTGTGGCTCCCCCACGCTCCGAATGGATTGAATTAGTCAGGGCATACCATGTAACGACTTTGGAGGGGGTAGATAGAAAATTCACCGAACGGACTTTTCGGTTGGCGCCCAACAAAATACCCGAACAACCCCTGAAGGACTAAAATTATCACGTGGTACCGTTACAATATATACAACGGGTCGCTTGTGCATTTCGAACAGTTTCATATGATGCAGTGTGCGTCATAGCAGGGATGCCGCCTATCGATCTCTTAGCAAGTGAGAGAAGCGCGATATGCAGTGGTATTCGGGAACGTCGTGACGCTCACCGACCCAAGATCAGGAAGGCCGTGAAAAGCAAGACAACGGAAAGATGGCAGAGACGATGGGATTCATCGACCAGTGGAAGATGGACTCATAATCTTATACCTAATATTGCAACGTGGATGGAAAGAAAGCATGGTGAGGTGGATCACTACCTGACTCAGCTATTAAGTGGCCATGGTTGTTTTCTAGCGTACCAGAGGCGCTTCGGAATTGTCGACAGTGCGTCATGTCCGACTTGCCAGTTCTTGGACGAGGATGTGGAGCATGTCTTCTTTGTCTGCCCACGCTTCCATGAAGATAGAAATGAGCTGAAGAAATTCCTTCGACAGCGTGTGACTCCAGAGAACATCGTTGGCTTGATGACTATCTCCCAGGCTAATTGGACGGCAGTGGCTGACTATGCTGCCACTATTATACGGAAACTTCGTATGGCTGAGAAAATCAGACTTGATCAGTTGCGAAATGATATGTGAGTCGGACTTTTAGTCATTCTGCCCTACGCGATGTAGTACCTGACGGTGGTTCCGTGTAGGGTGTTTTGGAAGTCGGACGTAGGGTTTTAGTGAGTAGTAGTCTTTTATGACTGAGTCTCACATTACCAATTCCTTGGTATGCGTAAATGCATTTCCCCCGTCCTTAAAAAAAAACAAAAAACATATATATATACATATTAGTTATTACTAGATCCTTCAGTGATCCTTTAGTTTGTCTTTGTGATACTCTAGATCTGTTTGTCGAAAGTATCACAATGTATCTACAGTAGTGTACATCACAATGTATCTACATATATATCACAATGTATCTACATATATATCACAATGTATCTCCATTAATGTATAATAAAGGTATCTACATTATGGTATATCGTAATGTATCTACGTTCATGTATAACAAATGCGTTTACATAAGTGCATATCACAATGCATCTATATTAGTATATATTACAAAGTATCTAAATTTGTGCATATCACAAAGATATCTTTGTTAGTGTATAACAAAGGTATTTGCATTAGTGTAAATCACAAATTGTGATATACACATTACTGTATAACAAAGATATCTACATTAGTGAATATAACAAAGGTATCTCTGTAAGTGTATATCACATCATATCTACATTAATGCATATCACAAAGATTTCTACGTTTGTATATAACAAAGGTACGCACTTTAGTATATATCACAATGTAACGAACGAACATATCTACATTAATGTATACGACAATGTATCTACATTTTGTGTATATCACAATGTATCTACGTTTTGTCTATATCACAAAGACATCTATATTAGCGTATATCAGAATATATCTAGACTAGTATAGATCACAATGTAGCTATGTTAGAGCAAAGATATCTACATTGGTATACATTACAATGCATTTACATTTAGTATATTCATTTCACAATGTATCTACATTAGTGTACAACAGAGATATCTGTATTAGTGTACATCACAAAGGTACATTAGCCAAGCCTATTTGCGGTACTTTTCATTTGCAGACTAATTTAATGGCAAAAATTAACCATGATTATAAAATAGCATAATAAGAGTATTTTTTAGTCAAGGAACTGTTGAAAATCAGTCTATGATACTTCCTGAATACAATGCAATCTCCATACTTACAGTACTAAACAAAATATAAGACCACCTCATCTTCGATGTCTTTTTTTATAAATCAGGCTCATACAGACCATTAGAGTAATAGATTAATATATGATGAATTGTAGATTTCTTTTAGCTTAAACAAATTACAGTCAATGTATCAAAGCGTGATGTTGATGGCAGTGGCGTCACTAGGGGGGTGCGGGGGGTGCGGACCGCACCGGGTGACACCATCACAAGGGGTGACACCAAAATGCAAAATATTACTATCTATTTTTCTATGTCACAAAAAGAGACGACAAAATTTTTTCACCTAGGAAAAATGACGAAATACACTCATTAACAAAAAAAAAACGACACTCCTAGAAGGAGTTGTCCGATTGTAATGAAATGTCGTATGCAACGACATTCGGACCGCCCATGCAAATGATTAAACTTTGGTGTCCAATGAATGAATAGCGAGAGCTACAGCGCATCGGAATTGCGCACTCAGCAGGTGCATATAAAAAGCGATTCTCAATCTGATGGTCAAAATTTCTGTTGCATTGCGAGTTAGGATACCTTTCAACGACTGAAAAAATGCCTCGCCGCAGGATTCGAGCTCATTACGTTCAACTGTCAGAGTTTGAAAGAGGTCGTATCATTGGATTGAAAGAGGCAGGTTGGGCAAATCGGAGAATCTCTTGTCATATGGGTCGAAGTGATGCGGCGATTAGAAGATGCTGGCAGGAATGGGTGGACAATGGCAGATTTCAGCATCATGAAGGTAGCAGTCGACCTAGGGCCACAGCAGAGCGGGAGGATAGAGTGATTGTCAGATTAGCTGTCACAGCGCCTGAATCATCGTTGTCAACCATCCACCATGACCATTCACAGACGGCTGAGAGAGCGACATCTACGCTCGTACCCACCGCTACGCCACCTGCCACTCACCCAGATTACAGTGGTGCTTCGCTCGATCCGGTTGGAATGCTGCTGATTGGGGACGTATAGTGTTTAGTGACGAATCCCGCTTCCAACTGTGTCCTGACGATCGTCGCAGACGTATCTGGAGACGCCCAGGGCAGCGTGCCGATCCTGCTTTCACTATTGCACGCCACACAGGCCCTCAACCAGGAGTTATGGTCTGGGGAGCCATTTCCCTTGATAGCGGGACCCCTTTGGTCGTCATTAGCGGCACACTTACAGCACAGCGGTACGTCGATGACATTCTGAGACCTGTTTTGCTACCCTTCCTTTTGCAGTACCCTGGCCTTATTTTTCAGCAAGATAATGCCAGACCTTATACGGCACGTGTTGCTATGACCTGTCTTGCAGCTTGTGAAACACTTCCTTGGCCAGCCAGATCCCTAGATCTCTCTCCAATCGAGCATGTCTGGGATATGATGGGAAGGCGACTGCATCCACCAGGAAATGTGGATGACCTAGCCCGACAATTGGAGCAAATTTGGCAAGAAATACCGCAGGAGACCATGAGGGAGCTTTATCACTCTATGCCACGTCGTGTGACAGCTTGCATTCAGGGTAGAGGTGGGTCAACACCTTATTGAGCTCGTTACTTTGTAACTCTAACTCTGAAATAAATCATTCAATTTGTTTGAAAGTTTAATGATTTTCTATTCTGTACATAATCTTCCTCTCCACCAATTTTTGCCTCCATCGGACAACTCCTTCTAGGTCGTCGTTTTTTTTGTTAATGAGTGTAGATAGATCGCTTGGTGCCTACGTTCGGCGGCCGGAGTATCTTGATTTTGAATTACGCCGATCAGAACGATGTCTGTAGTTGCGCAGGCGCCGATCTGACGCCTGCGCAACTGCAGCGACGAGTTCCGAACGCAGATGTATGGTGTGGTTTTGTAATTGACGCATTGAGTTTTCATATTGACTTAGAATATTATTAAAAATAAAAGCTGTTATAATCAAGTATCCTGTCTACTGTACAGAATTCCGCATTCTTGCAGCAGTAAAGGTAAGCAAGTGCATCCTTTATTTTATGAAACCGGGAAAGAGAACTTCAAAGTGGGAATGAACCCAAAGTATTTTTGAGTCAAAATGGCACGTGTTATTTTTCCCGGCTTAAATAATCCTATAATAATGATTGGCTTTAATTTTGCAAGTTACAAAATTAAGCAAAATTACACTTAAATTTTGGACATGTTCAAAATTTAAACGAAATCAAATGTCAATTTTACAAACATTTTTGCTAGAAGTTAGGCCTAAAATACGTATGACACGGTATCAATTTTAACACAATATACACAGAAATTATAGCATTTCTTAGTGACAAGCCTTAAACTAAAAAAAAAATAGTTTAACTTATTAATTAATTTAATGACATATGACAACAAATGTAAAGAAGAAAAATCACAAAAGGTGTCCCGTTTACGACCACATATCAGAAAGTACGGCCGGGTTAATAATTACCAAATAATTAAAGGAGGTTGTTCAATAATGATAAAGAATAACATGGATTAATGTTGTAAATTTTGTAATTCTGTAATTTTTCTGTGTAAAAAGATTTTCAAATACAATTTGTTTTAGCAATTAAATAATTAAAAAAAGTTACATTTCGAGGGCTCTATGACATAAAGGCCTAAGTGACAAAATCTCCATTCCGAGTTATTAAGGGTTTTATGTTTGTATTGCCTTGCAGTTCTATGGAAGTAGCTTTTTATGGAAGCAGAATTCTACCAGTTGCAATGAAATTTTCAGTTAGGTCTCTTTTTCATATGAAAGATATGGTTCTCGGATTTCACTTAAGACATGTAACTCAATTTTTACAAAAATGTCACTTAGGCCTTTATGTCGTAGAGCCCTCGATTTAATCAATTTTCAAATTATTTATTTTATTTTTGTTTTTTGTTGTTCAAGGATATTATATCATGTCACATGGAATACATAAATCAAATAGGCCAAGTGGATGCCAGCAAAGAAGAGCAAAAAAGAAAAAAATTGAATCACTTTCAAAAGTACGGATCTACGCTTCAATATGTCAAGAGACCAGATGATGGCCAGGGTTCATCAAAAGACACAGTTCCTCAGCTACCAATTGATAACGCTAATTATTCTGATGCTGGTATGCATTATGCAGAACAGGAAGGAGTTGAAATAGAAGAAAATGAAGCAGAAAAACAAGGAAAGGAAATGGATGAATTTGAAGCAGAAGAGTGGACTGAAAGTGACTCTAACCATGATACTGTAAATGACATGATGAATGAGGTTAAGGGGGAAAATTGGAATATTTTAGATGATGCTTCTTTTTGGAATATACCAGTTCCATATCATTGGTGAGTTGAAATCATCAAAAGAGGTAGTGCTTCTCTCCAGAACAAAGATGGCCCTTTCAGAATTACGACAAGGCAAGATCCAAAAGCAAAAGGAGATGTTCGCCAGCTATCAAAAGAGTGGTTTTACAAGGTGATGCCAAATGGTGAGAAACTGTTGCGATCATGGATGGTTTACTCACTCGTCAGTGAGAAATTAAATATTTTTTTGCTGCCGACTTTTTGCCGTTAATGCTACAGATACTTCATCTAAATTTGTGACTGGGTTTCAGATGTGGTGAAAACTTAGCCCGAAAGTACATAATCATGAGACATCCGAAGAGCACTTACGTTCCTTTGAAAAATGGAAAATATTGGCAGCAGGACTAAGACTGCACAAAACAATTGACGCCGACAGTATTGATTTGATGGGCATAGAGAAGAAAAAGTGGAGAGACATCTTGCACAGGTTGCTCGATATTACATTGTTTCTCGTCAAGCAAAATCTGCCATTCCGGGGCCACAATGAAGATGAATCTTCATGGAATAAAGGAAACTTTCTTGAAATGGTTGAGATGCTTTCTAAATATGACCCAGTGCTGAAAGAGAACCTAATGAGATTAAAGCAAAGCACATGTAAACTCAAAGCATCAGTATCTTATCTTGCACCAAAAACTCAGAATGAGTTTATACATGTTCTAGCAAATCATGTGAAGGAGAAGCTTGTCATGGATATAAAATGTGCCAGGTATTTTGGGATGATGTTCGATAGCACACCTGACACATCCCACACTGACACATCACACACTGAGCAAATGTCCCAAGTGATCGGATATGTAAAAATTCACAATAGAAAAGTTGAAGTAAAAGAAGTGTTTCTAGGATTTTTCCCTTTAAAGGGGAAAAAAGCTGATGACCTCTGTTCTGATATTATTAAAAATCTGGAAAGCGATGGACTCGACATTATGATGTGCCGCGCTCAAGGTTACGATAATGCAGCGAATATGACTGAAATCCATGGGGGTGTACAAGCCATTTTGAAAAGAAAGAACAGGAAAGCTATTTTTAATGGATGTGTGGACCATTCGCTTAACTTGTGCGGTCAACACTCTTTTGCTGAAAATGCGTCGTGCGTGACTTTTTTTGGAACTCTTGAGACAATGTTTTCCTTCTTTTCTGCTTCCACTCACCGATGGGATATTTTAATGGACCACACTGGAGTCTCAGTAAAAAGACTATCAACAACACGCTGGAGTTCTCATCATGCTGCAGTAAAGGCAGTGAAAGAAAAATTCGATGAATGTGTGGCGGCAATTGCAGCTCTGTGTGATCCAGATGAAAATTTAGACACAAGAGGTAAAGCGCGAGGTCTTTTACCAGCTGTCTGCAATTTCACGTTTCTGTGCTACCTCTACTTTTGGTGTTATGTACTTGAAGAAGTTAATCTTACACAGCTGTACCTTCAGACAAAGGGCTTAACTCTTGACAAGGTGGTGACAAAGCTAGAGACGCTAAGACTTTTTCTGTACGAGCAGCGCAATCATCTAGTGGAGCAGGCAATTGAACAGGCGCTTTTAAAATCAGACCAATATGGAATTTCAGTAGAGAGCAGACCCAGGTTCAAGAAGAGGATGACAGGTGAGAAGACAAGAGATGCTGGACTAACTCTGCAAGAAGAAAACAAGACGGCGATGCTTCAGTGTATTGATCGTTTCCATTCTCAACTCCAGATCAGATCAAGAGCCATCAAGGAAGTAGCAGCCATGTTTGAGGCTGTTCAAGTCAAGAGTTTAATATCTGCCACTGAAGAAGAGTTACTGGTGTCCATTCCAAAGTTGTCCAATTTCTATGATGAGTTATCAGAGGAAGAGCTTTTATTAGAAATACCAAGGCTGAGGAGGCACCTGAAGGCAGCAGAGATTGATCTCGAAGAAGCCAAAGACTGGTCCGTACTTGACGTTTTGAAATTCATAGCTGAATGGGACTTCCTAGAATCTCTTCCACATCTTTCAGTGAGCCTACAATTATTTGTTACGATCTGTGTGTCTGTGGCTTCATGTGAGAGGAGTTTTTCGAAGCTAAAGATCATAAAGAACTATTTGCGATCTACCATGGGACAGTCAAGGCTTTCTGATCTTGCCATATTATCAATCGAAAGTGATTTTGTGAAAGGAGTTGATTTCGATGAAGTAATTGACAAGTTTGCAGCTTTAAAGGCCAGGAGAGCAAAGTTCTGATTTAGTTGAGATTCAATGTGACAATGTAATTTCTATTGTTGCACACTATTCTGGTAGTTGCTGATTGTGCAAACCCAATACAGAACTGTTACAACCTTATCTCATTGGAGATTGAAAAATTTTAATGTAATTTTGTTGTAAATTTTAATGTAATATAATGGTTGGTTGTAATACCATGTAATGATTAGTAATTTTGTTTTTAATGTTTGTCAATCCTATTAGGTATACTTATAAGCCGTATACCTGTGTTATAGGAATTGAGCATTTTAATATATTTTCTTAAAAAATTATTAATTAATATTTACGTTCACATAATAATTTTGATATTTCTTTAAAAAATTGTTTTTTTTTTTTTTTGGTTGTTAAAATAGCATTGTCCATTTTTTTGGTGCCGCACCCTCCTAGCGCCGGCTGGCTCTGTTGTGAGGGGGTGACACCATGAGCTCCCGCACTGGGTGACACCAACCCTAGTGACGCCACTGGTTGATGGCAATATTAAGAAAAGATCTGGGAGACCATTGTGTTTGAATGCTCACCAAAAAAGATACAATTTGTTTCATTAGCTGTCTGCAGTTGACGGAAGAGATGTTGCGCAGCTTCCATATTCCACAAGAAATTAACTTTTTAGCCAGGTGCATTGGCTTTGTTTGTTTTCTTAACAGTAATGAACAGTGCACGTAAAATTTTATTTATTATTATTATAGTTAATATTCAATTGTAGCTATTTTAGTTTCCCGCCATTTCTTGTCCGATCGGTATCAAAATCAATAGGAATATTTTATAATAATCTTTTCAATATTTGTTAAGTTTTCTTTACTAGTGATCGTAGACGATGCCTTTTGAGATTTAAGTACTTAAATAAGAAAGCTTTTTTTATTCTCAGATTTAAGTCAAAACCATGCGGAATTAAAACTGATTTTATTTCATTATTCTCTTTAAATGATGTAACAAATTTCATTGAATATTTGAACTTTTCTTTTTGTAATTAATTACTGGATGGTTTTTTCCACCCTCATCAAACAAGAGCTTTTTTCTTCTCTTATTCAAAATTGAAATCCACTTCCTCTGTTTTTTTAAAAGCAATATTATTTATGATTTATGTGTAATTGGAATGTCACTTACATTTCATACCCGCCCATAAATCTGGCCTCACGATCCCATCGCAAACCCATTTTAATATAATTAATTCACTTTGTAAGAGAAAAGATTTCGTTCACAAACTGTGGCTTAGTATTTGTTTTCAAACCACCCTTTGCTTTCACAGTTATTTTTCAAAAGAGACAAAAAAATACATTTTTTAATTTGTTTTTAATTTTTCTGCTGAATTAAATGTCTTTAACTCTTTCTGTAACGAACCGATTTTTTTTTTTCTACATTTCCTTTTTTTAAACTAGAAACAGGTTAGGAAATGGTTCGTAGAAAGGGAGGACTCTGTTTTTTTATATTAAATTAGAAAGAACAGTTGTAATTGATGAACAGACGGACGGACATCATTTCTACACCTAATTGTTTCCTCATTGAGAATTCTGTTTCATACACATTGATACATCCAATTATGATTCATAAAATTGGTATTTATAATGCTTTTGGAATTTCTTGACTAAAATATGAATTAGCAACGAATTCTAAATTTTCATTTTAATTATATTTATATAATTATATTTTTATATTTTATATATTTTATATTTATATTTTATATTTATAAATTTTATATTTTTTATAATTTGAAATAAGTCTTTTCTTTTGATATTTTTTAACAATTTATTATTTTGAATAGACTTAAAAAAAAACTTATTTAATTTTTTTTCCAATGGCGTTTCTTATTTTTATTCAATCTAATGTTTTGGTTTTTTTTAAATGTTTTTAATTAGACTCCTCTTAAGAATAACGAATTACGAATGATATATCGCTCATTTTTAAAGATAGTTATTTTTTTCTATTATTTTTAATTTATTTTTGTTCCATAGAATACGATCCAAATATCTCTAGATTTCTTTGCAATTCTAACAAATAAAAAGAAATTATTGAAACTTTATTCTCCTTTTCTTCTGAAGTTCTCTTGAGTCTGATCTAAAAAGTAGTAAACCCTGTAGCTACATTAGATTGCTTCTTTCATTTGAAATCATTATCTAATCGTCATCTGGAACCATTTGATTCTAGTCTATCTCCTTGAATTCGCTTTTCAATTGAACCAAATGGGAAAAAGAAGAAGAATTAGCAGTGAATAATTTAGAAAACACATCGAAAACGGCCAGTATCGGCAAAAGACTCAAAGAGACTCTGTTCTCGACTATCTTTGCTTTAAGAGTGGAATTGCTGACTTACAGTAACATCTTGTTTAGATCATTCTTTGGAGTTTTAAGAGTGATTCACTCTTCAATAAAAATCATAATTATTTCAGTTAATGATATTGTTTTAGTTGAATTGACAACCAACAATTGCAGGGAATTACTCAAGATAATAAAATTTGAAGGTTATTTTCTTTATTTTGATTACGAATAATGTTAGCAATCCCTAAATACAAAAGAAATTACAGAAACGAAAAAGATTTGAAATTTATCCAAGAATATTAAAATTAGAAAGAATGCTTCAATGTATTCACTTTAGTTCTTGAGCTCAATTGTAAAAAAGATCAGTGATTTTTCACAGAAAAACATTTCATTTGAATTCAGTCTCCCCCTCCCTTTCAGAATAATTAAAAAAAAAATATAAGTCTTGTTACTTCAATAGAAGCGAACTTTTTCTTTTTCTTTTTTTTAATGAATAAATGCACGAATCTTGGAACAAAAGATAAACTTTAGCTTCAAAATATTTATTTCATTTGTGATGTCGAATTATAATAAACTTCCAATTGTCCTACAGCTATTGAATTTTCCTATTTTACATTTATATTCCAAAAATTTCACTTTCTTGGAAACAATGAGAAAAGAAAACTCAAGAATTTCCTAATTGAAAAGAAGTTTGAAAGATTAAGTTAAGAAAAATTGATTTGTTTAGAATCTGTTTTGTTTTTGAGTGATTGAATGATATTAGAACAGGATTTTTAGGGTATGTACTCTTAATTTTTGTGTTTTTATAAACCGTTTTCAAATTATCTATATATATAAAAATGAATGTATCTTTCTTTCTTTCTTTGTCTGTCCTTTATACACTCTTAGGCCCTTTGACCTATCTGGACCAAACTTTGCAGAATTACTCTTTAGGACACTGCGCAAAAGATAGGCTACCTTAGAACCCGGACCCACCCCCCAAAAGGGGTTGAAAAGGGGTAAAAGCCATGAAAAACCCAATATCCACCTGGTGGTTAAAATAAGAATTACACAAATATTGTGTAAAGTGAAAAATTCGCTCTCCTATGGGGGGCAGGGACACCACACTTGGATGGGAGAAAGCCAACACAAAGGCTGAAGTGTCCCACCCCCGACCGACACCGGGAACATATATTTAGGGCCCCTTCTCGGGCCCCCCAAGTCAATTGCAAATAAGAAAAAATTCGCTTTCCTATGGGAGGCAGGGACACCACATTTGGGTGGGGGGATGCGACACAAGGGCCTAAGTGTCCCACCCCCGATCGACGCCGGGACCTTATATTTACGGCCCCTTCTCACGGGCCCTTTCTGTCTTTGAGTGGCATTGCAACGCATGCCGGGTACAGCTAGTTATTAATAAATAAGATTACTAAACAATATTTTCTTTATTTTGCATGGAAATACAACCTTTGTAATTTTTTTAAAGTATTTTTTTCGTTTTATTTAAGTATTTTTTTTTCTTTTGAGCATTAGGTAAATCTGCTTCACACATTGATTCTCGTCCAGGGGACGTGAAATCGGTTTTAATCTTTTTTGAAAGTCATACGTCATCGGTACATCTTGTATTACATCTTATTTTTAATCTGTAACATTTCGAACCTAATAACTAATATTTCTTCGTTCTGAAATACTTCAATCTTAATTCAAATATTGAAAATTAATGTTAATAATAATAAAAAAGAAATACAATAATTTCTACTGAGGATATTTTGTTTGAATAACGTGATTGTTATTTGATAATAATATCCCATTTGTTTTTCTTATTTCTTTTTCAAAACTTTCCAAAAATTACAAGAATAGAATAACAAAGATACGATTTTATTTTATTTATTTATTATTAAAAGTTTCAATCTGAGATTTGCTTGAGAATTAGACTGAACTTCCATTTTTATGAGGTTTTTTTTTTTAATTAAAAATAATGAAAATATTATAAAAAAATACAGCAAACAAACAAACAAACACTCTTAAACTAAGATTTAATAAATTAACCGATCTCTTTAAGCGTAGGTGTGTGTTCAGAAAGTAATGTTGTTGTAAAACTTACAACATGTGTCTCCTCAGGAAAAGGATTTGAAAATTCTGCTTAAAAGATGAAATTTGTCTCAGGGTTAAAAGATAATCATTGAAGAATTGGCTTTAATGTTTTTGTAAACAACGAATTCATGTAGTTTATTATTAATGGTTATTCCTTAGTCCTCTTTCCCTTTTCATCCTACGATGACGATTTCTGTATTAAAAAATCCAGTATTTTAAAACACATTGTTTCCATCGATTGTTTTCCTAATAATAGCGTTCCTTATCAAATTGCAGTCGATTGAAAGGAAACCCATTCATTCAGTTGAGGGATTCTCTATGATGAGGTCCTACTACAAGTTTGTTGCTCTCATTTATGAATAGTAATTACATGGATGAGTTTCTGCTTTTTTAATGGTTTTAATAAGCTAACTGCAACAAATAAGGCCCACCTAACGTTTAAAGATTTTTTTTATATTTCTACTGCAAGAGTGGAAATTCTGAAAACTGTGTTGAAAGGTAGTTTAAGGTGTGCTGTTATGAAAAAGTGAATGTAGAATTAGTTACATTTGAAATTCTTTCTGTAATAACAGTTTTGAAAATATAACTGAAGGGCCTTATTTGGAGCCTCTGTTCAAATATCAAATTATTCTACATTATTCTACTCATGACATACTTTAAAATGACATAAAACATGTCCATGTATGTTATGTTGCCAAAAAATCGCGACGATTTTTCAAATTAAGTTGAAATAGTAACGAGAAAAGCTTTGAACGACTTTTACTGTTCAACTGAAACAAACATGGCGAAATAGTCCACTTCAACGGACCTAATTTTTGATGTAGCCGCTAGAAGCCAGGACCTGTCTGAAACATAACTAATCTTGGTAAATTGTCAACGGTCTGTTAATAAAACGAAGGATGGGCCTTATTTGGAACCTGGCCTTATTTGGGCAACCTACCTTATATTTATTTGTGGTCGAGCAGACACTGACTGTAATAGTTTATCTTTTTATTAGGAACTGACTTTTGCTTTAGGAAGTGGATATGTTTCGTCAGTTGATGATAGGTTTTAAATTAAGGTTTTAGAGGACATAAACGGAAGTAAATGAAGGAAGAAAAAAGATAAGAGGGAGAAACGCCAGGAAAACATTGAAAGGTCATTTCACAAGTGATTACAGAACAGCTAAGTAAATACGAACAGACTCACTTGGCTACATCACATTCTACCTAATAAAGAACAGCAAAAACAATTGATTGGTTCCTGAGACACTCCATTTTTTTTCGCTGCTAAACGTGTTTTAATCTTTTGTCTATTTCAAGAACTGTCGCAGAGACTTTCATGTTATCTGTCGAAATGAATTCGATCCGAGCTTAAGAAAGAAAGAAGAGGAATTTTCAGAAGAAAGGATTTGTTTACTTTTTATTGAATTTGAAATGTTTTCATTGATCTAGAAATTGGACTTTTAAGAAAAAAACAAAGAAATTGATGTTTACTACCGAAATGATAATAAAAAAGTACATTTTTCATACTTTATTAATGACTTACCTGTAAAAACAGTTCATCAGCTAGAATTGTTCGAGTAGGAAACGAATAAATGATGGAAAACAGTTGATTGTGAAACGTCCTCTCTTTAGATTCAGTGGGAATTCAGTGATGTAATATTCAAAATGATAAATTCACTGAAAAAAAACTACCTTCACTACTGTTTCCCTCAGATCTTCTCAAACTAATTAATGTAACTTATAAAAAAGAAAATATGTTTAAGGATTTCGAAGACTGTGAAAGTGAGGACCTTCAATTCACTTATGATCTACATGAAAATGGCTAAAATAACTGAATGCAATTCGACCATTAACTTTCAGCTTTCTGAGATAGCTAGTTATTGATTTAGCATTGTAATCAATAACAAGGAAACGTTATACTGTGTCTAATATGCCGCCCTTGTCTAATATGTCGCCCTTCAATGATATTTTTCTGTCTTTGTGAAACCGATTGTTAGAATACAGCATGGTTTAATAATTCAGGATTATTGGGACACTAACCCTTACCTACATTTCGAGATACATTTCCAAATTCGAATGAAGACTGATGAGTTCTCCCTTTGATATGTGATAGTTAAGACAGGTTTTATGTAGTTGTAATTAGTTTCAACTGGTTTTCTTGGGTCGCTGTGATAACTTTTTGAATTGAAAGTTAAGAAATTGATCACCAATAAATTCATTTTAATCTTTTTCCAAAGAAATACAATCTCTAAAAGCTCAACATTTTCTAAAGTTTCAAAACGATTAAATCAAAATGATCCCAAAGGTTTTTAAAAGAATTGAAATTGAATTTTCCTTAAAATTTCTTTTTTTTCTTTTTGTTTTGAAAACGACACAACAGCAAAGTGTTCGTTTATTTCTTAAATTCTAATATCGGAGTAAAAACAAACAAGTAGCAATTTTTCATTTTATATAAAAAAAAAAAATGGAATCAATCGACTTTCTTATGTCAATTGTGTAAATCTATTTAATTGTAAATCAATGGATTCTAAAAGATTTACGATTTTTTGTTAGACATCAATGTTTCGGGGCTAATCCTTTTTTGATAGGAAGTTTTATTATCTTCAAAAAGTTCCATCCAAAATTTCCAATTACCGAAGACGATGGGGAGAGGGTGGATATAAACACACACCTACACCCACACAGCGTCTGAATAATTGGATGAACCTTCGTTCCATGAGAAATGTTTCTGAAATTCAAAACCACACAATGAAAGCTACAAACGAATCATTCTTTAGATCTGATTCCCGAAGTGGGACCTTATCTCTGCCTCTCACCTTCATTACATCACAGTAAACTTTTTATTTTCAGTAAATGCACCCCCATTCACAACAAGACATCGTTTCCTGAGACAGTGGCTAAAAGAAGAAAACTAATTCTAAAAACAAAAAATGCACTAATAGAAATATAAGAAATTAAAATAGTTAAATGTAAAAAATAAAAATGATAAAAATACTTATTAAAATACTTATTAATGATAAAAATACTTATTAAAGAAGAAAAAGGAATAAGTTTAGAAACGTCTTAATTTATGAATGAGATGATAAAGAAATGTTGATTCAATGGAGTTTTTCCAAAAGACGTCACTCAATCAAATCGATTTAAGATAAAGGAACAGGCTATAAAGTGTATTTCTAATATATTGAAATTCTGATTTATTATTATTATTGCATATATTAACTTTAACTTCTTATTTGTTTCCACCAACGCCTGGGCTCTTAGTATTGCGAGGATTTAGCCGCTGAAACGTTGCCCAGGGTACGCCATAGGAGGCAGCTCACGCTATACCCGCAGAAACGGACGAAACACAGAAGAAGAAAGTAACAGCCATGCCCACGCCGGGATTCGAACCAAGGTTCCGACACATCGCCATCACGCCGTCTAGACCTCTCGGAATGGCTTTATTGCACTTGAATGAAACAGGATTTGACAATTCTGTTACTAATTCTTTTTTTTCTACTGTTTTGTAGTTAAAGGCAAACCTTTTTAAATGACCAAGGGAAGATAACTCAAGTTAATTTTTGTTAATTAATATTTTTCAACATGAATTCTATCTTAATTCTTATTATTTATCAAAATCCAATACTTTTAAATTTATACATTTACTTTTCAATTTAACCAAGAGATATTTAAAAAAAGTGTCATGAAATTTCTTACTTTTACTTTTTTGGATCAAAGAGGGAAAAAAAAAAAAGAAAGAATAAAAACATTTTAAGAGTTCAACTTCTGTCTGGGATCATTAGAACTAAAAACTGCTTATCCTAGGAAGATGAAATTTTAATCGTAGATGCAGTTTATGAAAAGAAAAATGAAAAATCAATTTATACATCGGTCTAACTATATCTGCTGAGTTTCCAAGATACGAAAAATATATTTATTTGCTATTTTTAGTTGAGTTCTCAATGTGGTGATAAGATTTATTACACAAAGCTGTTAAAACTGAGCTGTTGATTTAAACCCATTATTCGTGGAACCCTTTAAAATGGTCTTATGATTCGCTAACTGATTCCATTGCAGTGACATCGAAAACAAGACAGGCATCTGGATCAATGACGTCACTCGCCGTCTGCTGACGTCATTCTGATGCGTCCGATCGATGGCGCTGCGACTGAAGAGCGAAAAGGAGCAATCCAATTTACAATCCGGAAGAAAATCTTGAAGAGACCATTAGGCAGGGCGTGAGAAGTAAAAGCTGACCCACACTTAATGAATATCTTTGATTTTTATGATGACATTCAGTGCCCGGGATCTCAAGGAAACAATTCTACAGCAAAAAAAACATTAGCATCAATTAACAAAACTTACTTATGGAGATATTTTAACAAAAAAAAAAGTCAAAGAGAGAAAAAAAACACAACAAAGCACCTAAAATGAACGACATAATTGATGTACAGTTGATCACGTGAGGTTCAATGTCTCCAAGTTGTAGTCTATATTCATGGAAGACAAAAAAAGAATTAGAAGCAGTTTTTAAATCGTGAATCAAAGATTGAAAGAAAGAGGAGATTTAGATAAATCAAATACAAAACCTTAAACCAACAGAATTAGGATTAGGTCCAATTTAGATTTCGACTATTTATTCGGAAGGAGTTGTTAATTGATAGCTTTGTAATTATACATAGATTGAAATTTTTAGTCAAAATTAGCTTCAAAAGAGAATAAATTGTCAATAATTCCATTATAAAGAAATAAAACAATCAATACAATTGAAAGGATTTCTTAGATTCAATTAGAAATGTTGTAGTTTTATTAACTTGTATTTGATTTAATGAAAAATATCTCATAATTTTCTGAATCAGTTTTCGCGTCATGAAATCCCTACAGACGAAATAGACTGGGTTTGATTGGTTGATTATTTTTCACACAACAGAAATTTACAAAAAAAGTTATTCAAAGTTTTGATGCAGAATTAATAATGGGTTCTTTTCATTAATTCTTTTAGCTTCAAATAAAAAGTTTTATTATAAATTCTTTTAGTTTTGACTTGAGTTTTTTTCAGTCGTAGTTGATCTACTCGATTCTTCATCTGAATCTTGTCTTAGTTTTAAAATTCAGAAACTGTTTCCACTCGATTCCTTTTGATCTTTATTTTAATTTTTCATTAATTTGGAAAAATCATGGAAATGTTAAGGAAAGTTTGGCAGCGAAACTAAAAAATAGGAAATGACGGTTTTCAAAGGTTTTCAAGGCCTGTGTCATGGCTTAGTTTTGTCAACGTAACTCTTAATCTAACGAGATTTTCATTAACCTGATGCTACGTTGGAAAACTCCAGGATGGTTTTCATGGAATTTAAGTTAATTGTTGATTGAATTTTATTCTTTATTGTTAGACCATGAAATCACTCAGTCTGTCTGTTTGTGTGTTCCTCCGCTCTCTCTAATAACTTTTGAACAAATGATTGAATCTTCTGAGCATTTTTCTAATTTTTTTTTTTTGTATTTGAAATCTTTTCTTTGGAGACATTCATCACGAAAAGAATTGTCTTAGAAATTCTACAATGTCTTAAACAATTGATATTAATCCATTAAGTAGCGCGTGGTTTCATGTGATTTCAGGTAATCGGATTTAGACAATTTCATTCAATAATTAGGATGTCTTTAATTTTTAAAGAAATAGAAATGTTTACTGTTTCTATTCACTAGATGTTAGAAATTCTCAAACTTTTGCTTCTTTTTTTTTGAGTAATTTTGATGACTTTGACAAACATTGTAATAAAAAAAAAACAACAACAACCCTAAGACTTTTAAAGAAAGTGGGCTTCAAGATCTTTGGAGTTTTTCTTGAACAGTGGAAGGGAGGAGGGAAATTAGCTTCCAAAGAATGATTCAAAACTGAAGCTCAATGAAATAGTAAATGAACGGAAATTTCTTCCGGGATTTTTATCTGAATTTTAATTGGACGATGATTTAATAGTCCTTCATTAAAAAAGAATTCTTCTTTACTTGATAGAATGTTTTTACATCTTAGGAAGGAAAAGTCTTTGAAAACTTTCGACATTTTTCTTGGACAGCAAATTTTTTGTTTAAAAGCTTTAATCCAATTATTAATAAATTGAGAAAGTTGTTTCAAAATGAAGCTATAATAACAAAATATACTTATCTATTATGATAATATATAGAAACTCAAGACAATGTTCTTCATCTATGTTATTTAAGGAGTAAAGAAGATAGAAGAACATTGTCTTGACGAAGTTATAATAATTATTTATTGATAGAAACAAAAATTTGCTCCAACTCTTACGATTGTTGATAAAACAAGTGAATGTTGTTGATTTTCGAACTTGAAAAAAATCTAATTTTGGGATTTTAATTAATGTCTGCTTTTCGTAATAAGTCTTCTTCTTCATTATATGTTTGTTTTGTATAAATTTTGCAATAAAATTTTTCATGCTCGCCTATTCTAATTATCTAAATTAACATTAAAATTTCATAACATTGCTTGACAAAAATAACACAAAAATAAACCATCCAACCATCAACTCTTTTATTCTTTCCTTGTTATTAAATTTCGCTCTTTTTCTTTTATGTTCATTGATTTTCGTTAATAAAGAGCAAAACAGAAAATCGCAATTATATGATAAAAATGAGCGATAAATATAAAATTTGGATATATGGAGTGAAGCGTTATGTTTTATGCAAAAGAGAACCAATGACAGATGCAATTAAGCAGCAGCATAAAAGAGGCTATTTGGAAAATGTTCGTCAATTCGTGCTTGGAAAGAGTTTGGGACATAATTTAATAGATGAATTTAGAGCTTTCGGAAGATTAGAAGATAGGCTTCCACAGTAGGATGGAGGTTGAATTTAAATCCTTCTGTGGTCCACAAACTGTGTAACCAATTTCAAAATACAGAATCAAAATACAACGAAGGAAGGACTAAGGCTTTCGTTGGAAGACTTCTATCTTCAATTTTGTGCACGAAGAAACGGCACTGCTGCGCCGACATCTGCTCTTGCATATAGGAATACAGTAGAGTCCCGTTAATCCGGACTAGATGGGACCGGACCCTGACCGGATCATCGAAAGTCCGGATTAAATGGAATTTGCCTTAAAATGCACATAACACAAGTTTTAGATGTGTTTAAAAGTTTTAAAACTAAAAAAATCGGCGTTTTTTTTCTTTCGCTACAGCTTACTTTTAGTTTTAATACTACATACTGTAAGTATATATCTAAGTTTTTAACCTACGAACCTAGGATTATCAAATATAGGTCCATTGGTTGAATCAAAGCAGTGACGTTCGGAGGCAGACATTTCACAAAAATGTCCCCTTTCGCAATTCTTCTTCAGAAAGGTGGCACGGTGCATTGTCTATAAACAACACAGCTTTTTTTTTTTTTTTTTTTTTTTTTTTGAAGTTTTCTCTCTTTCAAAAAATTCTCTTTTTTTTTAATCCGGTCCGGATTAACCGGATGTCCGGACTAGCGGGACTGTACTTGCTTGCACTACTAAAGAATGACTGCAAGGCGACCAATGTCCCTTCTTCACAGGAGCTAACGTTTGAAATGGTTAAAGACCTTTTTATCATTTGAACTGCAAACAAAGGGAGGTCAGTATCATTCACAGGTCAATCTATTTTCAATCTACCTACTTTCAATCTACATGTAGCGAACAGAAACACATTATCTACATTGGAAATACTTACGATGGAAGTAGAGTTGTTTCGGTTGGTATTTCGTTAGGTGGACGCACGGGAAGTATGTATGCTAAATGATATTTATGTTTGCGTTTAGAGATATATTTCTCCTACAAGACGATAATGGCTGTCCACACTGAGCTATGCTGATAGATCAACATCTTCAAGAGATAACTGTTGTATGTCTTGACTTCAATCCTATAGAGGATGTCTCCAATATTCTCGTTCTCAGTGTCCATCTCTAAAGAACAGCTTTTAACAACAATAGTTTTTGGACACCATGAAATCAATGCCATGAAATATTGATATAAATATCCCGCATTGCTCAGTAATTGAGTTGACGCTACACCATATTGAAGTATTATACTTTGTGTATTCAATTTGGATAGCATCATTTGGATCTGGTTCTGCTTGTGCCCAATTTTGGAGGGAATCAATGTTTCACAAAGTCGTTACCTGCAGGTTTTCACCAACAAATTAATCATTTACTTTCTGAATTATTCGCGATTTTCTATTTTTCCCCTAAATAATGGAAATCAGTGTATGTTCTTCCTGTGCTCAACTATACAATCGACCACCCACACCTTGGCTGGTCTCCAAAGGACAACGACACCTTTGCAAAAAGTAAAACGATCCTAATAGAATTGAACGGAGGTAGACAGGAGCTTAATTCCCACTTAGGTAAATTAAAACCAAAGTTATTTTCGTATTACAGCGATGAGCAATTTTACATTTGTTGTTACAAGAAAAAATATTCCAATAGTTAATACTGTAGAAATATCATTAAGAAATACTATAGAAATAAAATGTATTGGAAGGAACTAAACTCCACAACAAAATAAATGAAGTAAAAAAACTGCACAGAGATAACATTTGCCTTAAAAAAAAAACAAAAAAAAACCAGAAATCAAACGTACTTTATTTTCTTCTATTTCTTATTTTCCTTTTTAAAGCGAATACAACAGAATGATATTAAAGAGAATAGGAAAGAAAAGAAAGAGAAAAATCTTGCTTCGTCAGAGATAATTGACCGCGGTTCGTCAAATGAGTCAACACGGAAAAATGCTGGTGAAAGAAAACCGAGAAGTTTTTGTATCCTCAGTTCCAAATTACTTACTGCGTTTACTTTCTAAAATTCTAAACTTATTTTAAAACAAATATGGGTCATTCCATGCCAAATCATACAGCCAAAACTTGATTTTACACCCAAGGTACTCAGATTGTAATGAAAATTTGTATACATTATGAGACTATAAAAATAAGAAAAAATGCAAAGTTGCACTCAATTATTACAATTAGTTTCTGAGTTATAACCCTTTGAAGTTTAGATTGTTTTAATTTCCGAGGACGGTTTGGGTCGGAAACAAGCTTGTATGTATTTACGTTTTTTGTTACCAAATTTATATTTATGAAGGTAGAGGTTTCAAACTTGACCCATTTGTTGTAGATTGTACACAGAATCAGATGACACCATGAGCATTAAAACTAAAACTTTCCATAGTAGTTAAAAAAATTCTGAAATGTAAGAAAAAAATATTTTACGGAATTGTGTACCTCACTTCGAAAAAACAATGTAGCAAAAATCTCTCTCCAGATAGCCCTACACAACCATATATCACTGAAAAGAGGATAAAATTGTCTTTCAAAAGGTGAAAAAAAATTGGTGGGGTTTTGAGTTAAAAGTTAATAAATTATTTTTAACGCTGCAAAATTTTATGCTCCACAAAATTTATTTATTTTTTATTTTTTTTTATGTATATCATATATTTCCCATTAGGTATGCTTATATTAACTGCATACCTGTGTTATGTGACTGAGAGTTTACTATATTAGTAAAAAATTAAATCTAATAGTTATCGTAATTTTAATATAATTTTTCCATCCACCACGTCAGAGATTAATTTGTGTTTTTATTTCTTTAAATGTAATATTGTCTTTGTATTCTATGTTTAATTGCTTGAAAATTTTGTATTTAACATAATTATTTAATCTATATCCAGAGTTATTACTTCTTTTATCTATTTTACAGATTTTATTCCAATCATGTCTGAACATGAACCCCCTCACATCTCCAACAGCCTATTCTACTGTCAGTGTTTAGCTAGCTCTGCTCCAGTGAACATCAATTATTAATTATTTTTTTTTTAATAGTTGTTGTGCTAGAGAGTAAATTTGCTTGTCAATTTCCTGCGTTTTAAAATCACTTTGAAGCCACTGTTATCTATATGAAGTGATTTACGTAAATTGTGAAGTGATTTAAGTTAAGTGTTTTTTTTTTTTTTTTTTTTTTTTTTGCCTTTTGTTTTAAATTATGGATGAATGGCTTGCAGTAGTGACTGTAGACCTAGTTTGATATGTACTGTTGGCATTTTATTAACCTCTTGCTGTAAAAACACTACACTAACAAAAAAACAAGGATATTTATGTAATTTTTGAGAAAATATCCAAACAAGAAATAGATCTTTTAATGTGGCGCACAAGTAATCAGTATAGTGAGAAAGACACTATTTGTTCTGATCACTTGTGTTATTTTTTAAAATATTATGAAAAGAACCAAAAAACTTGTAGTGATCCGTTTAAGAGTCACTCTGTCCCCTTATCAAAGAAAAAAGACTTGAGGGTAATAACTTTAGAAAAAGCGAAAGAGGTTAAGGTAAATAGAAACATTACTTTAGGGCCAGGAAAGATGTTGTGCAGTAGCTGTCGAAAATCATTATTAAAAGCAAAACCTGACCCCACAGCCAGATAATGAAAAAATGGTTATAAGCCATGAAAGTGATGATGAAATTGAAGATGAATTAAAAACTGCAGAAAGAGTGTTTGAAAAAGATAAACTGAACGAGACTCTTTTAGGATTAGATGTAACTCCATTGAAACTTAAATCATTATCCGCTTGCTCAAAGGGAAAAATATGCAAAAAAAAAGTTTAAACAACTAAAACCCAAGTTAAAAAAAAGCTATCATATGTCTTACAAATAAAGGACTCTCACAGTGAATCACCAAGTGAAGCTGAAGGTACAAAAAAAGAAAATGATTTAAAGAAATAATCTGCTGATCTTCATTATTTAGTTAATGTTATGAAAGAGAAAGTTAAAGACAGACTTGAGTAGGCGTGAAAAAATAGAGGTTTTAACAATCGCTCCAAAGTCTTGGTCTCACCGGAAAGTAGCGGAGGAATTTAGTGTATCAGAATATTTGGTGCAAAAAGCAAGAACTGATGATCGAATGAAAAAGGCATTTTGGCGTTGCCAGAATCTAAAAAAGGCAGAACGGTCCCTGAAGAGACAATAAATATTGTAAAAGAGTTTTACATGATGATGAATTTTCTTACCTGATGCCAAGTGCTAAAGATCGTGTTAGTATTGAAAAAAATGTGTACATGCAGAAAAGACTTCTTTTATGCAACCTACATGAACTATTTGTTGTTTTTAAGAATAGGTATCCACAGCTAAAACTAGGATTTTCTAAATTTTGCTCTCTGAGACCAAAATGGTGTGTGTTGGCTGGTTCACCAGGCACTCATTGTGTATGTGTGTGCTTATACCACCAAAATGTAGAGCTTTTAGCTAATGCAATGAATCAGCATGATAAAGAATCTGTCCATAATATGTTAGTTTGTAACCGACAGAATAGAGATTGCATGCTGCGCCGCTGTGATAAATGTCCTAAAACATCTGAGCCACTGAAGCTTTATTTGGAAGACATCTTAGAAGATTTTGATGATGAAGATGAAATCAAATTTTCAGTGGGTAAGTGATGGTCGAAAGATGCTACAGAGAATGCTACTTCCTCGTCAAGAATTCATTGAATGTACTCTTCGGAAAATTGAATCTCTCATCCCTCATTCTTTTATAACAACTTCAAAACTTCATTTGAGAAAGACTTTCAATAACTTACACTACTAAGAGACAAAAATTGTAGGGTAAAAAATGGAAACTTTGTTAACCTGTAGGGTAAGTAAAAATAAAGTCCTATGGTTACCTTATACGTTACAATATGCATTCGCTAATATAGATCCAACTGCAGACAGAGTTTCAAAAAAAATTGTTAAAAAATTTTATAAATTCTTAATTTTGTAAAACTCTTTATTGAAGGTATGCCCCAAATTGTATTTTTCTTTTAAAAATAAAAATTTAAATTCCAACCGTCTCAAACATGTTTTACAGCTGATTTTGTTTAATCCAGACTTTCGGTGACTAGGAAAAATCTAGTCCTACTAACCGTAGACTGGTATGACCTTAGGCTTATTTATGTTCACTTTTACCCCTATATTGTTCCATCTATAGGCTAAGTAGACTTTTTAGAATCTTGTACTTTTTACTTTAAGGCCATAAAACCATATTTTACTCGCAACATTGGTGAGTGTAACAATTCCTAGCGTAAATACTATTTGTTATTTTACATTGTTATAAAACTCTTTAAAACTCAAAACCCCAACAATTTTATTTCACCATTTGAAAGATAATTTTATACTCTTTCCAGTGATATATGGTTGTGTTAGGGTACTGGAGAGAGATTTTAGCTGTAAGTTCTTTTCTTTATGCATGTCACAGTTTCGGAAAAATGTACCTCTTTATTTTTAGTAAATGTTTTCACTATGAAGGAAGGTTTTAATTTCTATGTTGATAGTGATCGTATTCTGTATGAAATTAAGAACAAATGAATGAAGTTTCAAACCTCTAGCTTTATAAACATTGATTTTATCCAGGAAAACGCAAATACATACAAGTTCGTTCGGTGCCCAAATTGTCCTCGGAAGTTCAAATCATCTAAAACTTTAAAAGGCTATAACTCTGAAACTAATTGTTAGAATTGGATAAAATTTTGTCTTTTTTCTTAACTTAGTGTATACATTGAACATACAAATTTTCAAAGAAATCTGTGGTAAGTGGGTGTAAGCCCTGGATGACTTGGTATGGAATGGCCCATATTGTTATTATTAGACATGTTAATTTTTTTAAAATTGTTGATTTGGCAAAAAGTTTAAATAAAGGAATTTTAAAAAATGTCAAATAATCCAATGAAAAGACGATTTGGAGTAGAATCACGAAGAGTCACGAAGAGTTCAAAGAAAAAAAAAGGTGAGGACATTTTACTCTTTAAATTTTCATAAAAGTCACAATCATTTACTTTATGAATTATTCGCGTTTTTCTATTTTTCCCAAGTCAAGAGAATTAACATTTTTTCAGTGATTCATCAAAGCTACATTGATTTTATTAATTGTGAATATTCTGTTTAAACCATGGTTAGACCAAAATCAATCAACAAAACCACTGTCATTCATCCAATAGCCACGAACAATATTCTGGACATCTTTAAATGGATGAATTGTGTTCCAAGTTGGAATGAATTTAGAAACTTGTCGAATACTATCTAAGAAAATGCTTAAATGATATCTATAAACTATATCCGTTTTTAATAACAATATTTAATTGAATAATGAAAAGAAATTATACATCATTAGAACATACACATAGATATCTCATACACATTAACCCTACACATTGTGTCTTCGTAACTCAAGTTACGTTTCATAAAAATCAAAATCTCTGTCGAAAAATAAGAACAAAATCGATTAAATGCTTTGTGGAATTAGAATCTACGGTAACATGATAGTTTTATCTTCTGAAGAAATTTATAACTTCTTGAGAATTTGTTTTCTGAATAACAATTTGAACAGAAACGAAGATTTTTCTTAAAAATAAGAATAATGATTTTATATCGGGATAATTTTTCATAAACGATTTAGGAAATTTTGAAAAAACAACAAATTATTACTTCATCAATGGAAAAATGGAAGGAATTGTTTTGAATTTAGTTGAAATTACCTAAAAATCACAGTCGATTAAGTAATTGTATAAAACAAGGATGTACCAAAGTATATTAGACTACATTGGTTAATAATCTCGTACTTTGATTTGATATTTTTATATTTTACACAAACATTTCAAACAAATTTGAGAGAAACAAAACTAAAGGAATCTAAGGATTTTAGAATTAATAGGAAGAAATTGCAGGGAATCTTAATTCTTATCTCATTTCTTCTTCTTATTTTAATTCCGTGAATTTTTTGTAGATTTAGAAGTTGAATAGGAATTTAATAATTTTCATCTCGTTTTTTATGATAAAAACGTCTATTTCCGGGAATGATTAACCAGAACATTCTGAAAGAACTAAACATCTACTTTTCTCAATTTTTTTTTTTTTTTTTTTTATTTAAATTCGTGAAAAGATAAACCTATGGTAATTATACATAATTGCTTTTAATTTATAATATCAAACAGTAGGACTTTTTATTTTTCTAAAAAAAAAAAGTAATAAAAAAATAAACAAAATAAATAAATAGTTGAATCAGATGAATTTCAAAGTTTTGCTCTGGAGGATTCCATATCCACAAATAGGTTTCAAGACGATCGGAAAGTTATTAGCTGTTGGGACATTCATACACAGGTTGTTTTTACGACCGTCACTTCTTACCTAAAGAATCAATCTACTGAAATTAAATTTATGCCAAGAAAAGCTGATCTGGCCTACCAGTTCACCTGACCTTTTGTAAAATGTAGGAATCGGTAGAATTTAGCAGAATCAAAATAATTCTTTGATTTCTATGTAAGAAATGAAGTTTATTTGAGACAAGAAACGTAAATTAGGGTAAAAAACAAACAAACAAGCATTAGGTGTATTTTTTCTTAACTATAAAAATATCTGACAATTTTAACAAAAAAAAATTGATGTTGTAGAAAACGTTGTTCTTTTTGAAATTTTCTTTAACTTAATGTAGAAAGAAATAAACTGTTCCTTGAATTTCAGCTTTATTTATTTATTTCATCTTCGTGGTGTGGTGACAGATGAGCATCGATTGTAATACGTATTTTTCCTTTTCTTCTTTCTTCAATGACTTGATTTGGTTTCGTCAACAGAAGACAAATGATCTGACACTCGTTCTTCCCTTCCTAACTGAATCACGTGCATTTTATTGTGAATGTCTTATTTATGATCAACTGTAACTTCTAGATTTAAAGCTATATTTGTTTATTTGTTGAAAACTGTTTTGAAAATAATGTACTTAGAAATCATAAGATCTTTGAAAGCGATGATACTAATTTTTAAAAAATAGAAAGAAATTTTGAATTTGATATTTTTTCGCTGATTTAAAATTCAAAATTTATGCGTTGAAAATTGACAAGAAAATTTTATATTTACTGATGGATGGGTCTCTTTTTATTAATTAAATTAGAAGAAAAAGCAATTTGATAAAAATAATTACGTAATTAATCTTACTGTCTGTAATGAAAAAACAAACTTCTTCCTCGATGTATTTAACATAAAAAACACTTAATAACTTCTTCTAAATCTTAGATTTTCTCTTTCACTTTCTGTAGTTTTTTCCTGAAGAAGACTTCTGCTAAAGAAATTGAAATATTGATTAAAGATGTTTAGGAAGAAGAAGAAGAAGTTATTAAGTGTTTTTGATGTTAAATTACATTCTATAGTTTATACGGTAAATACATATTGTATAGATTATATTTTGCCGTAGAGTATTACATTATTCATAATAAACAGTTTCATATAAATGCCTCAGTAAAAAAAAAAAAAAGGTACTTAAGAAATGACAGGAGGTGTAGACTCCCGGGTTCTTTGGTCACTTCTTGTGCTTTATGATATTCATTATCTTATATTTCATATAAAACTACTATCGATTTCATCTCGCTTTCTATTGAAATATTAGATTAATTTAAATTTAAATAAGTGTAAATAAAAATTAATTCTGATTTGTAGATAGAAACATTTTAAATCGTTGTGTTTTATTTGCCTAAATTGCTTTTATTATTAATTTCTTAGTGAATTTTTTTGTCTTCGTTTCTTTTAATAGTTCTTCTTAGATATTTTCTTAATGAATCTGATTGTCCATTTGGATAATTAAATACGTACCTTAGAAATGATATTAAACAGAATAGAATTTAAATTCTACCCTGGAGTGATTCAAAGGCGATCATTAAAAATAAGATGAATTTTCAAGGACGTTATTTAGCATCAAAGGAGTGAGACAAACTAATGAATTATTTCTATACTTAATTAAATTGATTCTTTTCATTAAAAGGAAACTGAAAATAATTTTAAGAATAATTCTTTTGATAAAATTGTTTTTGCTTTTTTTAATTTGATTATTAAAAAAAAAAACAACTAAACAAAAAATTATTCGTATTGGCTGTACTGGAAAGGACAGTTGGTGATTGACGAAATTTTGTCAATAAATTCTAGCTTTTTTTCCTGTGCTGCGTAAATATTAATTTTGAAAGGCACAAAACGTAAAGTTTCTTTTTTTTTAAACAGTAAGGAACTACATCTGATTGTAATACAAAGTTAAATAGAAAGTTTACAAATAAGTTATTTCAAAATTTTCTAATGATTTATAAAACACTCTTTGAAAATGTTTTTTTTTTTTTATGATATTGTTTTATAAAACTTCTTTTATTAAATCTAACTTCCCCATATTACGATATTTCGAATGCCTAATCGGCTTTCTTTTTCAAGCTCCATAACTAAAAATAAATAAAGAAAGAAATAACAAGATATATAAAAGAAGTTTTATAAGTTAATGGTATTATTTATAATGATTTTGAATGATATTGTTTTATATTAATAAACTTGTATAAGTTAAGCAATTAAACCATGATTTATTACGCTTAACTGATTCTACTATGAAATCCTATGAAACGGTTTCTAATCGAATGTAATGTTCCATTCGATTCCCTTTTGTTTTTATTTCGTGGAATTTCCTAATGATATTTTAATTTTAATTTTAGGTGAAGAGAATTGACTGATTCTTAGGATTCTTCCGATCTTTGTAAAATTAACAGAAAATCAGAAGAGCAAAAGAAATCAAAGGAAAGCGTTCAAAATAGAACCGATGAGATGAAAAAATAAACTAGTTGTTACTTCGATGATTTTCTGAAAGAAAAAATAAAATAATTAATAAGGAAATTACGCTTCCTTCCATTTCTTTTATACTAATGGAAAGTAGGTTTTTAATTCTACCGTTGAAATTAGATGGAAGCTTATCGATGGAGGAAGTCGTAGGAAACAAGAAATGGCAGGTTTCCATGGTAACAGCAAAGATTAAAAAATAGAAACGGTAAGACTGTTGCTATGGTAACGCCCTGCTGTGTCTCATTGACAGAATTCATAGCACGGGAATCACAGCAAATAACGATTGCGTTGAATTATTATTTCACTTGGTATCTTTGGAAATAATTTAGATTCTAAATAATATGAACCAAATTGTGTTGAATGAAATGGTTTATTTCTCTTAAAAGGATCTCGGTTGCTCTTGTCCTTTAATCAAAATTAAAATATTTAGAAAATGAATTCATTCATCCACTTATTTATTGTTGTAAGTAAATGAAGAATTTGTTCTTTAGGTCTCGAAGCTAAAGGAACCCGATTTGTAATGTTTTTGTTTGTTCTCGTACGAACCTTCACTGGGTGGTTTAAATGAAAACTGAATCATTTACCTCCAACTAACAGAAATAAGGTGAAAGATAATTATTAAACATTGTTAACGATTTGAAGTTAATATTCTTTATCTTGAATTCAAGATAAATCACTTAAAAATATCTGTTGATAAATCAAAGGCCGAACCTTTCATTACATTGTAGCCACCCACATGGGATTTATTATGTAATAGGATCATCCCAAAAGCAACGGGTTCTATTCCCTTCCGAGTCTGAGATCAGAATATTTGTTAGGGGTTTTCTTATTTGTTCTCTTTAATGAGGTTTTTGTTTTCTTATTTCTTTGAATTTGTTGTTTATTAAAATAACGTTAAAATGAAGAACCAAAAAGAAATAAATCCATTTCTAACCATAAATGGTAGCAAGAAAAAGATTTCCAATTCTTGAACAGTTCATTAGGAAGAGATTGACTTTCAAGACAGAATCAAAGAATTTAGAGGAATGAATTCTCTTAATGGGTGGTTCTTAATGGAATTAATCAAAGCGGCTACTTCTTTTGCTTACGATTTATTTTGAATAGTTTTAGTCTTCTGATAAGAATCAGAAGACTTATATTTCCTTTTTGTCTGTGGACCAGTATCACTAAAACAACATTAGCAACAATCACAACAATTGCGTCTTTTGTTTGCGCAACAATCACATTTATGATAAGGAATTATTTTTTTTTCTTTTTTTGTTTTAATGTTAACCAGCCCTATTAGGTGTAAAAATTACGTAATTACTCCTGTATTAAAGGTGCTTGATGTATGTCACTTAGATTAATATAAAGAAAAATTAACAAAATTTAAATTTACAGAGTTTAAACTCGTTACAAACATAGAACACGTTATGCACTTATTACTATTTAAAAAAGAATAAAATATTCGAGATTATTTTTAATTTTATTATTGATAATATCATAAACCAGTTGATTTTTAATTGCTTTTATACTACTACTATTATAATTATCCCAATTTAATTGACTAAAAAGTTTAGAATAAATATAATCATTTATTCTGAAACCAAAATTATTTTTAATTTTAGATAGGGAGGGTGTTGTACCTTTGACCACCCTTGCTAGTTTTGCCATCTATCAGCATACTTTAAAAGCTTTTCTGTTTAATGTGTAACATTCGCACTATTTGCGCCTTTAAACCTTCAGTAGCAGTTAGATCTTTGACTTGCAAGGAGTGAAAAATATTTTTCCAATTCCATCACCGAAAAGTAAGTATTTTGCAAGTGAATGCTTCTTTAATAACATTGTTTGTTTTCTTTTGATTATTATTTTAACAATAATGAGTAATACATATATGTCTATAGATTCATTGTTAGGACTTTTAAGATGACTGGATTAA
The DNA here is from genome assembly GCA_023159025.1 of Thereuonema tuberculata. Classification (NCBI taxonomy): domain Eukaryota; kingdom Metazoa; phylum Arthropoda; class Chilopoda; order Scutigeromorpha; family Scutigeridae; genus Thereuonema; species Thereuonema tuberculata. The sequence goes on from JAFIDM010006943.1 coordinate 70,536,997, forward strand.
CCTAAAAATTGTAGCATGAAACGTAAGTTCGACTGATGTTTTACCTTTGACCACAGCAGGGTGTTGTTCCTCTGACCAGATCAAAGGTATAACATTACTTAATAATATATAAATGTTTTTATTTACAGTCATTTTAGCATTATGTAAGATGGAAATTTAAATATTTTTTGCCAAATTTGTATTTTTTTTATCACATCTTATCCAAAGATAGTAAACAATCGATTATTTGTCCATGACTTTGAGTCTGATGTTAAATATTCATCATGGGAAAGTGTTTTCGATCTTTCAGATGAATGCCATGAGTTGGAGAGAAATTAAACTTTGAAAAAGAAGATTTAGTTTAAGAAAGTTATGTCCTTGTCAAGCTGATAACAAAAAAAAAAAACAAAAAAAAAAAACCAAGAAATACTTTGTGGCCCAAATAAAGGAAGCAGCATGTGATTATTTTAAGTTAAATATTTGAAAAAACTACCGAAGATGGAGTAATTCATCCAAGAAAATAACCAGCTCTACGACATAGAACTACAAGATATTGTGGCCAGGCTACCAAATCCAATCACAGCTGGCGGCACAGCTCGACTAAAAGAATGTCTATCATTGTAGTTGATTTTTCATTGTATAATGTAGAGTAAACGGGCAGTAGTAGGCTACTTAAGCCATTATAATTTATTTCATGTTTTATTATTCTACTTTGAATTGCATATATTTGCCAATTGTATACATTTTAGAATAAAAATGTTAATTAAATAACTTGTATCTAACTGTCAGTTTCTACTACCACCTGATCAGTTTTTACTACCACCCTCCGGTCAAAGGTACAACACGTAGTTGTACCTTTGACCACAAGGTATAGTCTTTTTGTAAAATAAAAATAAAATACAAAATATAATATATAAAACACATGCAGTTGATGGCAATATGAATGAAGATCACATGTATACATTCAGCTAAGGATTTACTTGAGTACAAAAAATTAGAAAATTCAGTTAGTGAAAACTGGTCAAAGGTACAACACCTTCCCCTATATCAAAACCTTTTAACCAATTATATCTAGTAGAACAATTTGAGATAAAATTTTCTTTTATATTTTTATATTTATAAATATTTTACAGAATAATATTGTAGTTTGGATCAATTCCATATTGTGAAAATAGATAGAAAGGCAATACTTACGTTGCTATCCAAACTTTTACATTTTATTCTGTTAAACCTAAGATTGCGAAACCGTGACTACAGTGAGAAAAAACGTCAGCAACAATTAACAAAGAAAGTGCACATTCCATGGGACTTGCTGATTAAAACAATAGTGTTGATGTGATGTACGCAGTACTTGTTGATGCAGTCGTAGCCTATGTGAATCAAGTGTGAACGCTGCTTCGAACGGATGTGTTTCGGTGAATGATAATTCACCAAGTGAAAAAAGGCATATTTCAGGAATAAATATGTCTAATGCTGATGCAATAGCAGACATGCTAATTGTGAGTACATGGAGAAACGATTAGTTGGAAACTAAGGTTTTCCATAGTGATAACATAGAATCAGTGTTACTAAATTTGTGTCGTTGGCCAGTGATTAGTGTTCGATTACGATTTCTTCGATGTGGTATCCTGTGTTCTTGATCAACTTCTGCAATGAGCGGATAAGTCAAAGATCAACCAACGTTAGAAGAAGAATTCGTGAGTACCAGTTTTTCATTTCTTCTTGCGAACACGGAAACATTAGATTCATCCATGAAGAGACAAACAGAACTTATACAAATGCATGATTTCCATTGTGAATGTCAAGGTTCGACAAAGTTTACGAACACTTTGAAAGGTTAGAGAAATCAAGATAGCATTTGAGCGATACATTTAATTAGCTGGAAGATAGTTAATGAACTATTAGCAAACAAGGAACTTTTGCGAGAAGCATGTTTTGTGTTAGACTTTATGCAAAAGCTAACTGAGCTTGTAGTCAAAGCTAAAAGAGTTATAATAGATAGTCTTGAAAGCTAAGCCTAAAGAGGCGCTTGTTATTGTAAGACAGTTACTCGTCATTAAATGTTTAGTGTTAAACATGGATTCCTTTTTTTGATTCGTAGCATAGTATGAAATTATTGCATAGAGAACTATTTTAATCAGCTCTTTCCTTATTAAGCACTTAATAGGTTAGAAAACCGGGATTAAGTCAGGTGGAAATTTTAAACACTATCAGGGAACATATATATACGTTTTATATTCCCTTACAACATCATCCTTACAAATATTACAAACATACTTTTCTTCAATATTTTAAATTTTATATTTGGTTCTTATTTTTAATTTATTTCCAGTAGTTTGATACTTATAATTAGTTAAAGTTGCGATCAGGCCCAGAGGACCGCGCAATGCAACTGGAGGGTAGGCTCCAGTGTTCAGAACCTACGGGACAAAGTTGAGGACGGGGGGTCGGCCCGTCGCTCGCCCGCCTTTAACTCCCGGGAAAGAAACCCGGTACCCATTCTATAGAGGGCTGGGTAGACCCTAGGGTCCGTTTAGAGGAGAAAGAAGCGTGGAAAAATTCCCGTCCTCCGCCGAGGCCGGGAATCGAACCCGCTACCTCCAACCCGCAGCCAAGCGCCCTTACCCACTCGGCTACCGGGCCCACTTTGATACTTATAATTAAGAAAAATATTGTTAAGGATTTTGTATATCAATCTGTTCATCTTATTTAACTGTTGTTTAGTTAGAAAACACCAACATTCCAAACCATTATTTAAGACAGACTCAACTAATGATTTATAATAATAAGCTTTTGTTTAGAACTGTATATATTTCTTAGGTAATAAAACATATATGTATAAATGTGTGTAATCTGTTAATGGCATAATTTTACTGTTTGCACCAACTGTAATTATTGTTAATATAAATCCCTAAATATTTATAATTTTTTAAACACTCAATAACATTACAATTACAGTTATTTGTTACATTAGTACAGTTATTTGTTAAATTATTACAAAATGTATTATGTAATTTAAAAGATAAGGTTAAATCTAATTTCTTATTTTTAGTTTTCCTTCCATTCATCGACTTTGGCCAACTATGGATCACGGGCTAGCCCTACCTGACATCGTCAGGGTGAGGCTAGGAAATTCCAGATGGGGACGAGATTCACATCCCGTCCAGAAATAACACTGAGATAGTAAGTCCCAGGGGTGAAACGGACGAAACACAGAAGAAGAAAGATGAAACATCATTGCTCTCGACCGGGATTTGAACCCGGGTACCGGCACACAAGCCGCACGGCAGACCGACGCCTGAGACCGCACGACCACGCTGGCATGGCTTATTTTTAGTTTTAATTATCATAATTTTTGTTTTCTTCTGATTTATTATCATTTTGTTTTCTAAAGCCCATTTTAAAATATTATTCAGATCTTTTTGAAGATTCAGATACGCACTTTTTTGATCCTTGTTACTACTTAGAAGTAGTACATCATCCACGTAAATATAAATAGAGCAATTTTTAACTGAATTGCATATAGAATTTAGATATAAAAATGAAAAGTAATGATCCCAAATTTGAACCCTGAGGAACACCACTTTTAATATTATAAGTTTTACTTGTGAAGCTTTTTATTTTTATTTTGTATTTTCTATTTCTAAGATAGTTTTTTATTAGGCTATAAAGATCTCCTCTTATTCCATAACTTTTTAATTTGTTTAATAATATATTGTGGTTAATGCTATCAAATGCTTTACTAAAATCTATATAAGCTATATAAGTTATCTGGCTATTATTTAAATTATTATTTATTTTATTAATTAAGTTATTTAACAGATCATTAGTACTTTTACCTATCCGATATGCATATTGATTTTTATTCAAGATATTATTTTTAATCACAAAACTATATATGGATTTAGTTAAATAACTTTCAATAATCTTAGAAATGTTGGATAGTATAGATATAGGTCTGTAGTTCAAATATTCTTCAGTATTCCCTCCTTTATAAACAGGTATTATATATAGGCAATTTTCCATAGATTAGATTAAGTTTTTGTTTGAAAATATTTTTAAAAAAGTTCAATCAAAAGAACTGAAAAATTTTCTTCGTCGTTTTTTATTATTCTAGTATATTATCTATACGACGGAATTACTATTATTTAAATTCTTTATTATTTTTAAAATATCATCTTGATTTGGTAATGAAACCACAATAGTATTCGGATTCTGTTATTCATTATTTTGTGTTTCATCAATATTAAAAGATCTATAATCTTTTTTTTGAACAAATGTTTTATACAAGTTATAAAAGATAGTATTTCTATTATTTTTCAGTAATAAATTATTTGTGGGCCCGGTAGCCGAGTGGTCAGCGCGCTTGGCTGCGGGTTGGAGGTCGCGGGTTCGATTCCCGGCCTCGGCGGAGGCGGGAATTTTTCCACGCTCCATTCTCCTCCAAACGGGTCCTAGGATCTACCCAGCCCTCTGTAGAATGGGTACCGGGTTTCTTTCCCGGGAGTTAAAGGCGGGCGGGCGTCGGGCTGACCCCCCGGTCCCAACTTCGTTCCGTTGGTCGAGCCTGCGGGAGCCTGACCTCCCGCGATCCCACAGGCCAGCCATGGCCTATCGAAGGGAGCAACTTTAACTTTAATAAATTATTTATTTCAGTATTTTTATTATCTTTTTTATGATAGATTAAAAACAATATCAATTATATTGTCTTATACGTAACAGAAGCCGTTGCGAAGCATTGTGATTGGTTTACTAATCGCTGTCACTACCTTGTTTTGTTAATATAATAATAATAGTGTTGGCTAATAATTATTCTTCATTAGAACACCAAATATTAAGGAATAATGAGAAGTTTAGTTAGAAAAATCCAACTGCGTAGAAATGCTGATCATTTGTTGTTCAAAATAGAAAAGTATTTCACACAAAAAAAAAAAAAAAACCAGTTTGGACATCAGCATTTCATCTCGTTTTGGAATGAAAATTTTCATGAGTCTTTTACCTTAGGAACTGTTGTAAAAGCTTTGCCAATAAATCCACAACAGTTGTCATTGTAGGAATCCACTTTAGAGGTACCGAAGTCTCTCCCTTATGAGCGCTTGTCAAAAACAACGACATATTTTGTTGTCCATTTTTATCCATTCCACAAACAAATCTAGTGACTTTACAGAGGGAGGCGATGGAATCTCCTGCCTAAAAACAGACGAATTAATTCTGGCGATTGAGAAAAGTATCAGAGTAACAGAGTCAGTGGCGGAGAAGGAGGTAAAGGTAATAAAGAAGGAGGTATAGACTTGTCACTAAAAACAGATCAGTGATTCCTTTTGTTATATGTTTAGACTTCCCAGTCCATTTGAAGGATGACAAAACTAAGATAAGAAAATAGTTGAGTTCTAAAGAGATCTCTTAAAGAAAACATAGCTCTAGAAAAATCTCTTAGATCTCATTGCAGAATGCCAAGATTAATAGACTGTCCATGGGAAACGTTTCGAAGCAATTGCCTCATGCTTTAGCATGCATACGTTTTCTTATCATATCATAACATCCAACATCTTCAACACCAAATATATAAAAAAAAACACTTATATATTTAACGAATTTTGGAAAAGCTCATCTTCTTTCCTTTGTCAAGTTTTAAAATAGCAATTTACAGATGTTAATTAGCATATCATGTAATACATCCCCTGGACATTGTTACAAAATAACCATCAAAACAATATAACCTTTTGATATGAAAACCTTTCGTATGAAAATGAAAGTTTTAGTAAACATTCCATTTTAACATAATTTCAACAACTTTATTCATTCTTTAAAAAAAAAAACCAATTCTTCAAATTTAACAATTTTAGATTCTTATTTATACTAGATAATATTATATCTTTAGCCAATTTTACTGACTTTCTTTATTTCTAAGCCTTCATTTCTATTGATATTTTCATTCTTTGTATTTTGTATAAATAAACTTTCAATATTTTTTCTTGTTTGCTCATTTTTTTATTACCAACAGTATTTTCAAAGAATGAATAAAATTGTTGAAGTTATATTATAATAGAAAGTTTAGGTTCGTTTTCATAGGAAAGGAGCATCGTTTTGATATTTATTTTGTAACAATGTCCAGGATGTGTTACATGACATGATAATTAACATCTGTAAATTGTTTCTATTATTTAAAACTTAACAAAGGAATGAAGAAGAACTTTCCGAAAATTCGTTAATAAATAAAAATATATACTTTTTTATATTCTGTGTTGAAGATGTTTAGATCTTATATGATATGATAAGAAGAATCGGATAAGAAAGAGATATGGACTTCAGTCATACGTTTTCTCATTGCTCTGATGGCAGACAATCAAGACATCCGTCTTCAATTATGCCCTAGTATATTAGACAACCCATTGTTGTAAATTACAGACCTAATCATGGCGACAAACCACCTGTAAACATGTAAGCCGAGGTAATAATACCATGAAATGATATAATAATACCAAGCTCTTTTGCAAAAGGAAGTAAGGTCTTTTTTTTTTATTCTAGAATTATTCAAATGGACTTCTCAGGCCACGGATGAAATCTAGGATGATCCCCATCTATCTAACTCTTCCAGAAATCTTTATATTATAACAAAAAAGTATTAAATACAAAGAGGAAAGCTCTTAAAAAGGTTCCGTCCGTCACCACATCTAAATCCCACGCTGTAGGTTGGACAGATATGAATCCTACTTTATGGGAAAGATTTGTACAGGAGGGGATTTGTACGAATTGCGGTTTGCGGTCACTTCCTATCTCACAGAAATGCAAGTGGTCGAAACTGTAACATGTCTCTATCTCTGCAACCCAAACTACAAGTCTGAAAGACATGACTGACATCTTGTTGAAAAGTTTATAATCTGTAGATGGAGAGTTCTGGTGTGTGGAAAGGAAATGACATGGAACCACGTGAAACTACAACGCTGACAGACATGAGTTATACCTCTTTGGAACCTTCATGATTTGTACTTTCCCACCTGTAGAGGAAGTGGCCGAAAGCAAAACATGTACTGGGTTTCGTTCAATACAGTTTTTTTCTTGTTTTAGTAAAGTAGACACGAATAGTTTGTAAAGCTTGACACCAGATTTCTAATTGATGCTAGAGATAAAAACAAAATGGAATGACTTATCCTACACTAGCACGGCGATGTGATTTGCATATTTTAGAGTATAGTAATAAGTATCATGAAGTAAAGAATCTGATTTAGGAAAGTTAGGCTGCTCCTAACTACAAGAAAAGATTTCATATTACATCAGAGATGATTCCTAGGCATACTTTTCAATTTTAAAAATCTATCTTCTACAGAAAGCGATGTTGTTGACAATATTTTTAATATTATTAAATATTGAAATAGAAAAATATCAAAATTTGTACAAAACCATCTTTGTTTTTTTCCAGTTTTCTCGTTTGTGCACTACTTAATTAACTGCAAGATCAAATGTCTGAAAAGAACAGAAACAAAAACAAAACCATACATGCACACAGACATAAAATAATACGAAGCATATAAGAAGGCTCCGAAGGTCGTAATGAAGAGAAACTAGCACTTCAAAAGAACTCCATTTATTGAAAAAAAAAAGTAGTTACAAATTTTATCACTAGATGGCGCTGTTCAAATTGAACAGCACTTCTTGAACAGCGCTACAATTTTGTTCAGTGTGTTCTCTACTGTGACCAACAACAGTTTTCATTCGAAGAACAACATTTTCTACAGCAAAACATAATATTTGAACTGGAACAGCCAACATATAACGTCTAATGCTATCCTTCAGATCTGACAGTTTGACATTCTTCTTCTGACACGAGGCTCTTCAAAAAACCCACAACCAGAAGTTACGTTGGGTGAGGTTCGATGATCCGTTCGTCTGTAAAGTCTTGTCTTAACAACCTTTGGACCCGATGGTAGATGTGGAGTGGCACATCATCATGCATGAATATGGTATTTTGAAGGCACCAGTTGTTTCACCTCTGGTTTTGCAAAATTTACCAACATTTCATAATAGCGCTGCCCAGTAGTGGAACAGGTGTAGCATATATTCTCCAAAAAATTTGGTCCAATGATGAAACTGGCCGTAAATCCATACCACAGTGTCACTTTTGGAAAATGCAACGGGACCTCTTGGGTAATTGGATGGTTTCTGTTGCCCCAATGCGACAGTTATGGGTATTCACTTGTCCATTTAAGCCCAAGTGGGCCTCATCACTCCAAAGGATGTTCCATGGTCAAGTGATATCCACTGTCATTCGCGCCAGAAACTGAAGTGAGAATCTGATACTACTATTTGCGTCCCCTTGCTTTAGCTGCTGTAGCACATGCCTCTTATAACGACCAACAGCTGACTCATCACTAGCCTTACAGTGGAATACAGCCTATCTACTTCACATGCATCAGCTGGAACCACTGAGTGTTACCACTTGGAGATTGACTAGATAAAGACGAGAAAAATCTACTCGCTTTTCGAATTCTATCTGGGTTGAACGAGAAGATGTCTTATCATGTCAAATTTCGCAGTCATTTGGCAGACAGAACATATATTCCTAGGGCCCAGGGGCTTATATAAGGGGGGGGGGCCGAGGGGGACCGGGCCCCTCCTGAAGTAATGAACGTATGTCCTCCCAATGTTTTTTGATTGAACAGATAGGTTTCCATGGGGTGTCTACTAAAAATTTCTTAACTTAACCTTATATTAATCTTAGGCCCCCCCCCCCGAAAATATATTCTATATACGCCACTGCTAGGGCCATTCCTTACGCCGCAGTTGCTGCTCGTTAATTTGGACGCGCCTATGTTAACGTTAACGCTGCTGAACGGATTTTCGCGGCTGGCGGCGACTAGACACTGGCGCGCATTAGATGTCTGTGTCGGGGCTCTCTGGTGTGCATATTTTGGAAACGGAAGATACGGTACAAAACATGTGTTAACAGTAAATCTTTTTCCATCTGGTCATATATTTTGCAACTATTTTTTGTTTTTTGTTTTAATAAACAACGAGCGTCCTTTGAAACGAAATTTCTCGTCATTACAAGCCACAGAGCTGACTCCAGAGCCCTCTAAAAAAGGGATTCTTCGATTTTAACAACTCCCTAAATTTATAAGTAGCATTAATTGCCTCACTTTTTCCGGGTTTTAATTTCTAGAACGTAAATGGACAGTTGTCTGAATATGAGATACAGAATCCATTTATGTGGATTGAGCAGGATGTGACACATGGACGCGATTAACATTCGTACCGTAAACCGGGGTGACTTTGTGACAGAATTTGAGGTTTCTAAGCTGTTATATAAATATTTTTCGTTACTCCCACTTTATAGACGGTGATTTGGGTTACCCCATCCTTCCTCTACAAAACTGTATATATATAATTCTCGTTGCCTCAATCGTTTTTTAATAATCAGTGTAAAAAGTTGTCACGAACTAACCCCCCCAGCTGGGGGTGACTTTGTGACAAGCTCTTTTTGAGTTAGAAATGCATTGGAGAAAGAAATATTACAAACTCAAACCACATACTGTGTATTTAAAACCATTTTTACTGTTTTAAATGAAAGGGTTAAAAGATTTAAACAGAGTAAATTATACATTTAGGTTGGGAAAAGCAAACTGGATGTAACGTGAAATATGAACACTTTTTTCTACTTCTTAAGCAAATCAGTCTGAATTTTTACATCTTAAATTAGTCTAATTGAACAACTTTAAAAGGTCCTCTATTAGTAATTATTTTGGGAGGATCAATGCGAAACAAAACTTCTTTTTGATACAAAATTGAGCCGGGTTTCAGTTCTTTGTATTTTCACACTGAATTTCGTTCTTGAGAAGAACTAACTATGTAGCTATTCTGTAGATTCCTTCCAATTGTTTCCACTCTTTTCCATTGCGCTGACAATTACACCGTCCAGTCAGTCTCTTCTGTATCACCTTTCCTCAGAAAAGCTCTCCTTCAAAGTTGGCAGCTATGTGATCTCCTTGATCATATTCTGTTTCCGTGGGCGGAGTGGGTGAAGCTCGGATAGGAATCTCATCATCTGAAAACTCTTCGTACAAGTCTAAACTTGAGTCCTCGGCATTTTAAAATATCGTTATGTACTGCAAGACAAAATATATAGGTTAAAACGCAGTAAAACAATCGCGGGGTGAATGTGACATTGTCACAAAGTCAGCCTGCAAATCTTTGATTTTTTACATAATGGTTAATAACTCATACAAAACTCGTCCAATTAACATCATTTTACAATATATTGTAGCTAATATATTAATGTTCAATAATAATTACCTATTAAACGACATCCTCTTCTGTATTTCGCTGTGCAAATCAAAGTTGACGGTAAACACAACAATGCTTCAAAAGTGGTCCTTGGCAACAATGCTTCTGGCTCACCGGATCGAGGCGCAAAGAGTTTGACAGTCGACTGTTAGGCGCCAGCACACATGACACCAACTCATGGCGGTGCCCATTGCCTGCTTCTCCCTAGGTTCCGGGCGCGAGATTATAAATAAGAAAAATTGACCACGCGTCACAAAGTCACCCCGGTTTACGGTATGCCAAAGGTGATAATTATGTCGCACATTGACTGTTCAGTAGAGTTTATGGTCACCTGAGACTATTACAAAACACTGACAGCGATGAGGCATGGAGACGATCAAATTATCCAGCAGTTCCAATGAGATTCGTGGCCATTCGCGCACCAGGCAACATTGGGACGCACCACTATAAGCTGTAGAATTTCATCCCGATATTTTACAGCATTCACCATTCCATTTCTACCAACATGGAGGTTGGTACGACCACCAATGCTGATGCCTTGTGTGATTATATTATTAATTACGGTCAATAACCCTTTGTGTGAGGATTACATTACTC
>JAFIDM010006943.1:70575032-70612825 GCA_023159025.1 Thereuonema tuberculata
GATTTGTCTCCACATAATTGAAAACTTATAATGGAAATTGAAACCTGTCCTTTTCGTAAATTGTTAGTAATACCTTAGCAGTCGAACGATTGAAATTTTCAACAATTATTTCTAACTTAGAGATATTGAGGAAAATTGTAGAAATGTATTAAGTACAGTATATACATAAACATGCCCCTACACTCAATATGATCTTGATAATTTTTTAGCAATGTATACTTTTAGTGGCTAATTCTAAATGTCTTAATACTAAACCTATCATAACCTTATGTTTTCTTATAAAACCTAATCTTATAAATGCTTCAGACTTAAATGAAATCGAGCGTAGAAAAACATTTATAGGCTATTTCATTTTTTTAATTTTTTTTTGAAATGAATGCTTAGGCTCAGTTGGCAAACTGAAATTTTTGCTTTTTTTATATATAAACACAATATTTAATTGTGTTCAATCATAAGATCTACTTTTTCGTTTTGGAAAAAAAATATAGTTAGTGTGTAATAATAAAAAATCGACAAATATAAAGCTGGGAAATTTCTTTTATTAAAGAAATAGAGAAACTTAACGAGAAGAAATGGTTAACGAAAGGAAAACAAGAACAGAACTTGAATAAAATAAAATTGCCTTTCTGATTCATCCTTTTGATGAGTCCGTTGAAGGACGAAACGGCCGTTCCCAATTCCTTTCCATAATTGAATCAGAAAGGCAATTTTAGTTTATTCAGGTGCTGTCCTATTTCGCTTCTCTTTTATTAGTTTGACAAAAAAATGTAAAAGGAAACGCCGATTCCATTAAATAAACTATGTAATCTGATGAAAGTGTTACTGCTATGAAACGGAAATAGTATGAAAAGGTAAGAAATGATTACATTTTCATTCATAAAATACTTTTTATTTCAAAACAGTGAGAATAAGAACGACACTGGCATATATGAATAAGTAATAAATCTTCCGTTGCGCCTTGAAGTCAAATAGTAGTCGAATGTTGTCCTGTGGCAGATTCTGTCAGATATTCTGCAATTGTTGCTTAGTTCCGGTCAAATTCCATGATGGCTGCCACTGTATTTTTAGCCTATTCCAGTCATGCTCGCGTGGCGCGGGACCTAGCGACTTGACTGTTCAGTAGAGGATGTGAACTTCACATTGTTAAAAAAAGTGTAATATCATTATCATTATTATGCTTGTAAATAGACCGTGGAAGGCGGGACATCGTAGGCAGTATGATTGACTGATTCTAGTAAAATTAGTGGAGATGGGTGTTATAGAAGATGACCCCAAGATTAACTCCAGATTGACAGAGTTAAGACATTAGCTATTATATATGCATACTACATTGGCACTGGTCAAGAAAAAGGAATGTAAAACTAATTACCTACATAATATACGACGTTTCGGAACTTCTTTACAGGTTCCCTTTTCCAGTTTGGGTCCCCCTTATATTTAAAGTCTTTCTTTTGGATGAAATATGGCGGCTGTGTGTGATATTCCGTAAAGGTTGGAAATAGTCTTTGTTGTGATGTGTTTGCTGCGATGTGTTTGTTGATAAATCTTGGTTGTGAATGGTCACGGTTGGAAGTAGTCATGGCTGGAAATAGTCTTTTGTTGTGATGTGTTTGTTGAGAAAACTTGGTTATGATGCGTGGACAATGCTTTGTAATGAGTTCATTATATGCCTTATTCTAGTACATTTTTAGTTGACAAATCTTGGTTGTAGCTTTTTAGTAGACGAATCATCCCCGATTCATAAAATTCTCTTAAATATCTAATTTTTATATGTCCAAATATTTCAATATTTTGAGTGTCAAGGGAATGGCCGGTTGTTATACAATGAGAGGCAGTGCCATATGCTTTATTTCTGTTTTTTTTTACGCGTTTACGTGTTCATTTTTGCGGATGTCCAATTTCCTTTTAGAATTTCCTATGTAGAGACATTTGGATCGATTTGGTGGTACTGATTGACATCTAATTCCATAAATGGTTCCTTTCATTTTTAAGATGGATTGTTGGTCTTTCGTTTTCCTGTCCTTGTTTAAAAATGTGCCTGTCGTGTTGCTTGGTTTGCAGGCTATGCCTATACCTGCACTAGTTAAGGTTGGTTTTATTCTGTGTATTAGGTCTTCATCATACTTGATGGATACATATCGTTTTATATGAGTCACTTTCTTGGTTGAACTATCTGCCCCGATATTATGTATTGTGCTATGTGTGATTTTGTTTACATTAAAATTTTTTATCCATCTTTTTATTAAAAATTCAGGAAAGCCATTTGCTTGGAAGATACGTTGGATCTTATCATATTCTTTGTATAGTGCTTCTTTATTTGAGCATATTTTATTAGCTCTCTCAATAGCCATGATAACGGAGTTTCTCTTGTATGACATCGGAACAGCGCTCTTGAAATTGATGGTAATAAGTGCGTCAGTTTCTTTCCGGTAGACAGATGTTTCGTACTTGGTGTCTTGTGGTATGATGCGTATATCCAAAAATGATAAGCCTGCTTCATTAGCTGTTTCCATGGTGTATTGTATTTTAGGATGGATCGAATTGAAGTCAGAAAGAATTGTATCTACATAATTTTGATTCACTATCATAAATGTGTCGTCCACGTATCTACAGAAATAATGTACGTTGTTTTCAATGGTCATGACATTATATTCTATAAAATTCATGACTACCTCCGCTAATACTGCTGAGGAGGGTAATCCCATGAATAACCCTGAAGTTCGTAAGTAAACCCGCTCATTGAAAACAAAATACTGTAAGTGGAACATCAGATTCACCAACTGCAATAAACCTTTAAAGTTTATCATAGCTTGCTCCCGTGATAAAATTTCGTTGCGTTGATATACGAAGATCAATGCTCTATGTACCAGAATGGGGTTGAGAGATGTGTACAAGTTTTTAACGTCAAGAGACACCATTTGTGTATTAGGAATGACAGGGTTATCTTTAACAAAGTCTAGGATAGGTTGCCTATTAGTAATTGAAAACGGTGATCGATAATCCAAGCATTTGACCTGTTTCTCTATCAGGTATGAGATAACAGTAATGAGCTTGCTTTTACAATTTATAATTGGTCTTACTTTGAATAGGTTACCATCTTTCTCTTTACGTATCTTTGGTAATCCTTTAAATCTAGGTAGGGTTTTATTAGCTTCGAAACATTCTTGAGCTGTACTGTTGTCTATGATACCTAGGTTACATATTTTAGTTATCTTTTCTTTAAATTCATTAAGGACCCGAGACTCAGCGATCTTTACGGCATGGAAACCCTCCTGATATTTAATGAACTTTTCGCACATGCTGATATAATCTGATTTATTCAAAATAACCATCGCTCCTCCCTTGTCGGCTACCGTGAATACAATCCTATCGTTCTGGGTTTGTAATTTCCTAAGTTCATCAAGTTGCTGATTACATAAGACGGATGGTGTTCTTTTTTGATGTTTGTGACCTCCAACTAATCTGCCTATAGTTCTCCTGATCCTGGATCGTTCTTGTTTGTCATTAATAAATCTAATTTGTGCTTCAAGGTTGGTAATAGTTTCAATTATATTAACCTTTTCATTACCTAGGTTAAATTTAAATCCTTTGTTTAAGATACGTTTCTGTACAGGTGTTAGGACGATGTCACTATCGTTAATAATTCTGTTATTCTCTCCTAAATTATATTCTGGCGGTTGCTGCTGTTGCATCTTCATTTTCCCTAATTTCCGACATTGTCGTGATGTGATAGCTTTTTTAACTTTATATGCCAAATTTGCTCCTTTAATCAAGACCGTAACAAAGTCATTTCGATCAAGTGTGGATTCAAGTTTCCCTGCTATTTGTTTCAAAAGTGCAATAAGTAGGTGTTTTTTATTATGTGCTTCGGTGATTCTATCTCCTATCATTAATCTTTGAATCTTCTCTTGAAGGGTGATGATTGTCTTGTTTTTTGTGGTAGCCTACTGGTATTAATCCTTCATTCTTACAGATAGTATTAAATATAAGGGGGACCCAAACTGGAAAAGGGAACCTGTAAAGAAGTTCCGAAATGTCGTATATTATGTAGGTAATTAGTTTTATATACCTTTTTCTTGACCAGTGCCAATGTAGTAGGCATATATAATATTTAATATACTGACACGTTAAATAATCTTATATTAAGACATTAGCCTCTCACCTGTGACAGTTCGGTTCTCATGTGGATTTCGTGTTGATGGACGATCAGCGATGCGCAGGTTTTGGTAGGGTGCTCCCATTTCCCCTGCACTACTTCCACCATTCTTTCTGCATCATTTTCTCCATCTGTTATTCTTTCATGGGTTGAGTACAATAGACCTAAAGTCGAATTGCTTAGCTCCCTGCATTCATCACAATCTAATCTAACTGCAGATGTGATGGTTAGTGCCATTCGAAAACTGCAGCCTGATTTGAAGGATGACCACGCCTTCTCCCTATACAGATGCGGTGATCGTCTGCTCAAGAGAGAAACGTGATTCGTCGCTGAAAACAAATGGACAACCGTCTAGGATTCCTTTGTTGTATGGTCAATGGTAGATGTCGTAATGGATGCTAAGAATGAAGTCCGCCTCTGCTAGTTATCGCCGAAAGCTGTCCCTTGGTACTTTAGGATGCTTAGAGGAAGCTATTTGAGATCAGGGATGACATTAACTGCTCTCGTGATCGCACGATTCGCTAGATACTTGTTTCCGTAGGACGTCCAGATACTTCGTGGTGGTTGTCTTTGCCCTCCTGGACCCACTCCTGGCAACCTCGTGCAATTGCTCCGACCAAGTGGCTGCTTGATCACTGACTTCTCTTAGGAGCGTTTCACATTTTCGAACCAACGAACCAAAACCTGCTTAAAAACATCCAAAAGCAGCTTTCAAATCGATCTATCCAAAATCCATTTCAAAATGGATCTAGAAACTGATTGGTTCCCTATAATTTAAATTCACTGAAGAATATTAAACAATGTTCTTTCAAAACGAAAAGATCAACGCCAATAGAACCCCCTTGGCTTGGAAGTCACGTGGCATCTGGGAGGAACAGTTGGAGATTCACTCCCTTTCAGAGATCGATACAATACGCCTTAATCTTGACTTTAGGAAGAGACCTTTCGTCTGATCCTAACCTTTGACCCTGAATCTGCCTAAGTTACTCCGCGTGGTCCAGGGTTCTTCATGCTCCAGTGCACGCAGGGACGGACTGTTACTTTAACTACTATTTCTGTTGGTGCAAAAGGTAAAATGAGATGAAATGTTTGTTTCGAGGATGGGAAAAGGAGAATCTAAATTTCACCAACGTTGGCTTCCTTTGTGAAACATAACTTGACAGTTTAAGAATGTTATAGCTTAAAGTTATGATTCCTGTATAATAATCACTTTTTAAACTAGGGTCTAAAACAAAATCAGCTTTTTCATATTTTGGCTCTTTAATTTATTTGGTCAGTATTTCGGAAGAGATTATTTTGTCTTCCAACAGATACAAGGTGATTTAAATTAAAGTATCCCTATCCAGAGCACCGGAGAGAGAACCAGTGGGCGAAATACGTCAGACTTGGACTGTGTATATTCCAGATCATGGAGTTCTGCATGATCTGGATCTTTTTATAATCTGCAATTTAAAAAAAAAAATTATTGCAGAGATTTTTTAAAAGATTTCTGCAATAAAAGAAAATAGTAACAAAAATGACCGACAGCGGGAAATATGGCGCTGCAAGCGGACGACAGAGTAATTATAATGTTACCGATAGTTTTGGCCGACCCCCTTCTAATATGTGGACTCTTCTAGTCCAGTCCCCCTGGTAAGAATAGGCTCACCTATAGACGAGAAGGAGGCTGGAAATTGCAATAAATAGAGAAGCAGAACGGAGTAAAGGCAGTGATTTCTTGCGGCTTGGAGCCGCATGGTGCACTCCAGTTGAGAGGAAGAGAGAGTTGTTTTGAGCCGAAGTAAGAAGCCTTTGGAAGCCGTGAGAAGTAAACTCCGTCCGCAGAAGAACAGTTCGACCTCGGATAAGTCTACCCTGGCCGACAGCGGAGCTTAAAGAAGCAAGCATCGTCCACTAGAGCACAACTCAACCACGGATAAGTAACCTTGGCCGAAAACGAATCAAGTGAGATACACCGAAGCTGTCCTGACGGGTCGAAACATACATACCTGATTGATTGTGCAGTTATTAATAAAGGAAATAAAGACTTTCATTGTGTTAACTCGCATATCGAAACCCCCCAACGCTTCCGGTCGTCTTAAACACAAAACCCGGTAGCAATATTCCTCCCAGCGAATGTCGACCAGGACCTTGAACATTCCCCATGACCTCTTAATCATTGCAGGACTGAAATGTGTTGAGAGAGACTATTCAAAATGGCGACTCTCGGACAGGAAAAAGCCGTTAGAAGCTAAACTAAGGAAGTTACTGCTAACGTTACTTCTTCGTTTGAGTAGGACAAATCAGCGAAACGAGCATTAATTTCTTTTGAGAAAGTTAATGAGCGTATATCAGCTGCGACAGGAATCGGATTAACATGAGTGAAACCTATTCGCCGACAAGCAAAGCGTGCAGCCGATCTTGGACTTTCATTTCCCGGCGAAACACCTGGGAAAAAACGCCCAAGAATGTCTCCGATCACGGATCTAGATTGTTTTGCTCTGGTAGCCATACGGAGGACGATTCACAGTCTGCATATGAAAAGAGAACTGCCATCGATAAGAAGACTGTTGCATGCACTAAGGGAAGAGACGAACGAAGAAGCATCGCCCATCTTCAAAGGAAGTGAAGAATCCCTGAGATTAATTGTGACAAAGAAACTGGGATTTCGCTTCAACAAAATTGATGGTCAGAGACACTTATTGGAATACAGTGATGTTGTGGCCTTATGGCATGTTTACTTACGGCAGATCAGAGAAATTGTTTTCGATCGCAGTGTTTTTTTTTTTTAGATGAGACGTGGGTCAACGAATCCCATACTGTGTCCTCGTGTTGGCGTTCTCTGGGATGCAAAGGCGTAAAAAAAAAAACAATTGGGAAAGGTAGGAGACTGATTTTGTTGCATGCTGGAACAATTGAAGGATTTTTTGCCCAACTACATGTTGCTGTTTCCATCAAACTAAGGCTTAGCAGATTATCATAGAGATATGAACGCACAGGTCTTACAGAACTGGTTCGAAAATAATCTTTTAAAAAATATTCCGCCAAACTCAACAATTGTAATGGATAACGCTCCATATCATTCGGTTCAAATTGAGAAGCCACCATGCAGTAATTCAAGAAAAAAGGAAAGGCATGACTGGTTGATGCAACACTAATATCATTTCACTGTTACATGCTAAAGGCGGAGCTATATCAGCTTATTAAACTGCGTAAGCCATAATGAAAAAAAATTCATCGTTAACAAAAAGACATCATCTTTAGGTCACAAAGTTATTCGTCTTCCACCCTATCATTGCCAGTTTAATCCAATAGAGATGATTTGGGCAAATTTGAAAAAAAAAATTGCGACTCGAAACTCAACATTCAAGCTAGCTCACGTTCTGAAATTGACATAAGAAGCTGTAAAAGAGATCACATCAGAAGATTGGAAGAAAGCAGTCAATACTGTAGAAAAAGTATGTGATGAGTACTGGACTAAAGACGGTCTGATTGAAACTGCAGTTCAACCATGAATTATGTCGGTAACTAATTATGAACATACAGCAGTTCTTCTTCTTCTGAATCCGATGAATCTATTTCCACTTTTGAATTTTCTTTCCAATCCACAGATTAAAATGAACTTCATGAAATGAACATAATGTCATATTATTCTTAAAAACTGCTGCGTGAATCATAAAAATTATATCTTATCAGATATAAGTTACACCAAAATTCTGTACTACAAAAGGCTCTTTTCAGGGCCAAAAATTAATACTTAAAGAGCTTTCAATACTGCCACCACTTATTTTCTAAATAAAATTAGTGCATTTTCACGTAATAAAAAATAAGTAAATAATTTATTTGATATTTGAGAATTACTGTTAATGTGTTATTACAGAATTATAATGTGAAATTTATAACATAATCTAAATGATAATGCCTTCTCAGAAATACAAGTTTTGAATTTCTAATTTAATTTATTAAATAACAATACTAAATGAAAAATAAATGTCTCAATTAAATTTCTATTCAAAAGGAATAGAATATCTTGATTAATTTTTGGTTAGGATTTCTTCGGTGGGAGGTCCCATTCTCGGGTGCGAGAAGCGGGATACTAACACCTTGCGCACTTTCTGAGTTGTCATCAGGGGAGTTTGGCTGGCTGAGGAGTCCTAATGAGGACGAAACGGTCCGTCCCAGTCTCTTCCCGATGACAACTCAAGGTGCGAATCCTAACTTTAGCTAAGTGCCGTGGATTGATGCCTAAATTTGAATTATTCCGGCACGTTAAACTTCTCGTAAATATAATTATATTTTTAAAACTTTGGTTTACTTCGTGTACAGTTCATATTAGTTTACCATTATTTTTTTACGGATTACATTCTACATTGAATAAAATGAATGAATAAAAATAAATTTAAGAAAAGGAATATCGTCTTTTTCGTAAACTTCAAATTTCCCCATAATGTTCACTTTCCCGCAATAAACACTGACGTATACAATCTATCAAATTCTACTATTGCGCCATCTGGAGGTCAGGGTCAACGTTCCGTTTGGACTACTATAGCAGATCATTTCCCTCGAAATGGCCTCCCTATCACCAGATCTGAACCCCTGTGATTTTTGGCCGTGGGGCTACTCAAAGCCTCGTTTATCAAGGCAATGTTCCGAACTTGCTATGTTAAAAGACAGAATTTCGCAACGTGTGACGTAACTCAGCGCATGTCAGTTGCGTTCTGCTGTCGAATATGTTGTGCAGCGAATGAAATTTGTAGAGCAAGGCGATGGATGCAGCATGGAGCCGTATCTGTGATGTTTGTGTGATTCCACATGTGATTGCACGTTAACTCTTTTTTTTTTTTTTTTTTTTTGCCAATATTTGTTAGATAAGTTAGGCAATATGCAAATAACGGAGACAGGAGCGCCACAATTCATCCTTAACGACCGAAATTTGAACTATTTTTTTTCTCCAGAAATCGAAACCGCATACTCAGGACAGTATGTGTACGAAATTTGGTCGCGATTCGTGCAATAATTTTTCCTATGGAGAGATCTAAACACATCCTTTTTAATTTGGATCGCTCGGTACTTTACATAAAGAAAGTTCAAAAAACGAACTGAAGTTAAGGTAATTTTAAGGTGTAGTTAAAGATCTCGACGCTTCTACGAAAGTAAGAGAATTAGAAAAATAAGAAAGTCTATTGATATTAATATTAAAGAAATCTTCCTACTCCTTCTTTATTAACAATATTTCGATCGTAATTTCGATCTTCAGATTATATTTTCTAAACCATCTTACATTTTCGTAGAAAACGAAAAATGTAAAGAAAAAGAACCAAAAAAAAAAAACACAAAAAACAAAAAACAAAAAAGAAAATGAAAAAATTATAATAACTACTCAAACAGTGTAAAATTAAGTAAAGAGATCAAAGAAATATACTAAAACAAAACAAAATAGTGTACAGTAAGAAAAGGAATATACAGAAAATGAAAAACTTAATACTATGAGAGTTACATATAGATTATCATGCAGAAATTGCAGGAAAATCTATTATGGATGCACGGGCAGAACTCTAATGGAAAGAGTACAAGAACGTGTGGTTGCATATAGAAAAGTGGAACATTTTAGATTGGGCAGATCATTGTTTGAAAGAAAACCATAATCCGGATCGAATAGCAGACATATTACACAAAACCCAAGATGACACTAAGAGATTTATAATGGAAGTATTGATAATTAGAGGTTTTGAATGTATTAATAAAGAAAAAGGTAAAAATGTTAATGATTATTCAGTGGAATTATTTCAGGAAAAAGTAAAAGAAATAAATTTCAATATCTAAATTTGATAAAGAATTTCTTATATCATCAAAATTGTTATATAAGTGTATATTGTCAAAATCAGAATAGACGTTATAAATTGTCATAACAATTTGTATATATTTGCTAAGTTAGATCTATGTTGAAATTGAAACGTGCTAGATTGTTGTTTTTTACGAAAATGTAAGAAAGTGGTTTCGAAAATATAATCTGAAAAAGATTGAATTACGATCCAAATGTTGTTAATAAAGAAGTTCTCAAAGAAGAAGTAGGAAGATAATTACATGATAGTGGGAAATATGGGTTGACATAGAAATAATATTAAAGAAAGATCTAAAGCACCAGAATAGGGTTTTTTTTTTTAATTTTCGATGGTTTATTGCATTCCAATTCTTTTAAAACTTAAGGAATCATCTGCCCTTGAAGATTTTGAAAACAAAACAAAGTGGAAAAAAATAGTTTCTTTTTCCACAACCACCCATACATATTTCACTTTCGCCCTCTTCCTGTGAGATGAGAAAATATCACAAACCGGATACTCGTATTTTTCCTTACCTCCTAAGGGTTTCATATGACTCATGTCTGTACGACTTATAGTTTGGACTGTAGAAAAGACAGACGGACGAACAGATGGATAGAAAGAAAGAAGCTGTCGCTAAAAAGCAAAAAAAGATATCTCAGAACTACAACTGATTGTCTCTGATGTCCCTGTAGATGTTTGGGAGAGTCATTGAGAAAGAAAAAAAAGAAAGCTTTGATTTGATTCAAACTATTCGGATTTAAAGATCTTTAGGAAATAACAGGAAATAATGGATTTTATTAAAAAAAAAAAAGGATAAAGTCATGCATCTGCCTAAAAAGCATTTAAGCAGATGCATGGGCTTCATCCTTTTTTTTTTTTTAATAATATGAACAGTGCCTGTAAAATTATAATTGTAATCATGTAATCATGTGATTGTGATTATGGATTTTTTTTTCAAATGAAAAATGTGAGTGTTTATATTCAGCAGAACAAGAAATTAAAGACTACTTTCTTTAAAAGAATCACATGTATTTATTTATTTATTTATTTACTTATTTATTTATTTATTTACTTATTTATTTATTTATTATTATTATTATATCGATTGTTCCCCTTGAGGAGAGCGATTGAACTTGAGTTCATGATTTCATCTCTGCTTGTTGTTCCTCTTTTCCTCCCTGAATCTCTTCATCCTCTCGGAATGCTCTTTCTTCCGTTCCTCCGTCCATTTTTTCCCAGGTTGTCGCGATGTTCCTTGCTTAAATTTTACATTCATGATTTTTGAAAAATAAAGCGACCAGGGTATTTTTTTTTTTTTTAATTTTATTAAAATACTGTTGTTGCTTACTTTCAATACATATATTTAAAAGTTCCAGCAGAGTAGAATTAACTTCCACATTAATTTGTACTATTGGGCCTTAAAGTTCACTACTTCGATTTAATGCTATTCATCTGTATGCAAAACTAAAGTTCACTTATATACGTCAATGACCTTTCACCTATGTGAATACTTAATTTCACTAAATACGTCAATGACTTTTTCACCTATGTGAATATTAAAATTCACTTCGATAAATTAATGGCTTATTACTAGTATGAATAAATAATTCGTCACTAAAAGATATTGGCTCAGTTCTTGAACTTCTAATTACTACTTGAATCATAACTGGGTAATGCGCACAATAATGTTTCTTTCCGTTTACTAGAATTCACTTATTTTTAGTTCACTCCGTCACTTAGGCTTTTCATTAACTTGAATTAGGTTGACTTCTACTAATTCGTTCACTAATAAAATTATTCACGCTTTGAATAATTTGTAGTTGAATCACATTAATTATCTTCTAGTAATTTTCCTTTTAGTTTAATATTAATTCACTTGTTGAAATTATTTACTTTCGTTGACTAAATCACCGTATCTTCTTTTAGTCTCTTCCCAAATCCAAAATAGGAAATAAATAATTTCGGCACTTACAGTTTTTGCGTTCCGTCAAATCAAGTTTCCTTTCCTTAATTGACCTGTCGTCAGCGTTGCTTTCGCTGTCGATTCCTTTCGAATTCTGTCCTAGAATCCTTCCGCAAAATCCTGTAATTCCTATCGGAGCAATTTGTCTAGTTTTAAACTTTACCGCCACACTTGTGTCTCGAACAAGAGGCGATCCATTCTACTCTCTTTCCAGTTCGGAGAGTACTGAGACATCTGACAAATCACAAGTTCTTACTTACGTCATATGCTTAACCTTACGGTTATTTCCATTACCATTTAGGGTCCGGGTTAGTAATGGACTAACCCATAATTATATTTCTTAATTCATCAATACAAAACGATGTGATTTAATTTGCTCCAATTAAATTTATCTTTTAATTAAATCTTAATAATAATTTTCTTTTGAAGCTAAATAAAAATACTTTTAATAATTTAATAATATTTCAGGGGTTGAAATGTTTACACCTTCAATTTTATTCCGGCACTCCGTGCGGTCATCGAGATTCTCTATGTTAATCTGTTGTAGGTCTCTCTGGACCTCTTTCAGCCATTCTGTGCCACATTTACTCTCTGTTATGATATCGAGTAGTTTCTTTGCCACTCTGGAGTTTTCCATTCTATAGATATGTGTGAAGAATTTTGCTCGGCGTTTCCTGATTTCTTCTGTTATTGTGTTGGTCTTTTGATAGAGTTCGCTCTGAGGTCTCTTCATCCAAATGCCGTTTTTATTAATTGCTCCGTAAATCTTCCTGAGAATTTTTCGTTTACTTATTTATTTATTTATTTATTTATTTATTTATTTATTTACTTATTTATTTATTTATCTCAAAGAGGCAAAAACTACAAAAAGTTATGTTTATTTTCTAAAGTCTGCTAAATATAAGTAGTAATTATTTTTCACTTTTGGAAAAAAAATATTAAAATGCATTAATTATTTAAATTGCTAAATCGCATTAATTGTTAGGAGTTAACAATGGATTTAAGGAGAGATTAAAAGAAATAGGATAGAAATGTATTGTTTAGAATCCAATGCTAATCTTTTCAATAAGAAAAGGATTTCAGATACAACAGTTCGCTCAACTTTAGATCTCCAATGTGAAAGTTTCCAGAAGATTCTCTCAGTCGTTCAAAAGGAATAACAAACACACGCACAGACTGAGTGATTTAATGAGCTTTGCTTTCTGTATTCCAAAGAAAATAATGAAAAAAATTGTAAAGAATCACATTTGAAAGAAAATAGATTTTAAATTCTTGTTGTTATAGAACCTCTGTCATTAGGTGACGTCATCAGAGGAAAGTCTACTATGGGGATGATCACTAGGGGCGTCCACTTTGCTTTCATCTACAGAGTGGACTTTGTTTTCGATTGAATGTTAAATGAAAATTTCCCTCCCACAATTTGTACATCCCGAGAGAAAGAAATCTCTACGAGGGAATATCTTTTCTTTTTTCTTCTTAGTTTGATTTTGAAAGAAGATTTGTTATTGAATGGGTCTCCCTTTGAACCAACGAATGGAAAAGTCTTCTTTTCATTTGAAATCCTATCAACGAAGACTTCAATCTAAATGATCAGTAAAAGTGATTAATAAAGAAACAATTAAAGAAAGCATTTTTAATCGAGTGCTGATCTTGTAAAGAAATTACTCATCTTCACATTCATTTCTGAAATTTCTTTTGAATAATTTTGTCAGTAGTTTGATTTCGTTTAACTGGAAACTGGAAATAAAACGCCATCTATTCAATATGACTGACTGCTTGGGGTAAACATCATTTTATAATTCTATTTAATTACTATTAACGTGGAAATTAAATAAAAACAGGAAAGTCCAAAAATAGATTGTTAAGAAATATCTAATTAATTAATTTCTACTTGATATAGCAATTAACGTTTACTGCGTATTATCGAACACATTAATAGAGCCATACACCTGAATATATGAGTAAAAACTTTATACATGCAATGATAATATACACACGACAGTTTCGCCGCCGATAACAGTCTTTTCAAGTTGAGGGACATCTGATTCTCTGGTTTGTTTTCGTATGAAACCTTTCTTCCATAGAGAAGGAATGATAGTTTTTAAGTTTAGGGAAACTTGATAAAGGACGAAGGGTGGTTCGAAACGTACATAGTTATTTCCCTTTTTTATCATGTTTGTTATCTATGTGCGATTTGTAGTTGACAGTTTATTATTAATATTTTTAGCACGTTAAAATGTCCTCAATAAGAAGTTATTATGTTAATAATAT
Source organism: Thereuonema tuberculata (assembly GCA_023159025.1). Classification (NCBI taxonomy): domain Eukaryota; kingdom Metazoa; phylum Arthropoda; class Chilopoda; order Scutigeromorpha; family Scutigeridae; genus Thereuonema; species Thereuonema tuberculata. Next base: position 70,589,224 of record JAFIDM010006943.1, read on the forward strand.
TATTAATGTTATATTACTTTTATGTAATACTATACTTTACGTTAGATTAATGTTGTATTAACGCGCGAAGTTGTTATAACTGTTTTATTTATATTACTTATATTAGAATTATGAATTTTATTACTTAATATTTGTCCGAACAACCATATTCTTGTTACTATTTCTTGAATATTATAAAATTGAATCAATTTATTATAATTGGATAAGTAGAATTCCTATAAAAACAAATATCTACAACAAAGATAGATTTCATCCAAATGGTAACGAAATAAATGAAGAAGAAAAAACAAACATTCAAAGTAGAACAAGTCTTTCTTTTTTTTGTTCTTTTTCTTTTTTCCGTGAATAAGAATTAGAAACTTAGAATTATAGAATTATTGAATTAGAAAATTTCTTTTCATTTCATTATTTTTTCCAATTGTTAAATTGAATTTTCATAAAAAGTTAAGAAATTTATAAATTGAACTTTTCAATAAATAAAACTATTATTTAACTGTTCCTTTCTTAGGTTTTGTAATCACGGCAGGTCTTGGCAAAAAACAAAGTTAATAAATGAATAGCAAGAAAATATTTCTTTTTTTAACTTATTTAATATTTTATCTATGAATTAGGAAGAATAATTGTTTGAAGCTTTTGATTTTAATACTAATAATAATATAATCTTCTTCTTCACGGAATGACAAAGAAGCAACCACATTAAATCAGACTAAATAATAGTAATTAACTAACAATGACATATTTTGTGCTTCCAGTTACCAATTGATGATGGTTAATTAACTTGAAGAGTTAATAAATCTAGAAATAATAATACACTATATTAAAACGTTTATCGAAATAATTAGTAAAATCGTTGTGTCCTAAACTTCTTATGTTACTTCGAATTTAAGAAGTTTTGAATCAATATAATATATACTTTAATATATTAATTTATATTAGAATATATATGTTGTAATGAGAAATCTATTAGGAATCGGGCTGATATTTTTTTCTTTGGTTTTCAGCATGTTTTGATTTTGAAGCATCAGTGAGACTAGACGGGAGATGTGGGGGACGGGGGAGGTTGTCATTCAACCCCTAATCGAGAAAAGAGTGAACGACAACAAAGAACCTGCTGCACATGGGAAAATACAGTTACAGTTTCTCGGCTGGCGACATCTGCCGACAACAGAAGGGCAGAGATGGGCCTAACCAAAGAAAATGGCTTAAGCCTATTTAAAAGTTGAGTCTCCAATCCCTAGAAATAATAAGTAGTATCGTCTAGAAATACACACACACACATAAATATATACATAAATATACATAAATAAATATATATACCAGTATATTTCTTGAAATAAGTGTACCTGAAATTTAAGTAAGCTTAAATAAAGTAAAAATTTACTTTATATTAAAAACAATGAAAGTTCCTATCCTACGAACATTCTCCTTTGTTTAGTCGTAGGATTAGAAATGTTGTAAAAGGAAATAATTACACTAGATTGAGATAAGATATTTAAATATTTATGGTGAATTATTTCAGCGCCCACACAATGATTCTCATTGAAGTGAAATTTTTATGATCTCTATTTGTAGAGATTCCATTGAAAAGATAATCATGCTTGGGAAGGTACAGGGGAAGAGAAGAAGAGGAAGACAACGAAGAAGATGGTTGGAAGATATAAAGGAAGCTACCGGGAATTCTTTGCAACAACTAAGATATGCTGCAAATGATAGATCTGTTTGGAGAGCCTTAGTACATGAGGTCACCAGAAGTCGTAGACGACTTGATGGAACCTAACAACAACAACAAAAATTTGTAGAATGCCATCAACATAACATTTCCACAATTTTTGATTGAAATCGTTTTCATAATAACAATTTTGCTTCTTCTTATATATTTTCTGTTGTGCTTCTTAACATATTGAGCTACTCTTCAACTCGTAGCGTCATTTTTAAACAGTGGCTGTTACTTCAAATAAACCCTAGCGTTTGGATGTTATAACGCAAGGGAATTGAAAAATATTTTAAATCAATCACTGAATATTGAATTATAAATATAATTTAACCGTGTTAGATTTTTATGTAGCCGTGGTTAAATCTACAAGGAAATAGTTTACAAGATACGCAAACTGTAGAAATTGTAGTGTTAAATTTCTAACCCTAAAAGTTTGCTTAGACAATTTAATTTTCTCAATTAGGACAATTATGATGTGGAACGCGATTTGAAAAAGCTCCAGGTACGAGGATGGAGGAGAAAGGCGCAAGATAGAAAAGAGTGGGCTCATATTGTTAAGGAGGCCAAGGCCCTACATGGGCTGTAGTGCCATGGAGTTAGTTAGTTAATTAGGACAATTGGTTTAATCTTCGAAGTTCAGCTATTCTTGCATTTACCAGAAGCGCAGACGATGCATTGTTGGCACGAAGATGCTTTGTGATATCTACGGCTTGGTTGAGTGTTGACTTAATTGTTGCACGAGACACGAGACAACGAATCGTGAGAAGATAGATTTTTCTTTGAGTGTCAGGCGGTAGTTCACATCGATACCTCGCCACGATAGGATGCCAGGAATGAGTGCTGATTGAAAATTCGCCAGGATACGAGGCGAAGTAGCTGTGCCGATTGAAGACTTGCCAGGATACGATGCAAAGTAGCTGTGCCGTTTGAAGACTCGGCAGGATACGAGCCGAAAAGGCAGAACCGATTATAAAATTTCCACGATAGAAAATAAGGAAGCAGCTTAGATCGAAGAATCGGACACAACGGAGGCGACGACCTCTTCATCTCAGGCAGCAATAGTTTATAGCAAGACCGACGCATAGATGGGCGAAAGATGATACAAGGAGCCCATTGCAAAGTTCTAAAGAAGGAAAACGACGCTCGTTATAAGTGACATATTTATGAGATCCGTTTCGAATCATCGGATGATCACGATATGGCGACGGTAACATTTGAAAGTTAGTACCCGGAGATAAATTATTGAAGTTCATCATACTTAGGAAATAGAGGTGAACTCAGCGGCAAAGTTATCTATATGCGACAAAGGAAAGGAAACGGAGATCCAAGAGCGAAATAAGGGAATCGGTGATTATAAAGTCAGGATACACCGAAGCTGTTCGACGAGAGAATTCAACAAACACTTGTAAGTAAAGTTTTCCTTAAACGACTCGTTTACTTAATGTTAGAAGTAGAAACGAGATAATAATTAGTGTCTTAATGGCAGAGTGTAATAAGAAATAGGAAGATTATTACGAGAAATAATTATTAGTGCCTAAATTGGAGAAGACCAATGATTCATGAGTTTCCAGTGAAATACTGACGTTACGTTTGCAGAACTTTTAAGATTAAATCTAATAGAAGTCGTCGGGTAGTGAACTATATATTTTTATGTGCTTGCCGCAAGATAATCTGATTGAAGCTAATCATCGAGAATTGGTGATAAAAATCAAGGAAAGGAAAGAAGATTTGAAATAGTTGTAAGCTTGAAATTATCAAGTTGAATATACCAATAGTTGTTAATTAAATCTATAAAAAGATTTCCGAGTTGTGTAGATATTGGATATACGATAGTGAATATAAGTAATAACTCTGCAAATCTATATTAATATTATTATTGTTTTTTACACAAACCAATAGAAAAAAAACAAAAAAACAACAATTGCTGTTCTATAAGTATCTTTATTTCGTTGATTTTAGATATTTACAAACAGCATTTATTTTCCCTAACCATTCATGCACACTTTTTTACACTTGGCAATAAGTGCTTTGGTCCTTGATCCGCCATGTTGTCTTTTCTGGGAAAACCGAAGTTTGAAACTTTTCCTTAATAATAATAAGCCCTCATGGGCACATCCTCCTCGCGATGGAGGCGGGAGCTACACTAGCTTTAGTGTAGGCTAATGGGTTCAACCATCTATGATGAGATCTTGCTCGAATATAGATCATGCTGCATACCGTATGGCGGAGGATAAAGTCACCCGCGTTCGGGATTAGGCAGAGGCCTCGGTTCGAAAAATACATTACAGTCTCCAGCAAGTGGTGGTAGAGAAAGTGGCATCCTATTCTGTAGTATGGCTACCACAATGCCCGGGCAACACCATCAAGCCCGAATTGTCGGAAGTGTTTCGTCTGTGTCAGAGCAGGCGACCACCAAGGCTGGGAAACCACGACAGCACATCCGATGGTGGTCGCAGATGAACCAGGATCTTATGAGCGACTTTTACGCCGTTACATAGTTAAGGACTCAACTCACAGGATATAGACTGCCACTACGACAAGCATTCACCACACGTTATCAATCGCTAGGGTTTAGAGAACAATGGATCAGCGACGTTATAGTAGTAAACAATCTGATTCCCCCATTCATACTTACCCAAATTAGAAAAGAAATCGCTGAATCCAATCACAGGACACCCCACCTACCCTACTAGAAGACACTATCTCTATGGCAAACACAGAAACAATCTCTACCCCTCAGTACACATGCCCCAACAATACAACTAATGACATATTATAAGGAGCACACGATCATTTCTGCACTGTAACTAGCACAATACACAGGCACAAACCCCACACTCAAGTCGCCACTCCCCAAAGTACATACATCAAAATACTCCACAGTCATATACCATCTCAACACACACACTATCCCACAACACCTTGACAATATCCAAACATTGGAAGACCTACAGACAGCCCTGTACTGCGCGGCACAGATAACCATTCGGGCACTTGGAATCAAACAACACCACACACCGCCCACTTCACGGTCACAAGAATACATCGCCCCTTGGAGACGTCGCATTGAGGGTCGCATCAGCGACCTTAGAAGAGACATATCCAGGCTCACACAGTAATGTGCAGGAAACAAAACAAACAAACATACGTCCCAGGTTAGGAAGATATTCAAGCACATAAACACTCGCCCTTCACACTCAAACCATCATAGTCAAGTTAAGGAACATCTCGACACACTGATGCAAAAACTCAGTGCACTTGCAAAAAGATACAAAGATACAAACAGTGCACTCTGCTCAAACAACAGAACAACACTTTCCAATACAATGAGAAAAAATTCTACAGATCCCTTACATCTTCCTTTACTACACTCAACACTCCCACCAGCGAGGCATTACATGAATACTGGTCGTCTCTGTGGTCCAACCCCATCCCCCACAATGACAAAGCACCATGGATCACAGATGAAGAACAACTCGCTGAACACTTACCCTACATCCCTTCCATGAGATTACTCTCGCAGACATACAGACAGCACTAAAACATGCACACAACTGGAAGGCTCCTGGTGCAGACGGCGTTCAGAACTTCTGGATCAAGAGGATCACGTCCCTGCATGGGACATTAGTTCTTACACTCACTGACAAAATCCAAGACCCAGAACATATGCTTCTTTTCCTCACACAGGGTGTCACTTACCTACAGAGCAAGAACACTAAACAGCACACCCTGCAAAGTACCGTCCAATCACTTGCCTCCCCACATTTTACAAACTCCTCACCTCCTGCCACACATATCGAACACACATAACATAACACATATCGAACACTTATAAAATATACACAAATATCGAGACAGATAATATTCTTTCATTGCGAACAACAGATGGGCTGCGCAGGAATTCCCAGGGTTGTAAGGAGCAACTCCTTATTGATTCCGTAATCCTGCGGCAGGCGCGCGCGATGAATAGGAACTTACACATCGCGTACATCGACTACAAGAAGGCTTCTACATACTCTTCACTCTACAAAATACACCCCAAGATCACGGCATTCTTTGATGCCACGATGAAGAGTTGGAACACAACATTACACCTACGCACCTCCAACACCTCCATCACTACAGTCTCCATTCCCATAAGAAGAGGTATTTTCCAGAGAGACTCCTTGAGTCCTCTTTGGTTCTGCCTCGCCTTGAATCCATTGAGCCACATTCTAGACAAAACAAAACACGGTTATAGACTTACTTTAGGCACTCTGACACCATACAAAATCACACAGTTACTCTACATGGATGATATTAAACTTTACGCCTCCAAAAACGCACAACTTACTAATTTACTACAAGTCACAAAACAATTCACGAAAGACATTGGGATGGAATTTGGAATCGACAAATGCCGCAAGCTACATACAACACGCGGGAAGACTTCGAATTTGGAGGGTTTTGAACTGGACCATGGGTTGGCCATCCAATCCATGGAAGAGGGAGAGACCTACAAGTACCTGAGCTTCCAGCAAGCGCGCGTCATTGACAACGCAAACATCAAAAATGCACTGAAGAACACATACCGTGGTCGCATTAACAACATCCTCAAAACATAACTGAACGCCAGAAATAAAATTAAAGCCAACAACTCTAATATATTCATTCGGTATAATTCCATGGACAAACACTGAACTCGAAGCACTACAACGCACAACACGAAATACAGCATGCACCATCAAAAGTCCGTCACGGAAAGAATGACTCTTCCCCGCAAGAAGGGAGGCCAAGGACTCATCAACCTCATCATCCTACACGAAAAACAAGTACACACACTTAGGGAACACTTCCACCAAAGAGCACAACACTCCTCACTGCATTTAGCCATTGTCAAGGCTGATATACATCTCACACCCTGGACCTCGAAAACTCTTCTCCAACACTCACCACCCCGAGACACCCACACACAGCAGCTGCGTGAATCATGGGTCTGTAAGGAACGTCACCACGAACTCAGCCAGCCTCATGTCGACATGGAAGCGTCGAACAGATGGCTGATGAGTGGTAAGCTGTTTGGTCAGAACGAAGGGTTCAATGATCGTGATACAGGATTAAGTCATCCCCACACGCAACTATAAGAAACACATTCTACACAACGCAAACACACATGACGACACATGCAGGAAATGTTACACTATGCATGAGATGATCGACCACATAATATCAGGCTGCCCCTTCTCTTCCAAACAGACTACCTCCACCGATAGAATCAGGTAGCGTCGATCGAGCTAGCACACAAACACTCACTTATGAAGAACATGGTCCCATATTACAAGTGCACACTATAAAGCATATTAGATGTATGTATGAAAAAGGCATTAAAAGTAAGAACAGAAGATTCAAAAAAGAAAGATTTAATAAAAGAAATAAGTTAAATCAGAAATTTAACTTACTTTGAAAATTTATTGAGAAACGGCAATAAGAACAGCAGCTGAATAATATTTTGATTGATATAATATTGAATAATATTGTAATAGATACATTAAAATTATTCTCTCCATAATTGTTTAAGATTTGTGGATATTGTAATTTCAAGCAGTTATTATTTCTCAAACTGTAATTACTATTATTAGGTATGTTATTTTTATGAATTAGAGTAAAGTAATTATTAATTATGAAATTATAATAAAATTTCTATTGTTATGTGAGTATTTTACTTTTTATTAGATCTTTTTGATTTTGTTATTACAAGAATAAAAAACTAATTTTAATATTTTTTTTGAAGATAATTTAGTTTTTTTTTTGTGTTTTATATGTTTTGTTCCACACTCAGTTTGCATAGTTTATTTGGGAGTCAAAACATGCAAAATAAATAATAATCTTTGTTTTAATTGGTAGAATATCTTTTATATGATAAAATATATAGGTTATTGTATAGCCGGACAGTGATATGAAATTTGAAGCCATTAATTTAGTATATAAATGTTTAATATCTTTATCCGATGTAAATGTATCATTTATAAGGATTCCAAAATAATGGAAAAAAATTCCCTCCCTGAAGCCTCCATAGCAACATGGAACAGTTTTTGATCAAAAAGATAAAAATTTTGGGAAGATGGAATTATGAAGTTGTCTGAAAGGTAGTGGAACAAACCGTTAAAGACTTTGTTCAATAAAATTGTTGGTGGCAATGAAAAATGTCTTATTTTTACTTAAAAACCGAACGAAATTTTTTGGCCAATCCAATACATTTGTAGAACGATTTAACCTATGTTTAGCTTATTTTATAACAATTTCCGTTTTCCTCTTCAGTAAAACATTGTTGTATTGTTTTGTAAAGTAGTTTTTATTTGTTAATTTGTTTTTATTCTCTTTTGTTTTATTTTCAATGGAAAAAAAAAATTGTTAATTTTATTCGGTTACAAAAAAATCTACTGGTTTCCTTCATAAGGAAAATAGAACAAACAAAAATATACCTAATTAAAACCAAACCAAAACTAATATCACTCCGTCATTCACTACATTTTCTCCAAACTTTTCCTTTTGTTAACATTCCCTTCGCTATTTTTCAAGTGTATCTATTTGTTTTTTGGATTATAAGTTCAGCTTTGATCCTTACTTTTTCTCTCTTGTGTTGTAGATTCACTCAACATTATGTCGAAGTCACTTTAGGATAAATACACGTGATACGACTTTTTCACTTCCCTATTTGACAAGCACTCATCAATAACTACTTCATTTTAATTCTAAGCTCAGAAGCACATTCTTGGGATTTTAATTCTAATCGAATAATTATTCTTAGTTAGAAAACACTTCAGTTGGTATCTTTAGGAATGTCATTTGCTAGCTATCGTTTTTAATTCCTTTAACTACGAAATATCAAATTTTTGTATGTATTTCAAGTACATTTAAGAAGTAATATTGAAGAGTGAAAGATGGTGGTTGTAATGTGATCTGAGGATTAGAGGGAAAAGAGAACGTTTTTCGTTTCACGTAAATCCCACTGAAGGTAAGGTTGTCCCAACATTTCACTAATCTCGGGACTGAGATGAGGTCGGGTGGTCAGTCCAACGCTCGCCCGCCTTACCGAATTTGTATTTGTTACATTAGAATTGGTAGAATTAGCCCAAAGTTTATAGCATAATTTAGGATCACAGAAAGAAAAGTAAATTAAATCCGAATTTTGAGTGGAAGTGCAGATGTATGATATTGCATTTAGTTTTTTATAAATATTGTTAATGTCGCTATCCCAAGTGAACGTACTATTAATTTACTTTTAATTACTATTAATTAATTATATTATTTTATATTTACATTCATATCATTTATAATCTTTTCCATATTAAAAATTAATAATATTACTTTGTCTATAACTATTAAAAATTGGAGGATATGTGATAGATATTTTAGTTTGTCAATAATAATTAATGAAATTCAAGTTGAAATAAAATTCAAGAAACACACATTTTGGGTTTGATAAAATAAACAATGTTAAATATGTAAAATTTCTTAATATATTTTTCAAACCGGAAATGTGTGTTTCTTGAAATTTATTTAAACTTGAATTTCATTAATTGGAGGATATGATAATTTTATTTTATTATTTTGTCTCAGATGATAATTTTGAATACTGTTAGTTTTTATTTGTAAGTAATAATAGATTTTGTAATTTCTTTATAAATAAATTTTTGTTTTGGAAATAACATTTATACTTTATTAAATTATAATTTATATATACATATATCTATATATTTTTTTGAAAAAAATAATTTAAGTACTTTAATTTATAAATTTATTAAATGATCAAAGTCTACATTGTTTGTGTTAGCCCAAATATTAACCCCGTAACTTATAATAGAATGAAAGAAAGCGTAGTAGAAGAGGACTTTTGTTTATTGGTATTATATTTTTTATATATTATAGAGTTTAGCCTCTTGTGTAGCAGAGTTAGAGGCGTTTATAGGATTTTATTCTAATTTGCTATCGAATGCCCCTCCCCCCCCTAAAAAAAAGATGAAACTATTGCTAATCTGTACAATGCATCTGTATATTTTTTTTATACATATGAGATATCAAGGGAATGGCACCCCCTCCCTTCCCTATCCTATATCTGCCGTAGCTGTGTTCCAAGTGAAGAGGTTGTAGATTATAATACGTAAATATTTAAAATTCGTTACTCCATCAACCTCAAAGCAAGAATTGCAATTGATATTTTGTGTGTAAACATGAATGAGAATGAAAAAACGTGAAAAACATCTTTGGTGGATGTTTACACAACGTTGTAATTTGTTCAGTTCTATAAAAAATAACTTTTGTTCTATTTTCAGTCAGTTTGTTATCGTGTATTCAGTTTTGAATAGTCTTTCTGTAAATCATGTCTTGCATTGATAGAGTTTTTGTTTACGACCTACATTATAATATCGTCAGAATAGGTATTAAAAATCCAACAATGTTTGATTTCACAGAAGAGATCAATCATAAACAATATAAAGAAGATTGGGTCTATGTTAGAGCTTATATACTAAACATGAATTATTATTTTTTTTGTTTTATTAATTTATTATTTATATTTACAAAGATTCTAGTTTTTATGATTCGGAAGATAGATTTTCTAATACCATAAACTCTTTAATATTTTTTTTTATAACAATTAATGATTTATTACGTCAAAGGCTTTACTAAGATCTATTATTATTATTATTATTATTATTATATCGAAAAAGTTTCAAACCATGGGTTTCCCCAGCTAAGACAATATGGCGGGTCAAGGACCAAAGCACACATAAAGCTTTCTTTATTCTTATTTTCAGAAAAGATTTTTTTTTCGTCTCACTCAAATAATTATTTGAAACGAATGAATTTCTAGTTGAGATTCAATTCATTTCAATTGGTTTTAATTGGAATTAAATTTTTTTATTATTTTTAAAAAAAGATAATTTTTCCTTTGAATCTAAGTTGTTCTCAGGAGGCATCCATCACACGCATTCGTATTTCTTTCTTTCTTTCTTCTTTTCGTAATAATTAGGGGCTTTTCGCTGCTCAAGAAAGTGGATATCGACCGTATGGGGGTGTTTACGTCGTGGAAATGGGTCACGAGCGAAGCTAGGGGATAAACAAGTAGGTCTGCTGACATATCCCCTCTGTTGCAGGGAATCTTAAACCTCTAGATATATCGACCCGAATATCAAAGGTGGGGTAACAAGGAGGGGAAAATTACCTAGGAAATGAATTTAAGATGGGGGAAAGGAAAGTGGGCTAGTGAGGCCATCAAGGAACTCGAAGCAATAGTCTTTACACGAAATGACAGAAGCTGTAATGTACCTCAAGAAATAAAATAGAATGGAATATTATATTTGGAGAGAAAAACCTCCATTATAGATCTTTCAAAACCATATACTTGATGTTATTAGTTTCAGTTTGAAACATTCTTATTGAAAATTTTCCTCTTAACTTCTATAAAAGACAAGTAAACAGAAAATCACACCATCAAGTTATTCACCACCATCTGAAATAAATTTGGATTTTAGGATTCATCGGATGTATTTTTAAATCATTGGATTTATATAATATATATGTGTGTGTGTGTGTGTGTATCAAACAAATTAAATTCCACGCTGTGGTTTTTAATTGACAGCAGCTGCAGACATCCAAGAGAAATGATCGTTTGATAAAGAGTTCAGACAGGATTTGAAACATTCCCAAATCTTTCTTGCAGAGATTTTAGTTTACTTTTTTTTCCCTCACGTCGGGGGTGGAAATAAGGGATTCACAGAGATACAATGTTTTATATCTTTATTCAATTTCGATAAATCCAGTGTCAGGTGAGTCTTTATTAATTTTGAATTAATGGTTAAGAATAGAATGGAAGTAGATTAAGGAATTTAACCTAACTATTAATTCAAACAACATTTGAAACAGGATTATTTTGAAATTAGGATTTCAAAGGAAGCGAAGGACGACGATCCTGAGATGAAACAAATTCTATGGAATTGTTTTAAAAGTACAATTATTCAGAACTTATCTAAGTTCAAAATATACGACGAAATAAAAACAGATAGTTTTAGAAGCTTTCAGTCAAACAGAAAACATTCGTATAAAATCAGAAAATACAGAATAATAAATAAAAGCTTTTCCTAAAACTGTTACATAACAAAAGATTTATAAGCTCGTGTTACATAATAAAAAGAAAATCTAACTTTTATTTTTAAAAAATCGTTTTCAAATAAAATTATCATTTGGTAGTATTTATTATTTTTCCATTTCTTCGTTTTGTAGACGAAGATTGAAGATTGAATAAAATCCACTCTCTGCTGTCTCAGTGGATCAGTTAGTCTTGTGTCACCTCATTGTCAACCACCTTCTACGAGTCCTAAAATGGAAATTACATTAGTTTTCCATGGAATTGGAAGGAAGTCATTCAGTCAAGGAAAGTCAACTTTCGAAAATCCCCACGGAAAGCAACTGATTTGGCTGTTTTGTTAGGTTTTTTAATCTAAGAATTAAGATCAAACGATGGATGAGTAATTAAGATGACTTAAATCTTTGATGGTTAATTATTATTATGATAATTGTAAACGAGGAATCCTTCTTCCAAGTGAATGAAAAAACATCCATTTATCCAACTCTTCCCAAGAAGGTAAAAAAAAAAATAGAAAAAAAATGCCAATTGAAGAAACCTTCTTTATTTCATAAAAGTAGTTTAACGTGCCCGAATAAATCAAGAAAGATATCAATCGAAAGGCACAAAGCTAAAGTTAGGATTCGCACTTTGAGTTGTCATCGGGAAGAGACTGGGACGGACCGTTTCGTCCTCATTAGGACTCCTCAGCCAGCCAAACTCCTCCGATGACAACCCAGAAAGTGCGCGAGGTGTTAGTATCCCGACTTTAGCTTTGTGCCTTGCCATTGATATCTTTCTTCTTTATTTCACTTTGTTGAAATTAAAAGGTTTTTGTTTATTACAAAAATAAAGAAAATCTTTTCTAGTCAATATTTTCTCATTGATAATAATAGATTAATATATTATTATAAAGAAAATGTATTTTCCTGAATGCTTCTCATTATTTCTAAAACTGTTAAAGAAATCATTTTTATTTTAATTGAAGAGATATTAAAGTCTTTTAATGCATAAATCTAATCTTAAGTTGCTGGATCCCATCCTTTCTATTTAATGTCTTATAGGAAACAAGGTCATATTAAACAGTGTAAACACACAATAATTCTAAAGAGGATGTTCCTACGGAAGGTGAAGTTAACTTAGGATTTTACACAATCCTACAGGATTACAACAGACAAAATCACTCCATTGAATTTCAGCTGTGATAATTTATGTCCAAAACTAACTATTTTAGTTGAAACATTTGCTTAATTTTATTCGAGAATCCTTTCCCAAAAAGAAAAGATTCCACGGAAGTTATTTCTTTGGATTAAAGAGATTTTAAAATAGAAATCTTTTGTGAATGACTAATCCTTGTTAATCCTTCGTTCAAAGTCAATTCCTACTGATTGTAAATTGATTGGAATTCAGTTCAGAAGAGAATTGAATGAAAGAAAAAAAGTCATCTGGAAATATTTATAGAATTAATTGAAATGTGGATAAATGGGTTTTAAAAAAGTGAATATTCTTCTACCTATCAATAAAACTTTAAAAAAAAAACCCTCTGCAATTGAATATCCTTAATAGGAACAGTACCCGTGACAATGGTTTTCAATTTAAAGGCAGCTCAAATAAAAAATAAAAAATGAAAATAGCTTCAAGTTTCTTACTTAAAAAGAAACAAAATTTATAATATTCACATTTTAAGATAATTTATTAGCTTTTCAAATTAAATTTTTATAAATCAGTAAAAAAAAAAAAAATCTATTGAAAGAAAGAAAGGGAATTATTTTCTTTTCAATATTAAGGAAAAAATATAGATATTTAGAATAAGGTAGGCCTATATTTTTGTCATCAAGCTACCAGATAAGCTGTTCAGATCTTCTCGATTCTTGAAATAAAAAAAAAGCAACGGGTTCTTTTCTTTATTGTAACTCCTTATTAACATAAATAATTTCAATTATAATCCAACAATAACTTAATGTTATATTTACAAGATGAACTACAAGCAATTGAGTAATAATAAGTTTAGAATTTATTAGAATTTGAATTAAAACTTTTCATAAAATTAATTTCCATTTCATTAGCGTCCAAAGAGGAGATAGCCCCTCCCTCCCGGTCCCAAAATCTCAAAATACCATTTTTTCTACCATTTTTTTTTGGTTGATCGCAGGTTGAGAAAAACTCATCGTTCTTAATAGCTAAATTAACGTGCGTGGTAAATGTTATGCAACAAGAAAAATAAGCATCAAAACATAGATAGTTTAAAGATTCACTGGAGGTATTTTTGGAAATTTTGTACCGGGAAGCCAAGACAGACTGTTTCTAGCCGTTGTCAGTTGGATTCGCCCTGTACTCTTACTGTTCGTTTTGATTTAGGAGAGCCTTCAGCGCTTTTGCGCATGCGTCAGGTCTCCTTTGATTTCTTCCAAATAGGGGCGAGGAAGATGGGATGTTTACTTTTTATAGTTTTAGTTTACTAGTAGCTGGATTCTATTTGCGCTTTTCGGGAAAGAATTATGGAAAGAATAAATACTATTGCAAAAATAACAGGTACTAAAAGAAAAACAGGTCTTAGGAAAGTACCCATCTCAGCGTATCACCCCTTTGGGGAGTAGAATCGTCTGTGTTGTTGTGGTTCTCGAAACGGACTGTAGGAATGAAAAGAAACAAAAACAAAGGACAAAAATAAACAAAACCTTTGAGTTTAAAAAAAAATCAAAAAATAAATTAAGAATTAAAAGGACAATAAAATAATCCCCGCTAGCAGAACGCTTAGCTTATAAAGGATTAATTTGTTCCTGTCGCCCGAAATTTTGAAAGTTGTGTTTTGCTGTTGCCTAACTTGACCCTTTTCAAAATAAAATGCTATTTAGGGTCATATTCCTTTTAATGTCCTTCACAAAGAAACCAAAATTCATAGAATTATTAAAAGCTTTTTAAACTTTGAAAGATTTGTCGCCGCTCAACGTTAAGTTGGTCGAAACTGTCCTATAGTCCTGTGTTTTTAATACATTTTACTTTTTAACAAATTTTTTTTTATGTGTTGGTTCTGATATTCTTTTACTAAAGCCTATGATATAATATTGCAAATAATGGAAAGCGATGAACAAAAATAGATTAGAATTTCAGAATAGAATCTTATTTTAATTTATTATTAATTGTTTGTTATAAATTTTAAATCTTTGCTATGATATTTGGCTTAAATTTATTGAACGGTTTTATTATTTGATATTAACCCCCCCCCCAAAAAAAAAAAAAAAAATCCTTTGAATATCTCCTTTGATAAAGTACAGCAGTAAAAAGAATTGCAATAAAGGAATGTTGGTAATTTATTTAGGTTTATTATGACGAATTTTTAAAAGTACTGTAGGTAGTTCTATTGAACAATTCAAATAATTTCTTCAATTATCACTCATCTATTATAAAGAATATTGCCTTGGAAACCTTGAAGGTAAATATTTCGTTCCCTTCCACTACGTTCTCCCTGTAAAGAGGATAAAGTGGATGGAGGGGGAGGGTGGAGATTACGTAATACGACTCCTTCTTTGTTGTTGGACGGCAGATGCAGTTGTGGGGGTGGTGAGAGCTCATTTGCATCCTTTTGGAAGAAGGGCACGTGCCGGGCACGTGTTAGAAGCTTCAGGGTCCGAAAGCTGCCCTGGCAACAACAAAGCGGAAGATTGAATGATGTCTTTTGTTATTAAAATGTATCCCTACCTAAAAAAGATCTTTAATCCATGAACTTACTAGACTATGTCAACAGCTGAATAAAGCTTTTTGTCAAACAAAAGATCCAAATCTTATACTCACTAAATTCTAAACTAAAAACATAACAATTTGGAAAATAAAATCATTAATAATTAGAACGAACTCTATTATTTTCTTTAAGTGTTTTATGAAAGATAAAAAGAAAAATTCTTTACAGTTTGCGAATAAAAATTTTCAAGGAAAGTTTATTGAGAAATATTTTTGAGGTCAAATTTAATAACAGCATAATAATAAAACAGATTTCGAGTGAAAATGAAAAGCTTTTGTTTGTAATTGGATTTTTTTTTTTTTTATTCCCTAATCGTTTCTACAATCATCAATATTTAGTGGAAATGAACAGCAGTCCAATTAGAATTAAACTAAACACTGAATTTTCTGCTTCAGAAGCCAATGGAGACCGTTTGGAGCAGTTTTTTAATCGTTAATGTTGTTACCAAGCGACCGGTGGAAAGAGGGAGAAGATGAAAGAACATGATGAATGGAAAAATTCAGCTGTACTCCCCGCTGGGAAAAATAGAATGCACTTTGATTCCCACCCTCCATCCACCCATCCGTTGATGATTCTCACTTTTCAATTTGCTTTTATAGTCCCCAGACATCCCTTTAACATAATCTTTGAAATAATATAATTTTAAAAATACTTTATTACAAAATAAAGTGAAAATTCATTCATGAAAATTAAGAAAAAAAGGAAAAACCGGGAAAAATATTTTCTAATGACAGTTTATTAGAAGAACAGTGTGCTTTTGGGAAGCTATCAGTTGTGTGAAGCTAAACAAAGAAAAAACAAATTTATGAGCAATTACGTCATTAAAATTATATTTCATTTGGCAGGAGATAAAAGAATTGTAGTTATTTTAATCGGTGAACTATTTTTACTAAATCTGAAGTGAAAAGCAATTGAACAATGATTATTATAAGAGATAAATAGCAAATATGAGTATTAAAACAGATTAAAATTAAAGCCAAGACTCCGTGAAATTAACAATGAAAACAAATCCATATCAATTTTATTTCACAATCAATATTCTGTTTCCATTGCCTTTTTCTAATGTTGCAAAAGTTCTAATGTTTCAATCTTAACTTCGTTAAAATTTGAAAAGTTTGATGTTAAAAATGTAGGCCATTAATTATGATAACGAATCCGACAGTTACTGACCTGTTGGTGAATGTGGCTTCGAAGTTCTTCTATCTCCTGTTTGCTTTGTTTTTCCCTTCCTCATTGTTCAGGATTCTAGGGTTTGTAAAATAATCAAAAGGAAATTACATTTTCTCCCCTTTATTACGTCAAACAATAAACTACTTTTTTGATTAAAATGTTGCATTAATACGTTGATTATTAACTTATATAATAGTTTTCATTGGTTTTTTTTTTTAATCAATGGAGAAAAACATCGAAATAACAAAGTAAACAAAAGATTTAGGAGGGAATTCAGTGACATTTTTTTTTTTTTTTTTTAATTTTTGAATTTTCTGAGATAATGTTTTTTAAACAATCGTTAGAAAATATAGAAAAAAATGAACAAAATATCAGTGAAAAAAAGATGAAGAAATACGAGACTAGCAAAGGCTGAAATATATTTCCATTGGAATAGGGACAAAGGAGAGAAAACAGGGTTCTCGCATCCTGAGCTATCATGTTGGGAATCTGGGACAGCGGTTTCAGCCTTATTAGGCTTCTTCAGCCACATATACCCTTGATGGCAGCTCAGAGACCGAGACAAATAAGCTTGCGCGAAAACCATTTCAGCTTTCCGAGCGTTGACTTTGCTCAGGGCCATTTCGGATAAGCTTATATCTCTCACACTCTGAGCTAACCTGAAGGGTATATCTGGCTGAAGAAGACTAATAAGGTTGAAACAGATGTCCCAGATTCCCGACATGATAGCTCAGGATGCGAGAACCTTTTGATTACTTATGTGCAGTTTTGTATCTCTTCACTTTATTCTATGCCTGCACGTAAACTTTTTTACTTGAATAAATTTTAAATTTCAAGTAAGTCTGCATTTTCAGACAAGGTTTATTATATCGTAATTTCTCATTTTTTTTCTAAATATTTATTTAAAAGTATGATAATTCATGTCATAATTTTTGAGTACAGATCTTGAATGAGTTTATTGAATGATGGGCGATTATTGAAGGATAGTGGTATTTTTTTATTTTTTTTCCTCTCAAACCATTGGTCAATTCATATCTATATTAATCAATGCAGATCTACATTATGTACTAATCTACACATATTTAGACATTGATAAGATTAGTCAGATCTTGAATTATCATTATTTAATTGGCTTCGATGCTAAATTTTATTTGGTTATTTGTTTTATTTAACTTTGCATTTTTTTTAGCTTTTACATTCAATCATCTTTTGAGTTTACATTTTTTTTTAAACCCTTTGTTGTTTTTGTATCAAAATCATGGCATTGGAATTTACTGAAAATAGAGGAGCAGAAATAACAGTGCTTGATGGTTCCAGGAAAGATCGACATTACGTCATTTCATTAATTTATTTGAGACTCACAAATACATTTAAAGAATTTGAAACATTCCATTACAAAAACAGCACCAGTTCCTCTGTTCTAGTAGTAACTGTATCAGAGGACGTTGGGTTTATTACTAATGAGGAAAACTTTGCTTAATTCACGATGAGCTTTTAATTTCATCCTAAATATAGTACAATATCTACTCAACAACTTTACTTCGTGGCTGCCCTGTGAGGAGTCAAATCCATTTTCGATTGTTTTGTTTGATTCGTAGCGTGGGTGGGTGGGTGGATGAAAACTTCTACAGATTCGAATTATCAAGGGATGCATCTTAAATAATTTAAATAAAATCTTTTTTGTTTTTGTTTATATATAGTTTTAATAAAAATATCCTTTAAAATTACAGATAAATTGTGATTATTTGTGAGATTAAACAGCGATTGGAGAAAATGAAATATAAAAATAATAAACGAGAAAACTAAAATCTTAATAAAAAAATCAAAATTTCAATCCAGATTTTTTTCTTATTTTCAGTCGTTTGTCAAAATTTCTTTTAAGAGGGAAAAGAGTTTTTGATATTTGAGATTTTTTTCGAAACCTAATAATAACTAAATTAAGAATGAGGTTTTTTTGTTTATTTTCATCAAAAAATACTGTTTTACAAAACTTTCTGCAATGATTTTTCTGGCTAAAATCAATTTTTTCGTTTGCTTTCGTTTAAAAATTTTGTTCAACTGTTTTTCTTCCGATTTTAATTTTCCTTTCGTCAAACGAGAGTTGTTTACGAAAACAAAATAGAAATAAAAGATTTAACTTTGCCACAAATTAATAGAAAAGAATAAAGTAATGGCAGAGAAAATACAATTCTCTGAGCTTTCATCTGGTGACTGAAAGGAAGAAACGACCGTCCCAGGGTTCTCTCACCGATGAAAGCACAGATATTTTTATTTTCTCTCATTTCTTAATTCTTTTCCAAGATATAAATATTTATACAGTAAAATAAAACAAAGAACGCACATAACTAGACAAAACACAAATTCACTGACAACACAAATTATTCACCCCTTTTTTATTCTTGATTTTATTTTGATGTTTTTTTAATTCAGGGGTCATTGATTTGTATGTTTATCCGTTTTGTCTATTCGTCCCATTTCACTGAGCGAGGTATGCTGGATGGGTTCGGGCTGATGAAAGGCCAACAAGCCTTGAAACAGCGCTGTCCCCGACTTCCAGCACAAATATCAAAAATAGCTCAGTGAATTTGTGTTTTGTCTAGTTATGTGCGTTCTTTGTTTTATTTTACTGTATAAATATACTAACGCACGTTAAATCTTTTGTCAAGATATAAATATTAAAACTTTTTTTGTTTTGATATAACAGAACGTAAAGTTTCTCAATAAACCAAGATTTCTGATTCTTATCCTAAAACCCTTAGTTAGTTAGTTTTTCCTGTTTTCTGTTTCATTTAAAAAGAGAACATTTTTGATGTAGATTAAAATAATATGAAAGATTACCTTTTATGTGGATATAAAACTTACGAAGAAACGTTAATTAAAGATAAAACTCGAAAAACCGCTCTAAGTAACAGCAATATAAGACTGCCAACATGATGTTGATGACGGTATCCAGAAGCTCAGGAGGTTCTTCTACGACCATTATTCTGTTATTATCCTAGTCTTTATGAGAGGGAGTTGAGGGGGAGGGATAGTAACACGTGAGCATTCCAGACATGCTCATTAGGATTAAAGTCGAAAGATCTGGACTGGATAATCTAAAGCTACAATAGTTTCTTCTTGAAGATATTGACCTGTCAGCCTGTCTCGGTGTAGACAAATTATTGTGTTTACGAACAAAGTATCATCTACTGCATCTTCGTAATGGCGACCATAACGATCCAGGACATCATACCTATATGGTCTAGAATTGATGTTAGCTTTTGGAAGCACTAGATCTGTGTCTCTAATCCAATCCATCGTACTACCTCCACAGATTGAAAGACTCCTCTAAAAGTTACCCTCGTCTCATCTGTGAAGATCTGTGAGTCCAAGAAGTGGTTTCCAACATTCCTTCCTCTGACTGGAGACAGAGGAATTACGCAGTGGACGCCGCTCATCGACTCACGAAGCCTTCTGCAAACACAGCAAAGGCAGATCACAGCTTTGACTGGTGCTGTTCCTTTAATCGAAGATATCCGAGATCCACAGAGGTTTCTTCGATGTGGTTTTGGGAAGTTTTGTATATTTTGAAATTGGTTCCACGACTCAGTAGATCCCAGAAGGACTTCCATTCCATCATCTTGCTGTTTTCATCTGACTGTCCTGCCTCGTCTTCCCACAATTCTCCACCTAAATTCATCTGTTAAATGTCATCTCGAAGCTTTTAGAACCACATCTTTCACAATTGCAACACAAATAAACAGATTCTTTTAAGCTAAGGCTTTCTTTTGCATCAACCTCCACTTATTTGGAAATGTAACAATGAGTTATTGTTAAAAAGTAACATTTTTTTATGTCAAACATCCAATTCAAACCCATTTCAAATCCATTTTTAACACAAACTGTGATTTTTGTATTTTTCCTTTAGTTAATGGAAACCAGTTCATTAATTCAGTAATTAATATTTCAATTAATTACAAACCTTTTATTTACACCAGCAATTAATAGTTTACAAAAAGTCATCTTTAATAAGAGAAAAGTAATTGAGAATACTAAACAATTAATTACAGAAAATCTAATAATATCAAAATGTCCTGACATTAATAAATATATTCAAGAGAATTAGCAAATTTTTGGAGTTAACTAGAATTACGAGCATTCGAATATTAGGATCAGAGAATAAGCAAAGTACATCTCAGAAAGAAAGGATTTTGTAAAGAAGAATATAAGAAAGAAAAAAAAATACAGAAAGTAGGAAACTGTAAAAGACAAAAGAAGAAAAAGAAATATTAAAAGAAATATTAAAGAAAAAGAAATATTAAAAGTCAATCAATGGATGATTTGTTGAATGAATGACTTCGTTGATACTCCATCGGTCGAGTGTTATTTGTTTGGGTTAAGAACGAATTGTTGTTTGGATCGATAACAGACTGATATCGTTTCGAATCAACAGCTAAACCAAATTGGAAGGGATTTTCATCGATTATTTTAATTACATTCATAGCAATGTCCTCTTAAGTATTATTGGAATTCATTTCTCATTGAGTTGAGAAATCCATTGATTTATCTCAGAAATCTCGTGTAGTTGCCCAATGGTCAGGCTTAGCATCGTCAGATATTTGGGTCAATTATTAATTTGTTGCTTTCAAGTAATATCAGATGTTTCTATTTCGTTTCACGAAGGAATTGCAAAACTGTATTAGTTTGTAGAAAGAAAAATAAAAGTAAAGCAAAGTTTTTAAATTCTATGGATTTCCCTGAATGCCTATTTTTTTAATTTTATCATCAATGAAAATGGAATAATAGTTTTTCATTGTGTAATGAAGTTTTAAATTTGTTTTCTGTTAATGAAAGATTTATAGCAAAGTATTAAATTGTTCTTTATTTTATGGACATCATCTTTTTAACTTCCTGACTGTATATTAATTTCCATTCAGATGACCAATGATTTGGTGAATAAAGGAATTACTGTAGTTTTTCGGTTCTATGCCTTCTTGACGAAATTACAAACTTTGGCAAATAGAAAATGAGGAAGACAAAGTTTCTGTATTAGGAGATCTGTTTACTTCTAGTCTCTGTACTTCATATTGTAACTTAAGAAAAAGAAACTGCAAGTGTTGAATGGATCAAAATCTTGAAGGAAAAGAAATGGTTGTTAATTTGAATAAAGACTTGCAGGTGGAAAACTTTCCTATTATGGAATTGAGTTGGAACAAGTAACCTGGATGATTACCTTTGGACAATCCTACAGTAAATCAGAGGCAAAAGGTCAGTAACCGAATTATAAATGCAAATAACATCACCAGTAGCTCCATTGATAAACGAAAAAGTTCACTAAAAACTAAACTTCAGGTGTAACAGGCAGTGATTGAACCAGGTAAAGAGAAGCACAGGTTGCTTTATGACTTCCAAGGGGTAAAGAGGTATCTGAGACGGAGAACGGGAAAAACAAGGAGAGATAAGATACGTAATGATAAAGTAAGGGAAGAACTCAAGCAGACACCAATAGAGAGACCAGTGAAACGACAAATGAAGTGGTTTGGGCAAGTGGTAAGAATGAAGCAAAACGGAAGCTGAAACAGGGAAAAGATCACGAGTCAGACCGAAAGGGACCTATGAAGATTGCGTGGCAGAGATAAGAAGAAGGAAGGGTAAAAGTTTAATGGAAATAAAGAATACGGCAAAAGAGAGGAAAAAGTGTATTTTCTTACATTGTAATGGACTGCACATTATCAACGATGCACATGGGGTAGAAGAAGGTGGCGCTGCTTGGCTTCTCACCCACCCCCTACATTCACTGTTTAATTTCCAGTCAAAAAACAGACAATTACTAAAGCTTCGTTGTGAAATTCTTCATTAAAGTGTTGTAATTCATTTCTGCCAAATTGCTAATTAACAGAATTGATTTAATGCCTTTGTCCCCAAATTACAATTTAAATTAAAATGTTTGTTTGATTTAAGGAATTTTTTTTGTTTTAAAAGTGACTCTCCTTGTAAGTGGCCCTTGTGTTAATACAATTTCCTTTGTGTGTTTTCTTGTCCATTCACAGTGATTGGATTAAGGACATTGCTTTCATTGCTTCATTTGGGTTTCTTTTTGTTTCCTGGTCCCAAGATAGAAGAAAACACTTTGGATCAAAGCAGAAATTCCGTGGCTCCAACATTGGATTGATTAAAATGGAATGAATAAAAAAATAAAAGTTACAAAAAAAAAATGGCTTCCAAATGCTTAAAAAAACTCTGGAAATTAGTTTTCTAAAATAGTTTGAAACGAGTCAATTCAATAAATAGAAGTGTTTTTTTTTTTAATTAACTAAATTGAATTAGAACTTTGAATATTAATTAATGATTGATTAATGAGCAGACATGGAAAATAGTTTTGTTTTTTTGTTTTTATCTGCCAGAGATATCTTTCAAAAAGTTTGAAAATTTAAAATATTTAGTTAATTTTTTTTCTTTTCTCTTTTTGATTCTTCTCTTTACATTAATTGTTTTGATTTTATGAAATTCAAATCATTAAATTTCAGAAGAAAAATTGTAATTTCTATTTCTTTGATTTATTTCTTTGTAAGAATATGAAAAAAAAAATAGAATTGAAATCTAATTTACCGGAATTTTATTATTGATTTTATTTTCATTAAACAAAACAATAAAAAAAAGATCATAAAATTATTTATGTTTTATAAAAACTTAAATCACTTTCTTTTATTTTGTAATACAAACATTTTTTTAGAAATTAATAGATTAGAATTGAAATGAAACCTTTCAGCGTCAGGAACTGTCTGAGTTGTTTTAGAAAAGCGATTATTTTCTTTTTCACCGAAGTTCGTTCTATTTTCGTTCAATTTGTAAGGATTTTTCTTAAGAAGTTCTTCTTAGTCAGGAAATGTCTGTCTTC
>JAFIDM010006943.1:70612925-70625821 GCA_023159025.1 Thereuonema tuberculata
TTTGTAAGGATTTTTCTTAAGAAGTTTTTCTTAGTCAGGAAATGTCTGTCTTCAATTAAAGGAATAAATTAAAAAAAAAAAGGAAGATGTTTTCTGGTCTTTTCTTTCCATTTGTTCTTCATAATCGTATATTTTCTTAACATCCAAGATTTTTAATTTTACTTTCATTTTGTACAAAATCCTCTCATCTCAAAATCAATTAAAATTATACTAATAAATTAATATAAAATATTAATATAATAAAATTATTAATATAAAAATATTAATAAATTGAATTAGATTAAGTTATAAAGAAAAACAAAGAAAAGAAATTGTTAAATAAATTTCTACAAATGTTAATTAGATGAGAAGGAAATCAGATGAAATGACAAAGACATGGAAATGAACCTTTTTTATTTAAGATAATTGGTTTCCTTTCTAACCCTTTTTTAAATAATGTTATTTCTTTAAATAATACTTGTTTAATAAAGAATTCTATTTGCTACAATTCTGCCTTTCTTGAAGTTGGTTCTTTTTTGCCAAAAATCATAAAATATTCAACTAGGAAGTGATTTTTTTTCCGTTCTTGAGGAATTTGTTTTTATGATTATTTTTATTTCTACAACTATTTTGTTAAATGAATTTTAAAATTCGTGGTTTTAAAACTAGTAAATTTCGATATGTTGCAGTTAGATAACAAACATTTTTTTTTTTCCATTAATATAATTTCTTTAATAAGATAAGATTTTTAGAATTTTTAAAGGACAAAAATGGAATTTTTTTTATCTCAAAAATGTAATTTTTATTCGGGTTTTAGCTTCTATTTTTTTTTTAAGAATTTTACTTGTTATTACAAAACGCTTAATTCTATACATTTTCAAGTTTTTTTAAATGGATGTTTGGACCTTTTAAAAAATGGTTCTATTTTCTTTTCTTCCAGAGGTATTTGTAAAAAATAATAATTTACTTGATTTCTTCACAAATGATTACTAAAACATTTGTTTTGAATTTCATTTTCTTTGTATTGGGAAAAATTTCAGCAAAAACTTAGAGAGAATGAATTCTGTTTTTCATTTCTAAACGAAAGGAAGAATATATTCTTTTTCTTCTTTTCAATCTTTGGGCTTCAGATAGAATTTTAAAATTAGTTTTGAAGAAGTTAAACCGAATTCAGTTGAATGACATCAATGGGTGAGACCACGTGTTTATTAAGTGACATCCTAGAGCACCTGTTTCACACTCTTTGACGATCATCAGCTGGGAGTAGTCAACAGTAAACAGCGAGATCTTTGATTCCCACCAAGTTAATTGATGTTTATCCCTGATAACTTCAAATAATTCTATTACTTTTATAAAACTATTCTACATTACACATTAACACAGGAAAGAAAAACCCTTTTTATTATTTTTTTTTAAATAATCTTAATATTTTATTATTATAAATTTATTGATAATTCAATGCGGTTCTTCGATTCTATGCTATTTCACTTATTTTGATTCTTGCTCTGCACTGTTTCTACCCAATTCTCTTTTGTTATGTTTAAAACTGCCAAATAGACCGTTTAACCCTATTCCACCCTGGACACCAATCGTACGACACCACTGAGATTGTCACTGGCGCATGCGCTCAAATTCAGTTAGGCCCGGATTGCCCTTGGCTCTGCACGTGACTTATTGAACCGGAGCCGGTTGCTAGGAAACGAGCACGAGATGAATGAACGGGGGGGTGAGGAAGGAACGAGGGGTGTTTGGACGCAAGCCAAGGAGAGCGGGAAAAGTAGGGAAAGAAATTGGACAAATATGGGAGTAACCGATTTCTAGGAAAAGGTAGAAGCAGAAGCATTGGTTCTAATTGGTTCTGATCAAATAATTCCATAATAAAAAATATATGAAATTGAATTGTTCTATTTTCTAACAATATAATAGAACTCACCTGGAAGTCATTGAATTCTTTTTCTGTAAAAAAAAAATCATTTAAAAAATAAATAATAAAAATTGGAAAAAAAACTGATTTCCTTTGCAAAAACCTGATCTTTTAGGCTTCTGAGAGGGAAGCCTTCTAATCCCGCTTTGTCCGTCTGTCTGTGGACAAGTATCATTAAAATCTCATTAAAATATCATTAAGCACAACAATAGCAACAATCGCAACAATTGCGCCTTTTGCATTCGCAACAATCACATTTATAATAATAAGGAAATTAAAGTAATAATTCAACATAAATTACATATCAGAAGCCGTTGCGAAGCATTGTGATTGGTTTCCTAATCACTATACCTACCTTGTTTATTCTTCTGATAAGGATCAGAACGTTAATATTCCCGTATTGTCTGTTTGTGGACAAATATCATTAAAATATCATTAGCAACAATCGCAACAATCGCAACAATTGCGCCTTTTATATTCGCAACAATCACATTTGTAATAATAAGGAAATTAAAGCAATATCAATTAAATTGCCTTATACGTATCAGAAGACGTTGCGAAACATTGTGATTGGTTTAGTAATCGCTATCCCTACCTTGTTTCTTAATGTGATGTAACATCGCTGTAAGAGAACTTCGTTTTAGCGAAAAGAAAACCCCCAAAGCAATCGTAACCAGATCGTTATTATTGAATGTCCTTTTGTTGGAACGAAATTTCAATTCCCAAGAAATTCAATAAATAGTTGAGTGAATTGGAAGCCTCTGAAAACAACAGGTGGGTGAAACCCTTTTAGTACTGAAAGAGGGCTTCGGATGTCTTTTATTACCTACTTTGGTTACACGAACAGGAAACGAGGAAACCTTATTCATCACAAGGACATCGCAGTTATCAACAGAAAGAAGGAATAAAAATAGGAAAAGAAACACGTTGGAATCAATTTTCTTTCTTTCAGGAATATTTTTTTAATGTTTAAAAGTAACATTTACGTTTATTATATTAATAAAATATTTGGTTAAATTGAAAGGATTTTTTTTTTATTCAATGAATAAATTTCTGTTCAATCCAATACTAATGCTGCTGCAAAATCACTTTACATGTTTGTTTTTTTAGATTACAAAATATAAAACCAATTAAAATACATAAATTTTGTTGTGTGGATTCTTATAAGAAAACATTTAATGGTCACACAAACTTGGGTTTGGTAAGAGATATATTTCAAATAGTATTGTTTTTATATTTCTTACTAAACACAAGTTTGTGTGATATTTTATTATCCGAATGAATTTTTACCTCTCATATTACATTTATTAAATATTTAATGGTTGTTTAATAAAAAATTGTTTAGAAATATAAAATTAAATATTAGATGTAATTTAGCTTAAAAAGTTACTCATTCGAACTTGTGCAGGAACATTGTTTTAAACTAAAGATATCCAAGAAAAAGGATTTGTTTTGACTGAGTGTTGGTTCTATTGCCCCAATTTACAATATTTCATTTCTTAAAGCTCCCTTTTTATAATTCAACAGGTTTCTTAGAAATTTATCGAATGAATTGGTTTCCTATTTTACGATAATTCTAGTTTTTCAATTTCTTTTTATCCTTTATAGAACATAAAATAAAAGTGACAAAAATCAACCACGAAAGCTTCTGTTTATTCCAACTGTTTCTTTCCTTCTGTTCTTTGATAAATAAAATAAATTCAAATTAATACCTAATTAATTAAAGTATGGATACATTTTTTATACGAAATATTTCTTTTTCTAAAAAAAATGTTGTTAAATCTTTTTTTGCGAATAATTATTTCGTTCCTCCTCTGATGTTTATTTGGAGAAACGAATTTTATTTTATTGAACAAAATTATTCGTTCTCTATAAATTGCTTAAAAAACTAAACGAACCAGATACGAATGATTTCACTAGTGATGTAATGATATTTTTCTTATTGTATTTGCATGTTCATATGAAGCAAACAAGTTTATTAAAATTATTTTCAGACATATTTTGGCAAAACTGTGTTCATTGTATTATTATCAAATGTGAAACTCGTAAAGAAGTCTTTCAAGCATTTTAAAGATTTTTATAATTTAAAGGTGTTCAATATATATATATATAAGTTGTTGCAAATCAAGACACAAATCATTTATTATTTTTTTTTGGTAAAATGTGACTTGGGGTTATTTTGCTCAGTATTTTATTTTTGGTTAAACTTAGCAATGCTTGAAGCATTAAAATAGTACAATTATGAATTATTTCAATGAAGCCTCCATTAGCGTGATGAGTTCAATGGATGTGATTTATTTCAGTGCTTCTCAGACCAACCTCAGAATTCAATGCAGTTATGCAAAAATACATTTGCTTATTTATTTATTTATTTATTTATTTATTTACTTATTTATTAGTAATAGTTAATCCAAAGAGTTCAAAAAAAAAATAAGAAAATAAAAAAAAAGCAAAAAATTTGCTCTGAAAAAAACTAAGGGAAGGAGTTTATTAGAATTTTCATTGGAAAAAATTGAAATTGAGTCAAAGAAAAAGAATAATAAAATAAAATTGAGTCAATAAAAAAAATACGATCGAACGTTTCTAAAAAAAAATTAACTAAAATTATTATAGAACTGAAATAGTAACAAGTTCTATCATTTAAATAACAATGAAATTAACTCGATAAAAAAAAATGCTTTAAATAATATATCCTTTAGTAAGTAGAAGATTCTTTGCATCGCTCCCTGAGTTTTGAGAGTCACTGATTTCGAAGAATCTTCAGCCAATATGACTTAATATTGTATTATTTAATAATTTAATCATTTCGTTTCTTTCACTGAATTCTGGAGGTTTAATGGGTTTCAGATGTGTTTTATTTCAAAAAAGATTTGTATTCATTACTTATTTTTTTTTATTCGAATTATATCTTTTTGTTTTTTTAATTTTTAGACAATAATTTTATTTAAAGAATAAGCTTCTTTTTGAAGCTAATCAAATTCAAACTTTCTACTTCAAACTTCAACTAATAAATTAAAACTGCCAAATGATGGGATTTACCTTCTCTAAATAAATTGAACCAACATTACTTTGTATAAAAGTACTTAATCTGCGATTGAGGTGAATGATTTTTATCATAATCTGTAGTGAAATCCATTGAATGACTTCAATTTGCAATAAAACCTCTTTCCACGCAGTTTGTTCAAGGATTGATTGAAATCTTGATATCTTGTGGTTAAAATACTTTATTAAAATTAGTTATTTTTTCTAATACCAATTTTTTGCAGTTTATTCACGAATTCTTAATATTTATTCTTTAGAATAATAATTTTTAGCAGTTCAGTATTATTTAGGAACGTTGTTTTAAATCTGTGTCAATTGTAGCTAATGTTTTATAGAGGATTATTTATGGAAAAGGTTTATGTTAAGTTAAAAGTTAAAGTATCCCACCACAGGCCTTTGGGGGGGGGGGGGAAAGGCTTCTTGACCGATGGTGGTCAGCTTCACGCCCGAAAAGGTCCTTTCCTTTTTCCTTTTTTTTTTTTTTTTTTACACTTGGCAATATGTGCTTTGGTCCTTGACCCGCCATTTTGTCCTTGCTGGCGAAACCCATGGTTTGAAACTTTTACAAAATAATAATAATAATAATAATAATAATAACAACACACACCTCCCGTTCCTGGACCTTGAAACCCTTCTTCAATATTCACCACACTCATGGGCTCATGCGTGAATGATGGGTTCATAAGGAACTCCACAGCTGACATCGCCACGAACTCAGTCAGCCTCATGTCGACATGGAAGCGTCAAACAGATAGCTTACGAGTGGTGAGCTGTTTGGAGGATCGAAGGTTTTATGTTCGCGATACAGGATCAAGTCATCTCCACACGCAACTACAAGAAACACATTCTACACGACGCAATCACACATGAAAACAGATGCAGGAAATGCCACACTATGCATGAGACGATCGACCATGTAATATCAGGTTGTCCCTTTCTCTCCCAAACAGATTACCTTCACCAACACAATCAGGTAGCGTCGATCGTTCATCAACAGCTAGCACACAAACACTCACTTATTAAAAACACGGTCCCGTACATACCACAAAGCGTATTAGTCATCCTTATATAAACTGTAGTGGAACCTCCCAATTCACACAGACAAAACCATACATCACAGCAGACCTGACATCACACTTGTTGATAAGGTCAATAAACAGATCTATCACATTGATATTGCAATGCCTAAAAGCAAGAGCATGCAGAAAACTCATGCACAAGATCAGTAAATACACAGACCTAGCACACGAGCTCCAGAAGCAGTGGAGGCAGTACAGAGTTCGTCTTGTACCATAGTCCTGTCCTCCACTGGTCTGGTGCCTCACACATTGCACCACAGCGTCAGCACACTAGGACTTCACAAAATCATTTTTGCAGAACTTCAGAAGGCTGTGGTACTCAACACATAGTTAGGAAATTTGTGAACACAACCACACATCCCTAACCATTCTTGCACATTTTTTTTTTTTATACTTGACAATATGTGCTTTGGTCCTTGACCCGCCATGTTATTTTAGCTGGGGAAACCCAAGGTTTGAAACTTTTATATAATAATAATAAAAACATTAGTCATAATACAGTTTTGAGTTATTTGGCTTTAATCCTATTATTTTTTTTTTGAGGAGGTTGCGTTAGATTTGAAACCTTAGAAGAATTTCTTTACGAAATATATAAAAAAAAAAACCACCTTACTGTTTTTTGTGTTAGAATTCTTCCTTTTTCTTTTCTGTAAAACTATTTGGTAAATTCTACCAAGTACAAAATATTTGATTTCTTTTTTTCTTGTTAGAATTTTTAGTTAATTCATAACTATAATAAGAAAAGACACATTAATAAAAATATCAAAACTATTAAGTTCTAAGAAATACCTTTTATATTATATTTTATATAGACTGTTATTCAAGGGTGTAAACCTGAATGAAAGATGTACCTTTTGTATGTTTACTTCTCTCTCTTCGTTTATTTGCTTCTGTTCTTTTCTTTTTCCTAACAAAATTAATAAGATAAACCATTCGTTTATTCTCTCCAACCATTTAGAGCGGATGGTTAACATCAAGGATTACCTAGAAATAGACCCTCAAGTGGGTGATTTTCGTTTCGTTCAATGGCTTTTGATTTTCTCAATAAACGTAAATTTCAGGCTACGGTTTTTTCTGATTTGATTTAGTTTATCATCTTTTTCTTTTCGTTTTGAAATTTACTTAATCTAGTCAATTTTTTTCCTTAATTTTTTTTCAATGATTTATTTAAAGAATTAGATCCCTTTTCATTAGTTGCTGAATAAATAACGGGTGGACAGAGCAGTGAAATGGACCGGAAGTGGACATTCTCCTGATGATATTTCAATTTCATAAATATCTACTTATGTAAATTTTTGCATTTATTGTTTAGCTTTTGAGAATTAATACGAAGCCAGTTTGATCTTTTGAAAATTATTCTTGGAAACTCAAAACAAATATAACCAATAAAGTTGATAACTGAAATAATTTATGTGAAATAGAAATGATAACTTAATACTTAACAAATCATTAGCTTCGGCTCCTTTTTTAGCAATGAAAACGCAGTTTTAATGCTAGTACAACTGATTTTATTTCCTTTGAATTTTTCCTGACTGAAAATGGATAAAATTGTTTCTTCAATTCAGGATTTATTTTAGTTTTAGTTAATCAACCAATTAGTGTCTAATTAGTCTTTTAATCAGAAAACCTAATCAAAGTACATCTAATGTCTCTAATCTGTATTATTCGAAATTGGCCCAAGTGCACTTAGTTCTTGTTCCACCATAAAATGGCGGGATAATGGCTGCCAAAACGATCCAAGTAATTACAAGTTAATTCTGAATAACAACCTGTTCGCTCTGATTGGTTCAACTGTATTGAAATCACGGGATGTCAAACAAAATTCATTAAAACAAACTAAAATAATCGTTCCAATACTAGTTAACATTAGTAAGAACAAAATCAAGTTTAATTGAGTGTCAATTTACAGTTTCTGTCACAATAAGCCTTCCCTGTTTCATTTGCAATTTTAGAGATTGTGAAGTGATATCTTCGCACTTGAAACTTGGATATTGTTTGTCGCTGCCATTACTTATTTTAATATCAACTCAACAAAGCGAACAATTTAATAAGGAAAACTTACATTATTAATCTGAATTAAAAAACAAAAACGAAACATGGAAATTGAAAGAATGTTTCTATAATTTGGAAAACAGCGCTCTTGATTTTTTTTTTATTTCTGTTTTCATTAACCAGTACTAATTAACTCATGTAGTTACCTATGCAGAAAAACATTTGTTTTATGCAGCAGAAAAATACTATGTACTGTTTTTTTAAAAGTATTATTAATAATATCCGTCATCTCATCAGAAAACGCTTTTATTAAAAGTGGAATTTAAAAAAAAAAAAAAAAAGGAGATAGCAGCATTTTTAAAAGATTATTTAAATTCATCTTTTT
Organism: Thereuonema tuberculata; assembly: GCA_023159025.1. Classification (NCBI taxonomy): domain Eukaryota; kingdom Metazoa; phylum Arthropoda; class Chilopoda; order Scutigeromorpha; family Scutigeridae; genus Thereuonema; species Thereuonema tuberculata. The sequence goes on from JAFIDM010006943.1 coordinate 70,621,327, forward strand.
CAACAATGATTGATGCAAATTGTTGCACAATTCGTTTATTAAAAGCATTTTTATAATATTCATCTAACAATTATTAAAAGGTAATATAACTATATTGATCTGATTATGAAGAAGACTGGACATACTTCCCGAAACACATTCAAATCCTCTCCAATGCTAGGCCAATTTCAGAAAGAAACCAAAAGAAATCCAGAAGCAAACAATGAATTATAAAAAAGATTAAAAAGACAAACTTTCATTGAAAAAACTCGAGAAAAGTAATAAAAGTTGGAATAAAAGTTGGAAAAGGATTATGGGACTATGTTTTTGAATGGCTGCGAAATTGGCGTTGTCGCTATGACATCGGCCTCTCACCTTTGAGTACCGGGGTTCGGTTCTCATGTGGCTTTCGTGATGGTGGACGATCCGCGCTGGGCAGGTTTTCTCGTGGTTCTCCCGTTTCCCCTGCACTTCTCCCACCATACTTTCTCAGTCTTTCTCTCCATCTGTCCTTATTTCCATGGGATAGTACAATAGACTTCCGGTCGTAGTGCTTGGCTTCTCTGCCACCCACATTCACTACATAACATAACATGTTTCGAATTATCTTTTTCATTCTTTTCGTTCCATTCTCGATATAAATTAAATATTTTGAAATCTTCCTTTCCATCTAATGTGTGAATTGTTAGTGTTCAATAAAACGTGAAACCCTACCTCTCTCTCTTTCTTGTTTTTTTCTGGAAGCAGTGAAGTTGTTTGGCGTTGTAGTAATATTAGTCAAATACTACTGTAATGGAATAGTGAAACTATTTTATGTCCACAGTATTTAATAACAAATATTTCTTTGGTGAACACAAAGAAATTTGGAAGCATATGTTTCGTTAATCTGCCACTGCTATTTAATTTTTAGTTTAGTTTATCAGAGAAAAAGTAAATTGTAGGGATTAGTAGGTCGAAGCAAAAGAAAGATGATCCAGTCCAAACATTTTAAAGAAAATTTGTAGACATACTTCTCTGCTTTCGTCTTCATATACATTTCAATATGAAAAAACTGAATTGGAAATATTGAAAATTACAAATTTTAAATATTGTGTCAAAAATATAAATATAATATCAGATGAATAAGTAAGAATACAGTACTTTATTTAATCTTAGATTTAAAAAATAAACAGGAAAGAATAAATCATAATGATTTTCATGTTGAATAAATCATAAGAAGTTTTTTTTTTTCCATCGTCATTATAGTATTAATTTGTAGATTGTAATACTTTAGCAGAGTAAGTTCTTAATGTAAGTAACAAGTAACTTGATGCCTTTATCAAAAGAAATATATTTATATTCTGAATAATTCTTCGTAAATAAATAATCTTCAGATTTAAAACTTGCTATTAACGATACAATAACTCGAATTAAGCCATCTCCAATAATATGTCTAATCAGTTCCAATTTGGCGTGAGTTCAAAGATCACTAAATAGAGTTTTACCTTAGATTGGGGTGAATGTGGGCGGCAGGAAGCCAAGCACTGCGACCAGTAGATCTATTGGCAGATCCACGAAAATGAGGACAGATGGAGAGAAAGACTGAGAAAGTACGGTGGGAGGCTCGCAGGGGAAACGGGATGACCCCGAAAAAATTGCCCAGCTCGGATCGTCCACCATCACGAAACCCACAGGAGAACCGAACCTGGGACCCAGAGGTGAAAGGCCAATGTCTTACCAACGACGGCAAAAAGTTCTACCTGTAGATCATGATACACGACTTTCATCTGTAGATAGTGTTGTATTTTACATAATCTTTTGTTAATTTCACTGGAACGAATTTCCTTTATGTATTCTAAACAACGGTATTCTAGTTTAGAATAACTTTATACTACACATCCTTCTACCTGAATAGCAGTTTTAGGTGTGTAGCCATCTTATACAGAACTAAAAATATCGCAACTTCTCTCTTTTTATGATTTCTTCCCCGTTGTCACAACTACAGTAAAACCCCGTTATTACGCTCGTCAAGGGACCGTGACCTACAAGCGTAATAAGCGGGATAGCGCTATAAACGGGGAAACATTTAGACACCATTTTACAGGAAAGATACTTGATTCTGAAATAGATATAGTGCAAATGTGAGCTTATTTCCTATTAAAAAAATCTTTGATTGTGGTTTGCCGTGTGTGTATGCTACTGTTATAAATTACGACATTTTCAATGCGGTTCAAGAAACTATTAACATCAATTGATACTCCACTAGGAGCAATACAAATATATTTTCGGAGCAGTTTTAGTGCACTGCCCGCTATTTCACGCGCCTTTTCTTGAATGATTGGGTCATTTAATGGCACTGATGCATTACGGGACTGATGAATCCATTCAATTAGAATTTCCTCGGCATCTTCACATTTTCCACACTACTTTTTTACGTTTGCAACCATCCTTCGCTGAATTGATAATTCCATTCTTATTTTTTATTATTGTTCTCAGACTGGATCAGGGAATTCTTAGATTCTGCGAAAACCTTCTGATTTAGTGTAGAATTCTCGTCGTAGTTACGAAGAATTTGCAATTTTTCACTTATAGAAAGGGATTTCCGCTTCAAAGAGTTCGAAGATTCCCTCCTACCAGGGAAAGAAAAGAATCGTTACAGTGTTACATTTCTTTTCGATACAAAATTTCCGATATAAAAAAGCGCTACAAGCGGGATTTGAAGCGTTATAAGAGGGTAAAAGTATAGAGGGTTATATAGAAAATTCCAGGGACCGCATGAAAGGAGCGTAAAGAACGGGATAGTGCTATAAGCGGGAGCGTAATAACGGGGTTTTACTGTACTACCTTTCACACACTATTATTGTTCATTGCTTCAAAAGATAATCACGAGCTTTTCCTTTTATAAAACTACTTAACTATTTAACTACATTCATGTCCATAAGTTAAGGGAACTGCTATTGTTTAGAATAAATAAAGTATAAGTCGTTCCAGTGAAATTGAGAAATTAACTCCTTAAGGAGAGAAGTTAATATACTTTACAAGAAATATATGGATGGCTTTGCCTTATCCAGCTGTGAGGACGAAGATAACATATAAAGATAAGATGAAGCAAAAACAGTTAATAAGGTTTGTCCAGCATTTACTGTGGTAAGAATCTCATGAATAAGCATTTTTCTGAGTCGTTCAATGTATTGTCCATGGGTTGCAACTAAGAGCGCCCCTTATATTCTGAATGGTTTTAAATATTGCTGCCCAGTCCAGATGCATTATGTCCTCCGATTGTAGGCTTCCTGAACCAAGTTAATCCGTGAGGAGTTACATGATTGTCCGTTAAGTGGAACCTAGGACCAAATGCACCACGAAAAATGCTCACATATGGATGCCGGCTGATATCCTATAAATCATGGCTGTTCGATGCCACAATGAAAAAATATTTGAGTTACGATGTTTAACAGACGATGTCCTTGTTTATCTTGAATATCCAATGGCTAACTTATTCCTTATAGTAGTTATATATTGTGAACATACTTAGGGAGTCTTGTTTTTTGTAATTATAAATCCTTATTTTTGGTAGATATTTAAACTTATTTCGATGTTCCTGGAAATTACTGAAATTAAGTTACAATGTTTTTCATTGGGGATATCAGTACCGCTGTCAAATTACATGCAGAGATGTACAAGACGCTGCCGTGATTCCACCCTAAACAAGGACTCCGTAACGACCTCTTTCGACGATGTGACAACCTGTCCCCGGGCTTACAAGAATAAATACTTTTTCAAATGTAATTAAATGTAGAATAATGAATTACTTTTCAGGAACAGTATTTTGGTCAATATTTAATAACATAAAATGGTTTCAAAATATCAAGTTGTAATTTCAAAAATAGAATTATACCAAAGTTCAAAATGTGAAATTTGCTATCAAATAATTATTTTTCGAGCTACTTAAGGGCACAAATTGTGTGAAGTGTCCTAAAACAGAGGCCGAATGTCAAAATACAATCGCTGCTCAATAACATTTACCACTCAAACACTAGTTTGATGTTGATCAGAGCATAAGCCTAGCAGCAGCTGCATATGGAAATCTACAGAAAACAGTGTGGAATAACAACAATCTATCAAGAGAGACTAAATTCAAAGTTTTCAGAGCTGCAGTAATACCAACACTGTTATATGCCTGTGAAACGTGGACTATAAAAAAGCAAGACCAAGTGAAACTAAACAGCTTTGCCTCTAGATGCCTAAGAAAAATCATGAAAATAAAGTGGTGGCTATTTTGGACAGGATAGACAATATTTCAGAAGATCTCCGTTATATCGATTATGACATTCCAACAGCTGCACTACATGCGCAAGTTAGGACTGGGTGGAAACACATCATTTTGGACGCGGCTACGGCATACCAGGGGCAATTCGTGTTATGACGTAACCCATGGAGCCATGCCCCAAAGAGAGAGAGAGAGAGAGTATTTTACTTTAAGTTATTTTATATTTCATTGGTTCGACCCTTATACAAAGAGACTCTTAAGATGGGCCAA
>JAFIDM010006943.1:70634320-70654953 GCA_023159025.1 Thereuonema tuberculata
CTCGTAGGACTGAATTTGTAAATTTATTATTATTATTAAATAAATAAAGAAATAAATAACGTCTTTTGAAGTTTGTTTCGGTCTCTTGAAAAATTACGTTTTTTATTTAAGCCCCTATGACCGAGCATCGAAGGTAATGATTCAATGTTAGCAGACCACATGTACCGCCCGCCTAGACGTCAAAAAACATGGCCGTCTGGTATTCAATTTGCTTCAAAGATGGCAGCGCTATGGCCAGTCTATGTTGTTTATGTAGGTCGTTGCTTTGAATAGTAATAATATTATCTGCACGCTACTCGATAATTATTACTGGAAATAATATATTTAGAGATTGTTTTAAACAATGTCTACAAAGTTCACGCATACGCGAGAGTTCACATCATACGCACTACAATTCAATGTCAAGTTTGAATGGCTTTTCCCAATTTCACATGTATGTATATATAAAGGCTTTCTCTTCCCTTGTGTGCTAATATAAATTATTCAATAAGGCAATTCACCTATCTTGTGTGATATTTCACAACCTTTAATAAATGGTTTCTTTCACCCTTGTATGAATGTAATTTATCTTTATAATCTCAATAAAGATATTTAATAATAATTATTCTTGGGCTTTTCTGTATTAATAATACCCTTGTATGAATAAATATACTTTCATGATTGCTCTTCCTAATGCTGGCCGAACACGTAGCAATATTCGTCAGTATTGCTGGGCAATATTGCTCATTTTTATTGCTGACAACAGTTTCCAGCAATAAAAATGAACAATATTGCCCATTTCAAGAATATTGGTATTGTCGGAAAAAAAGGAACAATTTCAGTTGTCGAAAAGTATTGCTGGTGCGCGAGCGAATCACATGAACGTATGTAATCACGTGACAATGGTGACGTAGAAGGAAGGCTGCGCTTTCACGATAGGAAAGTCACTCCGAGCAGTTTTTTTGAGATAGAAGGCATAAAATCATCAAAATGGGTCGGCCCAAAAAAGATAATTCAAACAAAAACATTTTGTCAATTGATAATGAAAGACTCTTAATTGATTTCTACAGAGGGAAGGCGTTTAATACTACAGCGATTCTGTACGTTCGTAAAATTAGGCCTAAATGAACGTAAGAACACTCGATCGCTCCCATTTTATTCGCAAATAAATTGTATAAAACCGATGTCGTACAATCGCTGGGAATATTGTCCCAGTGAGTTTGTAATGCGCCGTTAAAGCATCAATAATCAGGCCAATACTCGATTACACAAAACTGTGTTCGCGCGAAATATAAACTGACAATATCAATTTTAAACAATATTGCTCAGCAATATTGCCGCATATTGCTACGTGTTCGGCCAGCATAACAAACATTCAGTGTCCGATATACTCAGTCGGTATCAGTATTGCTTCGCAATTATTTCTTCTTCGTCTAAGTAACGGCGTCGCACTCTCCAAAATGGAAGTAAGAAAATATTTAATTACTTACAGTTTGTTGACACTGCTGGGCTTTTCATCTTGGCGAAGTCGCTGCGTTGACAACTATTCGTTGGGATTCTGCCTATCTGTTTCGATGCACACTTGAGCTTAGCTATCGATGAACACTTCACTTTCCGTTGAATTTCAAATATGGCGCTTAATTGTCACACATCTGATTTCTTCTTCCCATAATGCTTTGTGGAAAAGTTCATCTGCTCTGGATCTAATGACGCTTGTTATCCATATATCCAAAAGAATTCTTCTCAATCCATATTTGTAAATAATTATTAGAAAACTTCAGCTTGAAATAAATACACTTTGTATTTAATTCTTCAAGAGTTATAGATAGAATAATTACTCGAAGTAATTTTAGTTACTTATTGCATCAATGTCCGCTGCATTCTAAATATCAACTATTTCGTGTTATACGAATAATAATTGGAACGGGAAATGATTCCTTCCTTAAGTGAAATAGTCTTGTACTAATTCTCTAAGATTCCACTTAATTCTTTCAAAAGTTCTTCGGATAAGAATCGCACTAACGCACCTTAATTCTAAATGGTTCAGTCCAAGTTACACTTCGCTTTATTTGAACTTGTTAAGGTTTCGCCTATCTTAGTCTTCACTTACAACAACGTTATTCCTAATTCTTCTCAATAATTGTTGCTTCATCTATTATAGTTAGACTGGGATAGCTTCTGGGGTTGATGTGTAAATCTTCATTGATCTCGTCCGACCAAATTTAATTAGTCTTCTCATCTTCACACGCAAATGAATTAGTTGACTTTAACTCTTCCACGGCTTTGAATTCACATTTCAATGAAGTTATAATTCAACTAAATTGAATTAATTTAATATAAGGAAATGGGTTACTATGCAGTGGATTGTCCCTGCTCAGATCATATTAATAATCAGTTCTAAACTGATTCTAAAACTGTTATCGATTCTCAACCGAATCTATTAACTTCTCGTTCACTAATCCTACTTTTCTTTCCTCTCTCTCTATGAGCAAGACTATTCCTCTGTTTTATGACGTTTCTTTGCGTTACGTAGTATCTTCATTTCCATATTCAAATTAGGACTACTCACATTCATATGAAGGGAGGGAGATATAAGGAAAAAAAAAAATAATCTTAAAAAAAATTTCTTTTCAAGCATTTTAAAACTTTTTTTACTTTTCCTCTTACTATAACTAATTAAATTATTCTAATAGAAATAATTTAATATCCTAGCATATATATATATATATATATATATAAACATTAGTTATGTATGTATATAAAAACATTAGTTTTGTTTGGCCACTACTCCTCCAAAACCATAAGACACAGAAATACAAATAAGGTGTTAGATGTAATATTGAGGAAAAAAAAGCCTAACAAGCTAATTAATGCTTTTGGATAGTGTCAAAAGCAAAGCGGTCCCATAATATGCACAATTTTATAAACAAAATGTGTTCAGAAGGGTCGATATTGGGGGGACGTCTATCGCCGTTTTCCTCTTTGTCGAAAGCCACCACTTTTGCCCCCCCCCCCCCCGCCGCAAATCCGGTCAGGGAGTGGTCCTAGAGGTCTGATTTTTTGATGGTGATCATCTACTTATTGATGCTGAACACAATGTTGAAGGTTTCATTCTAATATCTCTAACCGTTTGGCCACTACAGAGTGTGACATCCAGCAAGCATAAAAGCAAGAGCGGTCCCCTATGTTTTACAGGTAAGCTGCAACCTAGAGGCCGCTAAAAACGCACACAATTAAAGGTTCACTGGAGCTATTTTTGGAATTTTCGTACCGGGAACCCAAGACATTGAACCTTTAATTGTGTGCATTTTTATGCTTTTTTTTTTTTTCCTTTTGTAAATTTGACTATCATAGGTATAATATTGAGAATGACTACTTTATATTTTTCATCTACCTGGATAAAAATGTAAAGGCAAGTTTTTCCTCTCGTTGAGATGAACTTTTTAGTCCGGTTGCTGTCAAAAGTCATGTGACTTAGAAAATGGCCTCAGAATCCATGGTCACGTAAACACAAACCTTTAGGGGTTTGCTAATTTACTCTAAAAATAATACTAATAACTGTGTGTTTAAAAGGAAGAAATGTGAAATCGTGTGATGTTTTCGACATATTTTTGGCTAAGAATCTATGATTTTGATCATAACGTGGGAGGGGGGAGGACATATTGCATGAGGTACCTGAGCCCTTAATTTGATGTGGGAGAACCAGGGGGGAGGTAGGGGGTGGGGCTCCTGGCGTTTCCTAACCAATGGGATGAAGGGTGTGTTGCACAGCCAACGAAAACGCCAACGAATCATGTCCGACCAATGAACAAAATCAAAAACCTGACATCATTATGCCTGTTCATAAAAAAACAAAAAACAAAAAAAACTATGAAACACAGCTTCAGGTGAAGTCGGGTTCTCAGTCAGAAACGAGATGATACTTACTATCGTTGGGCATGAAAACTTGAGAAAACATTTCAAAATCGGACTAATTGATCTATCATCTCAAAATTAAATATGGCGGTTTTGAATTTTCGCTCCACTTCAAATGAATGACGGGTTTTTACAAATTTACTATAATTGCAGTTTATTATGTTTGGATATGAAACAATCAATTATTTAAAAAATTTTCATTTAATATATTAGAATTTACTAGGAATATTGTTAGTTTAAAATTGGATTTTTCTTTGCCGATATGCATCGGGAAGGATTTTTCATAGTGAAGACTCAACATAGTTTCCAGACTAAGTGAAATATGTGCAAACTGGATTTTTTTTTAATTAGATCTACACTTTTTAGAAACTGTTTTTCTGCTTTAACCGTCAAATGCTGATTTGTATGACAGTGTTTGCATAGAACGAATTGTTTCTAAACTTTTTCTCTAAACTTCCTTTGTAAACTTTTGGTAGACCTGGAAAAAGTAGCTATTGGTGTTAATTTAATTTACTCCAAAAATAATGCTACTAACTGTGTTTGAAAGAGAGTAATGTGAATCGTGTTGGGGTTTTGCGATATTTTTGGCTAAGAATCTAGGATTTTGACCCGTTAAGGTCCGTTTCGAGGGGGCCCGTTTCTGAATTTGGTTCTGGGCCCTGAATTTATTGTGGGGGACCTGATTACCCCTGGTCTAGGTCCAAACTGATAGTTTAAAAATCTCCTTTGCAGCCGCATTAAACTGAAGGGTAATAGACAACTCTTTGCTGATCCACACTCAACTTGCTACCTGATGTTGTAAATTCGTGTCTGATATTTTCTTACCCTACCAGTGGCTATTGCCTCAGCTGAGAGATCATTTTCCAAATTGAAAATCATCAAAAACTACTTTAGAAGTACCATGTCTCAGAACCGCCTGAGTTCTTTAATAATAATCTCCATTCAAAAGGTGAAAAATGAACTTGGATCTTGCGATCGGACAATTTGCAAGTGAAAGTCACGGAAGACACTAGTTTATCTTTTTTACATAGGCTTCCTTTCACTGATGCTTCATTTGAATATTACGTATTACATATTAAAGTTTTATGTCCATAGTATGACAATTACTATTATTTTGTCTAACTTTTAATGTCTAAATTTTTAAACTATTGTAAATAAATGTCAGTGGAAATGTTTCTTATCAGTGCTGCCTACCTTCTGTTTTTTCCTCACCTTCCTGACAATTACTTACGAATGAGGTGTAATTTATTAATAACTTAAATATTATTAACAAGCAATTATTATTTTTTGATATTTTACAAAATATTTCTAAACAATTAATTTTAAGCATTAAACGAATAGAAATGAAATGAAAGCTTCTTTGAGCAAATAATAGTAAATTTACAAAGAACGTCATTGATCCTCAAGGGAAGGGGGTCAAAGGGCGCTTATATCCTAGTTACGCCACTCGCATGGACATTCTCTAAAAACATCAGCACACATAATAAAAAGATGGTAAAAATTACGAATAACATTAAAAATAATTCTAATGAGAAGGATAAAGTGGTGCGCTGCTGTCAGTTTGTTAATGTTGGGCTCTATTTTTATCAACAACATTCTTCAATCACCGCTATTAGCAATTTGCAGTCAGTTTCTTCTTTAGTTTGTGACCGCACTGAACCCACGTTCCACTAAATATGATGAAGGAAATGCAAATAAAGACTTTTGTATTCTAGCCCATAATACAGTGTATGTATCTGCTTTTGAAGCGAGAACTGTTGACTTTGAATTTAAATTTCAATTCTTCATTTATTGATACTTCTATCAATTATTTTTGTAATTTTGGAGATTCTTTCATGTTTGTATTTGAAAAAGAGTCCAAAACCCAATAGAGTTTGTTCGTTTTAAGAATATCTTCCAATCGTTGGTTGAAGTCAGAGCCTCCAAGTGCTGACAGCAAGTCTTCATCGTGTTTTTCTACTGTTGATATTGGAAAGGGGCTGAAATCTCCTCGTTCTAAATTTCGATTGTACAAAATCGAACAAACGCGAATATAGCAGTTTTTGTTTGGATTCCATTCAGTTCGTTGCCTTGGAACTGTAGATTTGTTTCAATAAATTTATTAAACAATTCTGTCAAATAAGCTGCGTCTGTTTTGGAATCAATCAATTTGGCTCGAAAAGCATCATCTTTGATTTCTAGGAATTCTAGCAGTGAGTCAAAGAGTTTATAAAACCGATCTAAACAGGCACCTTTTGACAGCCAACGAGCATCTGTATGAAGTAGCAAGCGATTAAATTCTTCATTGTTTTTAGTACAATGTCTCCCAACCATCTGTCATTCGATGTATTGCTTCTGATTTTGTTAATTGCTTAATGACCTACGTAGGCGTTCACTCAGATTTTTGACAACTAATGGTTAACGATGAAGGCCATAGTGTACAGCGAATACATCCGGAATCGCTTTTTAAAATATGCAAGAAAAGCCCTGTAGCGTTCTACCATCCCTGGAGCAGCATCAGTAGCCACTGACAAGATGTTGTAGGTTTGAATTGAGAAAAGCTTACTTGAACAATTTTCTAACGTATTTCAAACCTGAGACAATTCCAAGAGAAGTCAAAAATAATCGTGAATAATCTAAGGAAGGGTAATAAAAAACAAAAGAACAACGCAACAATCACGTTCAAATAAAGAAGAGATACACTTGATGCCAAGTAGTAACGATTGTTTTGAACAGTGAACTCGAGACGTATTGTTGCGATGAATGAATTCTGAAGAAGTTGGAAGAAAAAGATGGAGTCGTTTTCCGAGGTGTAAACAAATATGTATTACAATGTTGTTTCATCGAAGATGATAGGAATTATCTTGAGCCAATGTTCCTAATCCCTGCAATAGGAAATGTATAACTAAGATTGACATGTATTAAACTGCAGAATTAAAGTTTACTTTGGTGAGAAGGATTTAGGAAATAATCCCGATCACTATACAACGTTCTAAAGGGTTCGAAAGCCGAAGAATCCAACGAAGAGGAACCGAATTATCCACTCAAGTAATCGGATATTCAAGAGGTTAGACCGAAGATGATTCAACAGCAAGTTTTGTAAGTATGTCTTTGATTCTCATTAACACGGACGGTCCAAAGACACGAATACATTGACCATCGACTTTCATTCAAGTACAACAGTTTAGCTAAGACAAGTAACAAAGTTTAGACAAAGTTAGTTAAAGTTAGTTAAGTTTTTAGACAAAGTTTAGTTAAGACAAAGTTAAAGAATCAAGAGTTCAAAGTAACTATACTTAAAGATTTCACAAAGAGACTTTTGTAATCTAATCTTGAAGCGAGGTTATCGAAGTGTATTACTGAATAGTTAAGAGGAATATGATTTACAAGCAGTAATTTCATATGAGTGAACTAGGATAACAAAATATTTGTAACAGACTTTTTAAGAGAATATATACTCAGTTGTTTAAAAATCTGTCTTACTCGTTTTTTTCTCACAACTTAGTTTTCACACGAAAAGTTTTATAGCGTGTAGTTACAAGTAATCTTCTGCTGGAGCTAGGGTTTATATTATAACAACTCCCCGTAGGTTCAACAACCTACAGATGTTACTCAAAGGGATTTCTTTTTCTTTAAAAAAACTCATGAAATATCGATTCTCCTTGAGTATCAGTTTGCAAATTTTTTTTAATTCATAATTCTTGGCAAATGTTTTCTTCTTTTATGAATTGCACGTATGCTAAAAGTAAGGCTTCATTGCCTGGCGAAGTTGACTCACAAAGCTGTAGAAAAAGAACTGAGATGATTTTACATATTCACATAATGAATCTTCAACACCTTGAGGCATTTCGTCAATTCTTCTTTGAACTGTCATATTGCTCAAAGAAATGTTCTTGGTAATATCAGACGCTGGCTTCTATAGCATAGTGCGTAGGTGTTATCTCATTTACAGCTGATACAAGTAGTTCTACAGCAATAGTATGCGGTTTTCCTAATTTAGTAACGAAATGTTGTAAGAAGAACGCCATCCATCGTCATCTTGTTCAAATGTTATTGAGTTTTGCCAATGGCCGCTGTCTCAAGAAAACTTTTCTTTAAGCGCTTGAAAATAAGATAAATCCTTATCTTTCTGATCAGCATGAACTTTTGTAAAATTGCAAATCAGGCACATCGGTAATGTAATGTTTGTAGGCAACTGAATAAAGCCATACTTCAAATATTCAATGCTATATTGTCTTATATTTTTTTCTTAGATTCAGCTACGATATTATCTAAAAAAGAAATAATATTTATGTGTTATTTATCATCATAGCATAAAATTATTAAGAGATATAACAATTTATATAAACTTCTCTCACCGGAATCAACCTTTTTTGCAATAGTTGTGTTATTAGAATAGCGCCCCACGACATAATGGTTTTGCGTAAGACATCAAGACAGACAAACTAAAGTACTAATGAAACTAATAAACTGGGTTTTGTTGAAAAACATTTCATTAGAGACATTTTTTTAGATGATATTAGTTAAGTAGAATCGATGCAAAAACTTTGTTAAAAATTTCGAAGTTATTTATTAGAATCTTTTATGACTTTTGATCTTTCACTTAATAATAACAGCGACAGCGTCCACTACCAGTGAAGATATCTTTTCAATTCAATTGTATTTAAACAAAAGAAAAAGCAGCTACTGGAGTAATTAGCGCAACTGTTCAATCGCATTATCATCTAACAAAACTAAATCCCTAATGAAATGAGAGGGGGAGGGGATCGAAGCACCTTCCAATCGGTAATGCACTTACTATCAAAGCTTCGAAGCCATTTGCAAATGCCTTGACTGCTTACTAATGAGCCATCGATGTTCATTTATTATTTACTGCCGCCCTCTGGTGATGAGCTACACTTCTCCACCGAAGCCACTCCATTCATCTTCTGCAGCCATCGAACACCTGCTGCATGCACTGCGCATGAGCAAAGAGGATCAGCAACAGTGAGTTGTCATTGCAAAGACTAATTGTTTGTCATGATATATCGAACAGTTTAAAAGGGAACCCAGATCCCAATTTAGAACAAAATTAATTGCCAATTCGCAAGAACTAAAACACACAGAATAAAAGCAAACCAAAAATACTGAATACTGTTATTAGGTCAAGAAAAATAATTTCCTCAGAGCATCAAGATCTTGGCATTAATTTTTTTTAAATTTTTTTTTCATTCTGTGGACTTGGAATCTATTCTTCTTCGTTTGTTGTTCTAATTCTTCTTTTGTCTTATCAAGATAAACTTCGTTATCATCATAAAACTCAAGACAGTCGTAATTAAAGATATTCGAGATAAGAGGATTTCGAAGAAATAAATAAATGTCCTGTTTGCTTTTCTAGTCACTGATGATTTTATCACGAGCACATTTGTTAGAAACGTTTGACAAAAATATCGAACTACAGTTAATGGATCACAACAAAGTAACGACGACGTCTCTTCTTTCTAATATTTCTTGTATCTCAAAGTACAGTGCAATCAATTTCTGAAACAAATAGCATGAATTTTCAAATATGAATAAATAAAACACATCAGAAATAAATTAAAACGACTTAAAATTAAATAATTTTTAAACGATCTTGAAAATAATTAAAAAATTACTTGCATTAAAATAATTAAGTAGAATAAATTGAGAAAGGTAATAAAAAATTACTGAATCTGTACCGTAGTGCTTTGATCATTTGGTTACTCAGAGTTATTTCGATTATTTGTTTCAAATTCTGATACTAAAACAAAATCTTTGATCAACAATCAATGGCTATTTAGAAAAAGCAAATATTGTTTTCGTGTTTTTTTATATCTCAAATCTATAGTTTTAATTATATTTGAACAAAATATCTGACATCGCAGACACAAACTTTGCTCGTAATTCGAAAGGAACAGATCCGTCTCAGGAACATTGTATCTATTGGCTTGACTCGATCCTGCGAATGTTTTCAAAAGACGAAGCGTCCAGATCCCTTTCGATTGACCAAAGATCTGACAAACCAAGGAAAAAGGGACAGCAAAAAAGAAATCTTGTGATTTACAAAATGATCCACGAAATACAGTAGGTTACCTGCAAGACAAGCGTTAAACCCACCGTAGACTAAGAGAGTTAAAAGATAACCAGAACATTCTAGTTACTAAAGCAGATAAAAGGGTAGCGACTGGAGTAGTTGATTGTAACCTATCATCAGATGTGTAAATGACACAGAGGGGACTTAAAGAACGCAACTGGTTTCATTCATTGATAACCAACGTGAAAGTCTTGACGTCCATTAATACTGGACATCATATAACATTCTATAGGAGATATGTTGATGCTTCTTTTTCATTATAGATAACAAGTATGTTAAAGAGGTACAAGCTGAGTTTAATAGCACCAAAAATTACAATTGAACTTGTAACGGAATAAAAGTTGGCCTTTTTAGATATCATGATTACTAGGGATTATAACCATTTTAACACAGCACTATTCGATACACTTACTACAGCAGACATTATGATTAACTTCTGATCCAATGTTCCTGTTTGTACCAAAAGAAACGTGATTCAGATGCCGTGACGTGGGAGTTCAGAATATCTTCAGATCAGAAGAGTTTTGAGAATCAAATATTCCATTCTCGCTTTGTAGTACAATGGACATCCCTTAGCTTTTATTAATAAGATCATTGCTAATACTTTAAGGAATTTATATAATCCGGACCAGCAGATGAACAAGGTTAACTTATAAGCATTCATAAGGGTCCCTTATGTTAATGATTTGCTCTTTTACATGAAAAAGGTATTTAAGAGATTTAATACTGAGATAGTTGGCAAAGGCAAGAATACCGTTTTGCAGACACTTTTGCAAGAAAGAAATAAGAATATGGATAGTAAGAAAAAGAACAGCTTTACTTAGGGTATTAAATATAAAGAGAGATGTTTATGTACTGTAGAGCCCCGACGGACACTGGAAATCCGTCTTAACACTTGAGAACACTTAAGAAAGATGAAAGTAGATATATGAATTAAAAACATCGCAGCCCATGTGCATCAAACGGGCCACGTGCTTGACGTAGAGAATCCTGTCATTTTTGAAAGGGAATATAATGTAGAAAACTTAAATGTCTCTCTAAATATTCTAAATGATAGGTCTAAATGATGTAATATCAAACATTCAGTTGAATCCGTGGACTAATATATCATGTACAAGGTTTAAAAGGTAAAAGCAGAAAAAAGAGGGGGGGAGGCAGAGGAAAAAGAAAAATTTATCCCTTTATTTATTTGTTTTTTTTTCTTATTCCTCTGTTTCTCTGGTTTTAGTTTCATCTCATAACATTAGCTTCTTCCACTGGATAGAACAGCCCTCATTTGCAGGGTTTTAATACTTTTTTTAGATTGGCTTATTTGATGCCTCCCTCTTTTTGATTGGCCCAATTTGGTTTAAGTACTGGTGATCCACTTGTTTTCAGACGTTGCAAGATAATCATGCTTGGGAAGGTAGAGGGGAAGAGAAGAAGAGGAAGACAACGAAGAAGATGGTTGGAAGATATAAAGGAAGCTACCGGGAATTCTTTGCAACAACTACGATATGCAGCAAATGATAGATCTGTTTGGAGAGCCTTAGTACATGGGGTCACCAGAAGTCGTAGACGACTTGATGGAACCTAACAACAACAACAAAGAGAGTCCGAAACTAGTCCGGTTTTAAAGGCAATTTTTTTTAATTATTTTGTGTTTGTGTTTGTTTTTTTTTCCTTATCGTTATTCTTTTAGTAACGTCATCGCCGTCAGCAACAAGTACTTCTGTGAATCTTATGGATCTCATACATCAATGTGTTTCTTTATAAAAGAGATGGGATAGCCATTCTGTTGTAACAGGCTGTGAATGATTTTAATTTCGTTTTTCAATAAATTACTATTAGAGCAGTGGCACTCTTTATTAACATGCGTCTCACATTAGTTGGTTAGGAAAGCGGAACCTCCGATGAGAAATTACCAATTGATCGTCAGGTGTTGTCTGATGATGTGGGCTATTTGTAATCTGTTGTTGGTCATGTAGTATTCGTAAATCGGACAGAAGTTTGGCAGCTGTTGGAAAGCTTAAGCGAATTCTGATGAATTCCAGGCAAAGATCAGCTAGGATATCAAGATTAGAAAGAGTAAGAAACGAAAGGAAAAAGGAAACAATGCAAGTCCAAAGTGAGATAATGGAAGAAAAAGAAAGAAGATAATGAATGTGGATTGGACATCTCAAAAGAATGGAAAGACATCAAGTTACCAAATAGAGAATGAATAGACATGGAGAGAATTGAAAGGCGGGGAAAGGGTCAGAAAAAAATTGGAAAGAATCAATTCAACAACTTGGTACAGGAGTGGCAATCACTCGAGGAGGAATCTTAGGTTAGAGAAGGAATAGAGAAGAATGGATAAAAATATTGAGGGCCGGAAGACCTATGTAAGGTTAAACAACGGCAAGAAAGAAGAAGATAACATCCAAATAATGGATAAGAAAAGGGATTTTGTTTTACTTTTCTTTGTCTAATAAGAACCATACCTGCACTGCAGTCATCTTTAAGCTATTTCGTTTTTCTTGAGATTTCAATAATTCGAGATATTACGAAACAACCGATTTAAAAACGAATTCCTTCATTTGAATAATTCATTAAAGAATCAATTGAATTAGTTTTTTTTTGCAACAATAATTTATTTGGAATTTATTCTCTAGGATTTCTTAGCAACGATCCACGCGAAACAATTGGCTGCGATGAAAACAACGAAGCTACACCAAAGGAAGCGACTACTGTTGAATTGCCTTTAATTTTCTATTTATTTGTTTTTGCATCCATTTTATATTCTAAGATTATCAGAAGTTATTGGAGGGATGAACTGTTAACATGAAAGAGATTTTGGAAAAAAGGCTTAGAAAAAAAAAAGTTTTAAAATGAAATTTAAGTTTGAAATGTAAACGTTGGTTCCTCTGCGATCTACTTTAGACTTCGCTGATCTTCTTGTTACAAAGAAGATCTTTATTGATTTGGTATCGGATCGATTCATCACGAGACCAAAATATGTGGTCCTTTAAAATCACGACGATTCCAAAAAAAATTCTAATGAAACTAAAGGAGGAGGAAAGGTTTTTAGAAGAAGAGTCCAATGGGTTTTTCATGTAAATTCAACCAATCAATGAGCTACAGGATAGAAATGAATAAACAAAGTCTTTTTTAAACAAGTCTTCATAAGAGTCATTGGTACGCCATCTACAGCCTATCTTCTAATCATGGCTTTTGAAATGATAAATAGTTTTTGAATTAATATCTTTTTAATTGGTTTTTGTTTCAGACGATGTAAATGATATCGTTCTTTTCAGGGACTTTGTAAATCAACGGTTTCTTTTTTTTTATCTGATGATAAGAGAGAAAGAAAAGTCGGCTTCTCCTAAATCTTATTTGTAATGACAAGAAATCAACTTCTTAAATTTCAGGGGGAACATTTGAATTACTCGGGAGATTTTGTGTGTGTGTGTGGGGGGGGGGGGGGATAAATAATCATTGTTGTTGATTGTAAGAGAAATTGGATACGTTATCGAATTATCGAATTTTGTACAATTGATAGGGAACAGTTAAAACTTTACAAAACTTCCTCCTATCTTGTTTTCCATCCACTGAGTCATTCTCAATAGTAAAGAAAATTCTAGACACTCACAAATGAACGACACAGAAGACGATTCCGATAGGTTTCAAAAGGCGAACAGTAAGTTTGCGAATCTTTCTATGTTCACAGGGCCGAGACACTGAGCTTATGTGGGTGGCAACGCTGAGAAGAAGAGGATATGAAGGCACCATTCCAATAAACCTGAGGATCCCAACTTGTTCGCAGGGCATTGATCGATCAAAGTACGAGGTTCCTTGTTTTTTGCAACAAATACCTTCGCATATTGAGATGTCGTTTGATGTTGAATGGGATTGTAGTAATGGTATCTGTTGGTGTCTTCCCTTGATGACACAGACCATGGTTTTAATGGATACATGAACACCGACATGATATCAAAGATTAAAATTGCATCCTTTTTTGTAAGTTTAAATTTACCCTCAGATCCGATAAATGCATGGAAATGCTGCCGATGGAATCACTTTTGTAGCGTCATGAGATTACAGATGGATACGTTTCTGTGTTGCTTTTCTGAAAGGGAAGAGAAGGAGTAGATATGAAAAGTTAAAGGGGGTTTCTAAATGATAGGCCTCTTAATAATAAACTTTCGGTTGAATCCGTGGAACAGTACAATATATTTTCTTTTCTTTTATTTTTGGTCAGGTGCTGTACCTGTTTTTTCTTTTATATACATAGATAACATTTATAAGGTTTAAAAGGTAAAAGCAGAAAATAAAGGTTAAGGGGAAAAGGTAGAGGAAAAACAAAATATCCCTTAATTTATTTATTTTTTTTTTAATCCTCTGGTTTTAGTTTCATTTCATTAGCTTCTTCCACTGGCTAGAACAGCCCTCATTTGCATGGTTTTAATACTGTTTTTGGATTGGTTTATTTGATGCCTCCCTCTTTCTTTTTTCACTTGGTCCATCGATGTTGATTAGCCCAATTTCGTTTTTTTTTTTAATTTTTTAATTTTTTAAAATCATTTTGTGTTTTTAAGTGTATGGTTTTTTCCTCTGAGTATTTGTGCACGCGTTAAATTACTCCTTTTTAAGAATAACGATTTGATTTACGAGATTCATGAGGGTAAGCAACTCCAGCTAACTGTAACATCAGAATTGCTTGTAATTCATTGAGTCACTTCCTCCACAACAAAGAAGACATCACAGTCTGAACAAGTTACAGTGGGCTGTGGGATTTCTTGCAAATAATACTAATGGTGCAAGCTTCTATGTAAGGAAAACGAAATGCAAGCTTAAGATATCAAGGAACATCAGATATAGTCTATTTCTTTCTCAATTTTATTTTTGGATAAACTGCGAACAGAATAAATAAATTATTATGTTGAAATACATTATCCTCTTCTCATTTAATAATAGTCTAATTAGTGTTGGTCGTTATTTTGTGCAACAACATTGTGCAATTAGTGATACCATAAATTAGAAGTAGAAATTATTGCAACTATTTTAATGACCTCTACAATTTATAAATTTAATTGAAAAAGAGGGGAAAAGATTAACTTTTTTTAAGTCAATTTATAAAAATAGGAATATTTGTGGGCCATCTATTTTAACTTTTTGATAAAGAAATAAAAGCAATTAAAGAAATAAAAGCAAATTTAATTAAATAATTATTTGAAGAATCTACGATATTAATTACATCAAAATAATAATTTTTTTCTATGATGTTTACAGTATTTCAAAGAGGAGTGGTTTTACTTGGATAGATTTTGTTATTCAAAGAAAACTTTACTTTTTTTTAATTTTTTTTTTAAATTGAAAAATTGAAAAGCTTCAAAGAAAAGAAAAGATGTTATTATTGATTACTTTAATTTATAAATAATAAGTGACTATTTATCTTAATAGTAATCATGAATTCTTAATGTTTTGGGTAAAATTAAAAGAACGAAAAATAGTATTTACCTGTTAATTTTCATCTTTAGAAGTAAAATATAATTTGAATGAATAAGTTCATTGTTTGTCCACAAAGGATTTGAGCCTCTCGCGGTTTCCCTGTAGGAAGAGCACCTGGTCCTATTCACGGATGACGTCATGGTTAATGATTGATAGATTATTAGTTCCGATTAGAAAATGGAGCTTCACTGAGAAAGAAAGAAGGGATGATGATGAAAGGAAAAATTAATAAAATTCCTGCATTAAATTACAAAAAGGCCTCATTTGCATGAGAATTAAAAAAGGATTAGATTAGATGGATTTAGAGCAAATTCAATTATTTTTCATTTCATTGCAACGACCAACAAATTGAGGATCTTCAACTATGGAAATCACCAACAACGACATCTTTTCCTGTATTTTTCTTAACCGAAATGTATTTTATATAAATTGTGCATATTTTTAAATATTAATCTTCTTCCGGAGTTTATTAATTCACAAGATAGAAAATTAACAAGAGCAGATTTCGTAATGAAATTATAAAAGAATTATTTTTTTATAGAATTTTATTATCTGATAAAATATAAGAATTTGCTAAAAAAAAATAAGTTAATTCCATTTATCAAAACGCAATCACTCCAATCTCAAGAAAGTCATTTACCAGACAAAGGACACTGTAAGGGGTCGTCCATTAATGACGGGAGTTCAAAAGGGGGAGGGGGGTGTCTATGAAAATCTCACGTCAACTTTTTCATTCAGAGAATATACGTATTATAGTAGATTACAACATTTTGTAATATTGACTTTTTGAACTTTTTTGATTTTTTTTTACTTTTTGAAATCTCACGTGAGAAAGGGGGGGGGGGGCCCACCAAATCTCACCCAGGGGGAGGGGGGGGGGTCCAAATTTTTAAAAAACACCTCACGTAATTAATGGACGCCCCCTAATTAAGAGGTAATTAAAATTGAGAGGGTGAACCTCCCCCTGTAGCGTCTTGGAGAAAGGATACATTGTAGTGTATCAATCGTTATCTTTCTTCAAAGACAATAAAATTTTTAAACAAATAATAAATGACCTTTAATAAAGAAAAGTAAAAATCAAGGACAACTTCGTTTCTAATCTGTAAAAGAAAAAAAATTCCTGAAGTTTTCTATAGATTATCCAGATACGCTAATCTCTATTTCAAAAAATAAATAAAAATAAAAATAAAACCCAACTAAAACCATCTGTTCCTCAGTTGTATTGTTTTAATAGAATTTCTAATCGTCGTCATCTCAGGAAATGTTAAAGAAATGTCTTTTGGTTGTAATTCATAGAATAACAATTTCTTTTACTTTTTAATTCCCTAATAATATTCTTTCTCTAATAGATGTTTGTCCATTCCAGTCTCTGTGAGTTATGGGACAGTTAAAAGTGTCTTTTTAATACATTTTACTTTAAAAAAAATAAAAAATGTGTGTGCTAGTTCTCTTATTTCTTTTAATGTCACAATTTTTACACACGTTAACATGGAATTGAAGGAAAGTTATTCAATGTGAAAGTCAATGACTTGGAGCGGACGATGTTCGGGATCTTTTTGTTTAAAATGTTGTCATTATTTCTCCATCGTTTCCTGACAAGATTCAAGATACAGAGCCTAAATATTGAACGATTTATCTCACAAGGACTAAGAAATCCTTACGTCTTATTGAATTAGCATAAACTTCTAACTTCACATCTAATATAAGGTTTTAATTTCGGACGCATAAAAATAAAATATCTCATAGTTTTTTCATCACTTGAATTTCTCTTGATAAAAAATTTGAAGTTTGATTTGAAGTCATGTTTTATTCTTAATCCGTTCTTTTGAATTAAAATTTTTAGAATTAATTTTAATTAGAAATGATTAAACAAAATGACATTTGTTTTTATCTTTGCATTTTTTTTTCATTGTGGAAGGAACAGGCGTTTTTGTTGCTTTTTTTTATTGATTAAGTTACAAGATGGTAATTTGATTTAAAATTTGACGTAATAATCCCCGATTCAACCATAGAATTTCAATTTTTTTGTCTTAATATATTTTATGTAAACTGATTAGATAATCTAAGTAATTGAAATAACTCATTTGTAATTCTATTAGAATAACTCAGATAAGAAAAGTCTTTTCAAATTAATCCAAAATTGTAACAAAATAACTCTTGTCTTTTCTTTGGTGAAAACAGTACTTTTTTTTTTATGTCTTCTTCTGGTTCGTTTTTT
The DNA here is from genome assembly GCA_023159025.1 of Thereuonema tuberculata. NCBI lineage: Eukaryota > Metazoa > Arthropoda > Chilopoda > Scutigeromorpha > Scutigeridae > Thereuonema > Thereuonema tuberculata. Next base: position 70,651,975 of record JAFIDM010006943.1, read on the forward strand.
ACCAGTTTCTAGGAAAAGAAAATTCGGTAAAGAAAGTGGATTTAATAAATGAATATAAGAAAGGAAATCTTTATCCTCAAGAACTTTTTTCTTTTTAATTACATGAAAATTGTAGTTGATTTTGATTTCTATCCATGGACTTTTATTCTAAAACTTTATTCTAATATTTAATGAATAGTTTTAACATTTCAGTTTGTTTAGAGAAAATAGTTATGGAATTACAATGATATTCATTTTTAATCTCAAAATGTTCAATCCAGTAGCAAATCAATGAAAAAAGTTCGCACAGAAGAACCCCTATCTCATTTTACTATTTTAGCTAAGTTTAATCTTCCTGAGATAAGCAGCTGCTAACATATTTATTTAATGACAAATTATATTGTTGGAATTGTAAAAACCTTTACCCACTTTTTCTTTTTTTAACTCCGTTTCCTATTTAAATATCTTCTTAAATCTTTCAGCAAATCTTCACTGCATTTTTGGAGCTTTATTTAAAATAATTTTGTAATAATTTTGTACAACTTTTCAATCTTTCATTTTGAAAATGCTTTTGAAGTATTCAATAACTGAATGTGATTTGGAATCTAAATTGGTTTGATCTCTTATCCTTACCTTAACTAAGGTTTGAATCACCGAGGGGTGGATTGTAGACGTTCCCCTCCTCCCACCTGAAGAAATAAGAAATCGCAGTATTTCAAACCTTTTCTTCTTTTTTATTATTTATAAACTTATAACTTTTTTTTTGTACAAACTCCACGCTTGGAATTACAGATTTAACAAAGACTGGAACATGCTCTGTTCGTGTATTGTTTAGCAGGAAATCACACCTCCGTATTTTGCCGCTAAAGAAACAGATCCATTTCATGATTGTTAAACATGAATTAAATCTTGTAGAAATGATAAACATTTTATAAAAATTCAAGTTTTTACGTGGGCTGAATATGTTGGATAAAAAATAAGCCTGCACACAAACATAAAACAAACATTAAAAACACAAGAACGTTCAGAGCTTTATATATCAACAAAGAAGTCTCGTCACATTGAGACGAAAGCTCTGGACGTTCTTGTGTTTTTAATGTTTGTTTTATGCTTATCTGCAGGCTGTATTTTTATTCATTTTACCAAATGTTTGTTACAAAAAAACAAAAACAAAAACCAAACAATAACCGCCTCTTCTACATTAACTGTAGATCGTTAATAAAGTTAATAAAGTTTATTATCAGAATCCAATTTGTTTTTGTCTAATCACTGTTCTAATTCTGTGAGGAAAATTGAAAAAATGAAGGGCGAAAAACGTTATGCTTTAAATTTTTCTTTTCTTTTCTTTTTTTTTTTTTTTTTACAATTCAAAAAGAAAAATAGTGTTTAGCTGCGTATTATATTTAATAATATTTATAAAACATTTTCTCCATTCCATTGGAATGCAACAAAAGCCATTTTGTATTCTGCGATTCACAGGCTCAAAATTAGGCCTAAGAGTTGCTAAGTAGGTTCAGCTTCATTTAAATTCCAAGAAAATTTATTCCTTCCTCTCAATTTCCGAAAATAAAAAAGAGTTAAGAAAAAAAAATCCAGTCTCATTAACAATTTCCATCACTTATTGATAAAAGGATTACGCTATTTTTTTTCAGAATTGTTTATTGAATGGCGATAAGATAGGCCTAATAAAATGAAATTCCTTTTTTTTTAAGCTTTAATTTACGGACTAATAATTGTTAACTTTAATTTATTAATTTTGTTTCATTTAATTACTAACGTCTCTGCCTTCAATGAAGTAACGCTAGGGGAATGTCAATGCAGTAACGCTAGGGGAAGGGTCTGAGGGAAAGCAAGGAAATGGTGATCCTTTTCATAAGACAGGAATGAAGGCTAAATAAATAGTAGATAATATTTTAATAAAATTCATTGAAATGTAAGTCAAATGAGTCTTATTTTATTCTGTATCAATTTAAATTTCTCTCTCAAATCTATATTACTAAAATCTTTTATTTCTCTGACCGGCGCAATTGTTAATTTCCTGTGAAAAATAGAAATAATTACTACAATGAAACGTTCGCGACGGGAATCGAACCTGTTACCTTTTGATCCGAAGTCAGACGTCTTATCCATTAGGCCACGGGGACTTCATTCAAATTATTGTTTCTTATCACTCCCTTTGTGTGTGTGTGTGTGTGTGTGTGGTGCAATGAGAGAAGAGCCAGAGAAAAAAGAAAATAACTCATTAATTTTTTACAAAATTTAAATTTTATAGAAATTTGGAGTAAAATTTAAATTTCAATGTTCATTTTCTTAGCTTCTCTCCGTCAACAATGGCGCGCTCTATCAAATAATGAGTTCATTCAAAAAAGAATAAAATATCACTTTTTGCCATAACTGCTTGGAATTGATTCTTCTTGTATTATCTCATACTTACCAGGGAGAGACAGGGGAATGGCCTAGTTCGTAAAAAACAAATAACAAAGTTGGGATCAGAATATACAGTAGATGTCCTCATTGATATTGTTCAATAAATACTGTCCTAGTATTAATCTTCATAGTGTATCAAAGTTTGTAGAATGAATTTTATTGAACTTACAATATTAAACAGAACATTAGAAGTATGGTATTTATATTTAAATTACTTTCCTGTCGGGATTTTACATTTCAAGGATATACTTTATCAATTATTTATTGTAATTCTTTTTTTTGTAAATATTGTTATTCATACTTACTTAGTGGTTTTATAATTTTAGCTTTATGATTTTTTCTTACATTAATTTTTAGCATTCAGAAAGAAATCAAATGATTTTAGAACCAATGTTGGTGACTCTTTCTTTGTGATTGATTTTCTGTATCTAAGTTACAGACAGAACACGGAGCCTATATTCCTTTCTCCTTAATTATTTACATTTAGGACTCTTTTTATTTTCGGCTTAACTAATTTACGATTATTCTTTTGTTGTGTTTGTATAATCAAATTGTTTATTGACAACTTATTTA
>JAFIDM010006943.1:70655053-70666260 GCA_023159025.1 Thereuonema tuberculata
TGCAATAAGCACTTTATTTTTGAGTGACTTGTTATTGTTGTTAACATTAAAAAAAACATGAGAGAATAATACCATTGTTTGAAGCGATGTGATGCTTGGACTGGTTTGTTATGTTTGTATAGTATTGTTTACGGCTCGAGGGAGCGCTTTGGGGATTATTGAAGATTCGAGGATGGAATGGCGATATTGATCTGATCCGCTGAGTTATAATTCTTTCCTTTTCTTGATGCTAGATATAAGAATCTTACAGGATTGATAGGGGCCAATATTATCCTCTTGAATGAATAGACAGGAGTCGATTATGATATCTTTCCTGGAGAATACCACGGAAAATTAGAATGTTCTGATAAGGGATAAGTTACCTTGAGAATTGAACATTGCCCTTGAGATATATTTTACGTTCGTATTGTATTGAATAATAATGTTTTGATATTACCTAGAAAAACGGTGATACTAATATCTACAATTTCGTTTCAGCAACATAATCAAATAGATTAATAGTCTTGAGTTCGGGATCTTGGAACCAGAGTAAACAGATTAATGGAACGGAAGGAGATAGGAGATATTAGCGAGCAAATACTGAAGACAACGTATAGGTAATCGAGGAGCGTATGATGACTCCACAGTTGTGATATATAAATATTGAAGAATTTCCAAGTAAGTGAAGTTTATTTTAAATAACACAGAGAACATGAGAGTTATCATATTTCTGGAAGAAACACAGCGATGTTTAGGATTTAATAGTCAAAGCGGATAAATATTAATAACTTCCAAGGACTACTTTATTCGAGAAATTGATAAAGCGGATTAATAAAAAGATTCAAAGATAAACAATTGAACTTTAAAGATGATAGACAATTATTCACGATGAATAGTGATAGGGTTAAAGTACTTGTATATGAAACTTCATTAAAAGATTATGAAGGTATATAAAAGTCATCAGAGTCTATTTCGATAAAGTTTGAAGGCATTGTGAACATATAATTCAAGATAAAAGTTAAACTAATAGAAAACAAGAAATAACTTTTATTAAGAAATGAACTGAAGTAAAATCTAGTGTTAGATTGCAAATATTGTAACTTACACATAAGGTGATAAAACCAAACGTGTATTAGTGCAAGAGTTCGGATATATTTCAGAAATAGACAATCATATATTATTTTTCACGTAGGGTGAAAAGACCTACAGTAGTTTATAACTAAACTAGAAGAACTCTAATAGACATTAGAAGCCTTTTATAAAGAACTTTTGAATCTTCATAAAGATTTTAACTTAATTCTTTGTATAATGTATTTCAAATAAGAAAGTTTTATAAACAATGTTATTAATGAATGTGTTTGGACAATAATTTATACGTAACTGGTATCTACATGGGATAAATTATTATTTAGCTCTCAATCAACATCTACATTACAAGTTCGCATCCTGCTAGATATTTATAATATCATAAACTTATTTCTATTATCAATATAATACTTCAACCTTCAATATGAATATTACGGTAATGTTATTCAATGCATCGCTGAACAGCAATATTAAAGTAAAAACAACACTAAACATTTACTTACCTGGACAAAAACAAAACAATCGATCACCTCAGTGTCACTAATAAGCCGAGTTCACTGACGCTTTTGTGGTAGCAGCGCCACAGTGGCACCAACCTTCATTCCGATTTTTGGCGCATTCTAGCGAATACACGATTTACTAAAGTCAACGGTCCACTCTACCCCTAGGTCCACTTGGCCCCGGTCTCCCCTACTCGTAACCTGAGCGCATCACAGATGAAGCACACCGAAAAAGGCGAAACTATCATCAAAAACTAACTAATAACCTTGGATTTCATTTTTGTCTGATTACGTTAATTAAATGATTTTTATGGATCATATGTAAATTTGGAAAGTTAAAATGATAACAATGATAACAATGAGATCCGTTAAATATTCTACTGTATTTCCATTTTATTATGATAACAAATGCACAGATTCTATAGCAACGCCTTTGATGTATGATGTTTGTGGAGTATTAAAGAATTTATTGAAATATTTATAAAGGTTATTTTATTTATAATAAAGACGTATTAGGTTTGTTGAAACGACACATCCGTGCGCATCGGAAATGCAAGTATATAATACGTTTTTGGAATGTTGTCTGAAGGACAAGGTCGTTTCTTCGTTTTTTTGTTTTTTTAGGTTGAGAGGTCTCCAAGGTGATATGTAAGGGAGTTATTTTTTCATTATTATTTTATTTGCTCCAAGGACTGTGCAGGAAATGAATTTGATCTGAACTATTTGAATTTCAGTAATATATGAAATTCATAACTTATTTCACATCTATGAAGATTTTAAAGATAACAAAGGAAACATTTCACATTTTTCCAGTTCATTGATCATCTTTTTTGTTATGCTGCTTCTGAAGTTCTGAACTTTCCCCGTCAGATGTCAGGCCGGCATTTGTCACCCCACTTTCCCATTGGTGGAACAAAACCAATATATGTATATATACCGTCTGTCTTCTTAGAAATCACTTTCCAACCGCTTGCAGGTGAGCTGAAACTGTACTATTTGTAGATTCTTTTAATTAAGTGTTAAATCTTTTTAATTTTAATAAGTACTTTGGCCTCTTATTTTCATATTACAATTCTCTTAGTTTTGTTTTTGTTTGTTTTTTTCATTTTAATCTGAAGCAAAAAAAAAAAAAACAATAAAAAGAAATCTCAATTCTTGCAAGAATTTATCTTTTTAGGCGTTCCGGATGCATATCTTTCGTTGTATTTATAATTTTTTATAAATTGTTTATTTCTAAGCATTTTCTTAATAATTCAGAATCTAAATCTAACTCGGAATTAATATAAGGCCCAATTATATTGTAATTGGAAACAATGTTATTCTACATTTAATAGACGTGGCAATGAATCCTCAAGATATGTCCCTCTTACTGCTCTGCACCTATGTGCAAAAAAGAATCTGGGCTTATACAGTATCGAGCCAAACAAACAGTAATGAAATATTCCACGCAATAATAGGGCAAACGTCACTGTTTATTTCAATAGAACATTATCTGAGTGTAGGTTTCGAATCAGTCGATGGTTCTGAGCACAGAAGAAAAGATATTTGTAGTCGAATTTTACAATTATTCATTCGGTCTAAACAGAGATTGACCCAGCCTTGCATAGACCTATGGGAAGGAGCCATTGCAGCTTATATTTCGGAAACATACTGTCACTTGGGGAGGGATTCTTGGTGTCATCTAAAGATTCCGACGGACAGGAAGTACATTGATTTTAGTTATTTTTTTTTTATTATTACTTATTTTTTCTGCAATTTCATTTGCTAAGAAATTCTGATATTGTCGTGGTTCGATTGTGCGACGCTGTGTTCTTAACTCTTTCAAGCTACAAAAATTCCCTTTGCGCATGCTCCAGCTGCAGTTCAAAGTGAAGAAAAAAAACTTATATCGAACAAAAGAGAATCACAGCTATCTCTTGGAAGAGGTGCTTACCTGTCATTTAGCTTCTTCATGAAAACTTTCCTGTCATCTCAAAGATTGAAAATATGCAGGAATGGTAGGAACTGTGTCTCCATCGTACGTTTGGAACGTATTGCAGACATCTTGGATGGATAATGTTAACTTAGGGTATTCCTATGACTGATATTGAATTCTATTGACTGCTCCCACACCTGGTCTCTTGTCTTTCACTTCTGTTTGTTTTAATTAGTTAGGAAGAAAAGCATTTATACGTCATTACCTTAAATTTGATAATTGTGCTGTTTCGTTCCGTAGAAGCGTGCCTCACAGTTTACGAACCACTGAACGAAGAAATTGAAAAAGAAGATTAACAAAAACAATGGATGAAACCACATCAATTGTTTTCTTTGTTGATGACAATTCTGAAGGACTTTAACTTTGAAAACTAAATTCATCAGAGCTGAAATTATAAGAGAAGGACATCCTAGGGGTCACACGGTGGAACAGACATGTCTCTTGTCCTATGCGGGGATAATAAATGCTATTGACGTCAGAAGTTAGTTTCCATGGCAACCGAAAATCGGAACGCGTCGAGCGGAAGCATTGGTTTGTTGTCAATCGATGATTAAAGTAGTTGTTTCTAGAGGATTCTATTGAAGAGATTTTGATTTCTATGTTTTATCTCATCTGTTTTAATGCTGTATTATTAATAAGTCGAGGTTTTTATAAGAATGGAGAAAACATTACATGACCAATTGGTATAAAATTATCTACGTATTTGACTTTGTTCTTCCAAACATTTCAATTCCTAATTTAAAGTTCTTCTCATTTGTGAATTTGAATTTCATTAACGAATCAATTGGAATCAGTTTTAATTAAGTCTCGATGAATTGAAGTCAATTCAAATTAGTGAATTTATCCTAAGCTCAATAAAAGCATCTAACAAGGGAGGGATCTCACATAGGAGAGCTCCTTTCGAACACCACCCTATAGTGGATTATGTAGCTGCTCAGGAGATATTAAAAACCCCTAATGTTTTTAGCCGTGTCAATTGCATGGGGGCACTACAATAAATTTTTGAAATTTGAGCACCGTAAACTGCGCGCCATTAGTTGTGCTTTGTTTTCAAGCTTGAACGGTTTGTTTTGCGTTTGCTGTAATTTTATTAATTTAATAACATCTTTTTAAAAAAATTATCAGTTGTTGCGGTTTGTGGAGCTACCCTTCATTAAAGTATACATAAAAACGCACCCAAATTGTTTAATTTTTCAAAATATTAATACATTTGTATTTTGTAGGTATTGTTTGCTTTCTGTTTGTGCTGCCATCTAATTTTTTCTTTCTTTTCTTTTTCTTTTAATGTCTGCTTTTTTTTTACGCTAATTTTAATTTTATTAATTTTGTTAATTTTGTTAATGATGTAGATAATGTCTTTCAACTCACACTGAGTTATAGAAATATTGTTGAAACAGAAAAAAAAAAAAGGAAAAAAAAAAATCCTAAACATAAAATAAAATAATGCCGTTCCGGCATGGCCGAGCGGTCTAGACGGCGGTCTGCCGTGTGGCTGTTGTGTCGGAACCTGGGTTCGAATCCCGGCGTTGGCATAGCTGTTTCTTTCTTCTTCTGTGTTTCGTCCGTTTCTCTCCTGGGACTTACTATCTCAGGGTTATTTCTGGATGGGATGTGAATCTCGTCCCCATTCTGGAATTTTCTAGCCTCCCCCTGACGTTGTCAGGTAGGGCTAGCCCGTGGTCCTAAGTTGGCCAAAGTCGATGAAAGGAAGGAAGGAAAATAAAATAATATTTGTTAGGATTAATATATAAATGTATTATAATCCGTAACATCAGTGTTTATTAATTATTAATTTCAATTAAACTTTTATTAATTTCATTTTAATTTAATACATTACAAATAATAAAACGTTATTCAAAATAGCCTCATTTAAACTGGAAAAACTTTAAAATTTTATTGTGGCGCCCCCACATATTTGGTAAGCAGAGGTTCCTCAACTACATTCTAAGGTAATGCAAAATAGCGCTCTTATGTTGAGGTCCCTCCTTTGAAACTTAAAACCAAAAGCAAAAAAATACTTTTAATTTAGAAGAAGAATTAAATCCTCTGACTAAAGTTTGATGTTAAGAAAAGCATTGAAAGCCTGGAGACTGAGATTGGGTTAATGAAAAACCTTAACCCACCCCTTAATGTTTCATAAATGAGCAAAAGAATCAAAATGGGTGAAATACGTGAAACTTTAGAAAAATCAGTTGATGATGAAGTCGTTGAGTTCCTTTAATTCGGCTTTTTACTGAAAATAGATTCGGAAAACATAGATTTGCATTCCAAGAAATTTAATGATGTTTAATTTTCTTTCTTTGATCAACTCCAGAAGCTTTCTTGAATTTATGTTGCATCAAAATTAATGAACTTCGTTTTTAAAACAACTTTATTTTCATAAAACATGATTTCTTATAAGTTAAAAATTTCTTATAAGTTTAGTTATAAGTTAAAGTATTATCCAATAAATTAATAATGGGGTAAGAATTTTGATAACGAATTATCATTTATGTAATACAGAATGGAAAAGAAACTCAATTTCAAGTCAATTTTCTGGTAACTATTTGATGTAAAAAATCATAATTAAATCAGTATAAACTCCTTGAATTCGAGCTCAATATATCGTTTGTTTGGATTTACTAACAGATCGTTAGCTCATGCGCAGAAATCATAGAATGCCTTTGTATTGTTTGAATACATAAAGAAACAAATAGGAAATAAAGAAACAAAAAAGAAATAAAGAAAGAAATTTTGTATGAAAATCATTAACAGCAACTTCTTATGTTAGTTTTTATATATCATCAACTGAATAACGTAATAACTGTTCAGAAGTTATCACGGCAGCAAACACCGCAGCTTTGATTTCATTGGTCCTCCGCACCTTCGCCCCCATTGGTCCAAGTTTCCTGTTATGTTAATCACCATTCCAGTTTTGTTGTATTTAAGAACATGTAATTTTCAATTTTAGTCAGTTGAGAAAGCTATGTTATAATAGCGAAACCGGTCCTGTGTACCTTTTAATGTGTTAATATATTTTTATCCAAATTTGTGTGTCGGCGTCTCATTTCATTCATCAACTGAACTTGCAAGAAAATTGAAAATATATGTTATTAAATTTATCTATTAATTAGGCTTTTTAACTTATATTCTACGGTATGTAATTTCAGTGGAACCCCGCCATTCGTCCGCCTCTCTACTCGTACAACTCGTTATTCGTACAACTTTTTCAAGTAAAATTGAACTCGCCATTCGTACGCTTGCCCCGCGATTCGGATAGCATGACCTTGTTACTGGTCGCGCCACGCGGTCGCTTCATTTAAGTCTCGTGCTAGCTTCCGTACGCTACGCATCATCCACGCAAGCTTCGTGAAACTTTGTGCTATTTTATTGTTACTTTTATTAAAAATAGTGCAGCCATGGGTCCAAAAAAGTTTACTGATTCAACCAAGCCTAAAAGGAAAGCAGTGAGAACGACAATTGAATTGAAAAAGAACTCGTTGCGAAGTTTGAAAGTGGAACTTGTGTCTCTGATCTGGCAACTCAGTATGGCATGGCGAAATCAACCATATCGTCTATACTGAAAAAGAAAGACATAACAAGAGAGGCTGATGTGGCAAAAGGAGTGACCGTTCTTGCTGTGAACAGGTCACCTATAATTGAACAAGTTGAAAAACTTTTGTTAGTTTGGATTAACGAAAAACAACTTGCTGGTGACAGCATTTCTGAAACAATAATTTGTGAAAAAGCAAAACGGTTGCATGATGACCTTAAGCGAGACAGCCCTGGAACCAGTGTGCAAAGTGATGAATTTAAAGCAAGTAGGGGTGGTTTGATCGATTTAAGAAACGAAGTGGCATTCACAATGTTGTACTGTATATTATTGTTTTCATAGTTTTTATGTATTTTATGCTTAAAATATTATTACAAAGGTTTAAATAAGCAATTATTTGTGGTTCTGGAACGGATTAATCCAATTTACATTATATCTCATGTGAAAAAATGATTCGCCATTCGTACAAATCGCCTTTCGTCTCCTGAAACGGATTGTGTACGAATAGCGAGGTTCCACTGTATCAAATATCGTATTCTATCAGTACTTTGAAAAAAACAAACCAGAAATAAGCCAACAATAAAGCAGAATGGTTCAATATAGAAACAGTGTTCTTCCCATTTGATCGTAGGGGTGGAGGATGGGCTGATTCGCTATCACAGGAAGACCAGTAGTCATCAACTTATGAGATAGTCAGACTCTGACTCATTACAAACAACTTCACAGAGCTAAGTTTGGTATCAAATCCTAATTATGGGGTGACCATCCGAGATTCAGAAAAACCCTACCCATTCACAACTCGGTATTTGGACAACTAGTTTTTGGACACCAACTAGTTTTGGCAACTCGGTTTGGCCACAAAACTTCGTTATTTCAAAATGGCGTCCATCCCTTTCACTTAATCTCAGGGAAAGAAAAATGCAGACATTGAGTTTAATCGAAATTTGGAGATACCGTATTTACTCGCATAATTTCCCCCATCGCGTATTTTCCCCACCCCCTTTTTGGGGATTACAAAATTCAATTTTTATTTTTATCGCATAATTTCCCCACCTCTACTTCAACGCGTTTCCAACACTTGACTGGCGGTCAACTCACGACCACGCGACAATGTACCGTTACTATCGCATTTCTCTATCCCACGCTACTTTAGGGGAAAATTCCATCCCCACCCCGGTCAGTACAAGAGCAGACTCCTTCTGAATCAGTACAACAATTTCGAGTGTTTTGTGAAAACGTGCAGTTCGCGAATAAAGTTAAGTTCTCTATTAGCAGGCAGCTGATGCTGACGTCATGCGGTGAGCAGCTATAAAGATGGCGGGCTGCGCTGCGTGAGTTACGAAATTACGTCACAGTCGCACACACACTTCCGTGCATGCCTATTGCTTAACTGTACTTTGAAGAAAAAACAAATGTTGAGATGTGATTTCTTATATTTTAAATGTTGCATGTTAATAAAATTGTTGTTCATTACATTTCTTGCTTTAAAAATCAATATTTAACATGGTTTTCCTTACACTTTCACCATATTTTTTTTGCTCAAATTGAAAAACATCGCGTAATTTCCCCACCCTCCTTTTTTTTGTCAAAATATTGAGGAAAAAAAAGGGGAAATTATGCGAGTAAATACGGTAATATAAAAGATTTAAGGTGAATAAAAGACACATAAAAACGTAAAAACAAAATTAATGACATTTCATAAAATGGGGAAAAAAACTGGTGTCGAAATTAAAAATAAGATAGGCAATCGTACGAAAAAAAATTCAGATACAAATTGATACAAATTTGTATCAAAACAAGAATATTTGCATTGAACCTATTTTTTTTAATGTAAATACTAGCCGGGTACCGTCGCTTCGCTCCGGAACCCTTGTATATACAGCAATATATAGCAAAAAACAAACTTTCTTTATTTAGCAAATTAATGTTGAGATCGTCGGAGAATATACGACTTCCCAGCCCGTTGTGGCCTTCTCCGTTTAACTCAGATGTACTGCGGGTTGGCGCCACACACCAAAAATTTAAAGCGAAAAATCACATTTTTGCATGTATCTTGCAAACACAGAAACATTTGTGAATGAGTGATATATCGTTCGATAGATCTTTCAAATACCAACATTTTCTCAATATAATGTTCTCTTCCAACTTTTATACTTTTCGTTTAAATTGAGAACAGTCAAAATTTTACCCTTTAAAAGGCGACATCTTGGAAACTAAAAACTTTTTTCGAAAGATTTTTGTAGCATTTTGTTTGTCTTAAAAAGATCTATATTTTATTCATTTTCATGACGAATCTATGTCTTATAGTTTGGTCACAAAATTGGAAAAACTGAAAGTCTTATGACAGAATGACAGACAGAATAACGTTTCTATAATATATCGATATAATATCGTCCAGAAAGACAGTAAATATCGGAACTTCTGTTTTCTCTGGAAAAAATGATGTACTGTCGGAAACAATATATTTTTTTCCATCCTTTGCAGAACTTCGGCTGTTAGCATAAACCCAGGATGCATTGCAAAATAAACTGGTTCTTCTCTCTCTCCCGTGAAATCGCTCAAGGAACGACAAGTCCTTCACAAAAATACGTCACAGCACAGAACTAATGTATCCTTGATACCAGGATATTAGGTATCTTTGAAGGAAACCAAGATACACTTCGTCATTTAAAGGAGAACGGAGGAAATAGGGACCAATTATGCGATCACCAAAAATACCCACAGGTAAAGAAAACTGATGTTGGTGTTTTCTTTGGATGATTCCAGATGAGTTTTCTTATGCCCATAAATGCGCTTTATGAAAATTCATAATATAATTTCGAGAAAATGAAGCTTCGTCAGTGAATAAAATTACAGATGCAAAGGTTATGGTATCCATACGGTGAGCAAGAAACTAACAACAGAACTGCAGCCTTAAAGAAGACTCTGCAGCGTTGAAGATGTTAGGGATATCTCCTTATCATTTTTTTCCAAACCGTTGTTTGTCAAATCCCTTCTGTTCTCTCTGTAGTCCTGGTACTTATTTCTGGATCAGCGGCTACAGAGTTAAGAATCGATTTTCTCTTTCGGGTGTTGCCACACTTTCCACTATTTCCACTGTGGCTCAAGTCCTTTCCTCTGAGACATCGATCTCTGACAACAAATGTTGTGGTGAGTTATACGTCTACTTGTTGTGTAGCCGATGGGCTTCATGTTCGTTTCCATCAATCAGTCCATACATCACATGCATGTTTGTCATTTCAGAAAATGAATACAAACTTCGTAATACTGGCAGGCGTAGCAACTACATACATACGAAAAAAAAAAACCGAACAAAAGCAACTTTGTATTTTGAATAACACATTTTAAGCCCATTCATAATAAACTTGTAACATTGACTATCCTCGCGCAATTCACAGCGAGATGGAGTCTGGATGTATATTGAAACAAGCAAAACAATTACATAGATAACACATTGTTCACCTTTCCCAGCCTTATCAAATAGTTCTATTCACTATCGAATTTAAAAAACAATGCATTTTCCATCCTATGTTTATTAAACAGTTTTTACTGATTTTTCATTGTTGAACCTGTCACCTTTATGTCATCTTTGGGTCAGTATCTTTAAAAAAATATCCTTCATATAATAAGTAGATCGGATAATCCTGTAGTGATGGTATTCTAAGCTCTTGTGGGGTGTCCTCGTACAAAGCACCCACCCACTACATCTCACTTCCTGAAATATCGTTTTCTATGAGATTGACCAGTCACCTGTCATCTCTTCCGTCGTTCATATCTAGAGATAAGTGCCTGCAAGACGTTCTCAATAGAGCACAACAGAATAGAATCTTCAAAAAAGTAATACATTCCTTTTTATAGAGCGACAAAGACTTCTTGTTCAATCGGAATGAAACGTAAACTGCACATCTAATCCTTAGGAACTTTTCTCTTGTCATCGATCGGATTAGAATGACCTTCAAGGTTTAGCACTTTATTACTTAAACTAAATAACGGTGAAATTATTTAATTGCGAAATGTTAATATTCAAACCTCTAAATATCTCTTAGTAAGTTTTGAACGCTTAAGGTCCACAAATGTCGTAATTTTTTTTTTTTTTTAATGCGTCAAAGTAATATTTACATTTATACTTTAAATT
>JAFIDM010006943.1:70674032-70693684 GCA_023159025.1 Thereuonema tuberculata
GATCTCATTGTTATCATTGTTATCATTTTAACTTTCCAAATTTACATGTGATCCATAAAAGTCATTTAATTAACGTAATCAGACAAAAATGAAATCCAAGGTTATTAGTTAGTTTTTGATGATAGTTTCGCCTTTTTCGGTGTTCTTCATCTGTGATGCGCTCAGGTTACGAGTACTCCTTTTCCAATTCACATTATTGTTTCGAGTATTTCATCCCGCTTTGCTAACGTAGTTCTCCTTTCGTTCTGCAATGATAGAAGACATTTCAATAGAAACCTCGAGTTTGCTTCTAAATCACAATTTTCCACATTGAAAAAACATAATAATGATGATGATAATTAATCAACTTCGATATTTTCTTTTAGAATCACGTAATCCCAGTCAACAGCTCTAGATCACATTCTACTATGTTAGGCTGTGACGTTTCTAGCAGTTTCAGCTGATATTAATGGAAAGTAGACAATTCAGTTTTTTCGCATCCTTCCCTCAACTTTACTTTTGTATGCATGGTCAAGCTCGAACTATCGCATTCCTCCCTCCTTCCGCAGGATCTTCTTTCTTTCTTCTTTTCTCCTCCACAACTGGTCTTCTTCACTTCGCAACTGGAACTAATTTCCAATTTCCTACCACATGCATTGTTGTTTTTCTTCCCGCAGCCGTCCGCATTACCCTCCAGGATGCTTCGTTCCATACAGCCTCCACCATTCCTCTTGCCTTCCACTTTGCATGAGGGACCCTTTCCCATGCAGGAGTTGTTCTTGGATCGGCCGTCACATCCATCGCCCCGGGCACTTTCCTGGAACATTCGTCCATTATTCACCAAGCAGGGATCGTCCTTGTAGTCACATGCGTAAATGTTCTGTGGGGAGTTAGCATTTTGCCGGTGAAAAACAAAAGGGATTCCAACTACTTGACCGAGTTGGAAGATAAGCCGTTGTGTTCTTAAGAATTTTGCTGAAGCCATTTTGGAATTAAGTTTTGGAATTCAGTTTTTTCGTTATACCTCGTGAAGTCAATCAAAATAGGTAAATGTCTCGTGCAGAGAGAGCCACAGAGGAGCCATCGAATGATAAATGAGCCTTTTTATTCCTTCATTCTCCGTTGCCTCCGTTATTAGCAAAATCCCTCCTTGACAAATCAGGGATATCATCGTTAGCTAGTGTTAGTAGATTATACAAGAATGCAAATTCATTTGGAAGACCCGCTTAAAATATAAATTATGAATGAAGTAAAATACCAATCGTATTTAATGTATGTTAATAAATTTGTTTTCAAAGTTTTCGTGATTCGGCAATAAGGTGAGTCGTACTAACAATACGTTGATTGCACTTGGCGTTAATCGCAGAGAAGGACGTGGACACTTGTTGTCTTGGTAACGGCCTGTAAATTTATGCTGTTATCTTGGAACTTATCTTGATTTCATCCGATGTGGATGCAAAATTGTTGTTAGTCCATTAGTCCAATGGTTTGCTGAAGGATACATCGACGGTTTTACGAGTAACATTTTTGACAAAGTGAACTAATCACGGTTGTTTAGCCTTCGTCGAGGATGCAAGGAAGAATCCAGAAGTAGTAGTATCGATACGCTTACTTTTCTGGCCTTCATCCGATTTTGATACTGCAACGAAGTCCAAAGGCAATGTGGCAGATCAGTACCGATGATGATACGTTCATATGTTGTCACGAACATATTCGTGCCCCGCGGTCCGCTCTTTCCATCTTTCTTTCTTAACAATATTTTCTAATCACATTTCTCTCTCTTTTCTGATCATTCCTAACTTTCCATATTTCTCTCTCGTCGTCTCAGTCCTGGCGTCTGTAAGACTGCAAGTTCCCGCCAGCTCGGCACCAAGATACCTTACACAATGATTTAACGACTTTGGGAGAGACTCGTGTAAGTTTCACCTGAAATTACACAATGATCATCCTGCCATATCGCCCATTGTTTCGGGAACTAAAAGCTTATTTTCCATCCTTCCTCTGTGGTAAACTGCTCCAGAAATGCTCTCTCAACTGGGGGAACAAAGGGCCTGATGTTAAACAACGAGTTGTGTGCCATAAGCGACGGTGGGGACAAATGTCTCGCAACCCTCCAAGGAATATAATGGCGACCCCCGAGAGGAAACAGAGGAGTATCTGAGAAGCAGCGACCGAGAGCAGGAAGCGAGGTTTGGGGAAGACGACATGGTTCCCGCGGCCAGCGGGTCCAGTCGTCAAGAACCCCACCCGCATTTACCTTGCTCGGAGTTAATCCACGACGGAAGCAAGCAGCGTTTGAGAAGGCGAGGCGCAGGTGGGACGACCCGGGTTCACGAGGCAAGCGTGTACGGTCGTCACAGAAAACCTGCCCGCTTTCACCTTTTTCTTGGCGCTCACCCCTTAAGGAAAGTCGGCAGCAGTCCGTATGCGGAAAGGCGAGCATCAGAGAAGACATCGAGGACTCGTGCAGAAATACGATCCCGCCAGTCTCCAACCCAGCCGCCTGTTCGCTTTTAGCTGTCGACATCTCCGGAGAAAAGGGTCGGCAACTGCGCTCAAGGAAAGAAGAGAAGTTGGCAACACACTCTCCTATCTTCTGGCAGTTTCCAGTGCGTCTCCACGAGCGTCTTCGGGAAAAGGAGACAGATTCCGGTGCGCACAATGTATCTCTGCAGTGCCTAGCGGATTACGTCGAGACCGACCCGGCCGCTCATCCCCGTCAATGATGGATCTCGTCCCAGTGCCACCAGGGAGAACTTTATCAGCCGAGTAAACATGTAACTCTATCTCTTTACTAGATATACTACATTTTCTATTAGTTTATTCTGAAATAAAACTTCCATTTAACCCTTTATCTGAGTTTTGCCCTTTCTCTTTCATCTGAAAGGAGTGGGCCACTGTCTCTAGGCTGGCTTTCCACGGCATCTCCCCCCATCTTATTCCGTGATCGTGGCTTGCTTGGGGATGCATTAGATGGCGTGCGCCCGAAAACAACACGTAACAATGTGATGTTGTGATGTTCCTGTTCGTTGTTCTTAGGTAAGATAAACTTTAACTATATTTGTCAGATATTACGGATTAGTTTAGGAATTCTACAAGAAGAACCGAACGAGACGAGTTCGATGTAGAAGAGGAATTAATAGCCAGTATTCATGTGAAAGATAGGCAGATTTAAATTTCTGAACAAGACGAGGTGAAAGAGTAGAATCCGACACAAGCCTTCAACGAACTTTTTTTTTCAAGTTGTGACGTCACAGGTGTATTAGCACTATATTCAAAATAGCGGACTTGCTAGAAGGGGTCAACTATAAAATACACACAATTTCACTTACCTTATGTTTCTTTGTCGGCCGTGCCTGGAGGATAAACTGTTGCAATGGACTTCAGGAATGATGCAAACATCTCCTTGAAGTTTGAGTGAAATTATCGACGCCACATGAATTCCGCCAGATAACTATCGAATTGGTTGTTACATCGTCTTGTTCCTTGTCTCTGACGCTTGATAACGCTCCATGAACCTTCTATTTTGTTTGTATTTGCGCCAATGTCCGGATCCTTGAAAGTAACGTTGTGGTTAACTGTGAGATGATGGTATCCCTCAGCGTTTAACGAAGCGTACGATGGCCAACAATCCGAGATAATGGTTGTCCCTGGGAGAATAAACCTCTTGACGACGTCAACCAGCACCTCCTTCGTCCTACTTGGAAGAACGACAAAGAAACAGCGGTTGGACTGCCTCTCTACACCGCCAAACACCCAATCCCCTTTCACATGCTTGCCTTACTTCCTTTTGCCGAAGTTGCTGTCATCAATTTCGACAGTCACACCAGGACCCCCTATGGGGGAATCGTCATTCAGCAAAATTTCCATACATACTTCTCTGCAAAAGCTCTTCCAATCAGTCAGTCTTACCGGCAACATTCATTTCATCCATAATCCATTCATTCGTGGTGTTTTTCACTCATAAATACGTAATCATTAAAACTTCACTCATACTCAACTTACTCTTATCAAACCATGTACCCTTGTGCACAGATCTTCGAACCTAATGTCTGTTATCTCTAACTTTCACACGACAAACCCAGCTACATCCATCATTCACATCCGTTCTTTCAGTCAAACTCATTCTCCCCACACTTCGGACATTTATACTGTTTAGCTATTAAACCAACATCCATACAGAAATCGCTCACATCTTTCTTACATCCATCTCTCAACTGTGCAAGATTAACAAAATTACATTTACCCGCAGACAACCTTTCAGAAGCAGTCATGTTGGCAGCCGTTTGAAAAAGAACGGAAAACACATGATCGGAAAAACAAATTCTGAAAACCACGTGGTGTATCGCTCCGCGATGACGAAACTGCAAACCGGCACCGAAGCACATATCCTTACGAAACATCTCATTGGCTTGTGCCGGATACTACTCTTTAACCACGAGTTCGACGTAAAAGTCAGGTTTAATAATAAGTATCATCTAGTCGATAAGGTCTTGGTAATTGAATGTTATTATTACATTAGAACTAAACATTTTAGGGGTAAACTGAAGAGTCCGGTACTAGCCAATAGGAAGCTTCCTTGGCATTCAGTGCCGAAGGGCGTGTTACTGCTTCCGGCACATGATATTGCGCAAGGATACATGCCGTAATGTTTGTTTTTCCTCGTGCCCCAGGTGCGCGCAATACCGTGTGTGTTCCTGTTGTGAAGGCATTATGGCAGCATATTTTGAATTCCTATTGAGACGTCCGAAGAAAGTACGTTTTCTTGCTCACGTCGATGGATATTTAGCCGCCGCCAAATTTATGTGGCGGAGACTACGTAACAAGAGCTACAAAGCAATGTTCCAAAATATGATAAACCAACGAGATCATGAAATCAGGTAGTCTACTTTTTGAAATTTGGCTGAATTCACCCGTTCCAGTGAAGGTTAGGTTCCCCTGGGAATTATGGATGTAAAAGAGGAAATTTCTGGTTGGGGTAGCATCCATTTGTAGGATTTTGTAGAATAACTTCATAGACTTTATTTGTAGTGGCGAAAACAGTAGTAGCCAACACACTATACATTTCGAAATAACACAAGGAAATTAGTGTATAATACAAAATATTTTACCTACGTATTCAGGAGGTTTGGAGGTGCCTTAGCGGCGTTTGTGTGAAGTAATGCTGACGTATTTATAGGTAAAGACACACGGAATGATTGGATTGTGGATGAAATGCATTTGTCCGAGTATACGGTGGTTGATTGGAAAAGTTTTTGTCGTGAGGTAGGTGTGGAATTGTTGATGAATGATAACTCTGCGATTGGTGGTCCCGGTAAAATTGTGGAAATTGATGAAAGTAAATTTGGAAAACGCAAGGGTAAACGAGTACAAGGGCAATGGGTATTTGGTGGATTTGGAGTTGAACGAGAGTCCAACAAGTGTTTTTTTTTTGTTGTGGTTGAAAATAGATCGAAAGAAGTGTTGCTGGATGCTATTAAGAATTATGTTATATCTGGAACCACCTTAATTTCTGATTGCTGGTTATCCTACAACACGATGAAGCCTTTGACCGTCAATCACAGTATCCACTTTATTATTGGCGCCCATACTAACACCTGGAACACCTGGAGCGCCATCAAAAGGCAGTTCCGCGCACACGGAACCCGCCAATGTGACGTCAGTTCGACTCCTACTTGGCCGAATTTATGTGGCGGAGACAGTACCAAGACCAATTTAAAGTAATGTTTGAAAGGTTCCTCAACGGTATCCTCCAAGTGTATCTGCCACAAAACACCGAGACCGTCACATAAGGTAAGCAAAGTTGTTTTCTCTACCAATAAGGTATCGTTCATTTGTAGTTAAGGTACGGTTACGGGAATGTAGGTATTGCTGTGTCGTTTTGTTTGGTATGTGGGTTGTTTGGCTGAAGTCTAGTACCTGGCCAACCATCGGAGTGATACATAAGTTATGAGTTTGTTTACAGTTTTTGGCGTGCTCCGGTGCGCAGGGATACGTGACATCATACTTCTCATGGTGATGAAGGGGTTTACTGCACGTGACTTCCATTTAGAAAATTGCAGTTGCAATTCGGTGATTGCAGTTGCTTGCAATTCGCCGGAATTCATTGGTCATGGAACATTACAGGCTGGTTTCTGTGATTTCAGTTTTTCTGTGGGAATGCGAGGTGGATGTAAGAAGGATGTACTTAATGGTTTATGGGTCTTCGATTAATTGCCAAAGAAGATAAATGTCGAAAGTGTGGAAACAGCATGTCGTTAAAAAAATCCACAGCTGACATGAGGTGGGCCTATTTCCAAGTACTTTATAATTTTTTCCATTTCAACTTTTGAGATTCGGTGGTTCAGTGTTGGCCCCTTCTAGCAAAAACTCCTTCCCACTGATAGCCTCTTTCAGCAAAGGGTCGTTTTCTGTAAACGCTATCCGGTCCTTAATCGAAAGTTGAAACATCCTACGTTAACTTCCGCTTCCGGTTTCGGAAAATAGTTCCGAAACCGCCATGTTTGATAACGCGAAAAAAATAACATCAAAAACGGGTGCCGTTATCTAAACTTTTACCGGTTGTTTTTTTTTTTCAGTATTTGTTTTTAGGCCTTTGATATAGTTTTTGTTAGGAATCCTACCCGGAACTTAACATATCCCAGAGCAACTTCCGGTCAACTTCACTGGAAGTTCATACATTGACCATCAACTTCCGCTTCCGGTATACGAAATTAGTTCCAAAACAGCCCTATTTCCCAACGCGGAAAAAAAAAAACCACCCCGCACCGGAGACTGCAGTTTTACCCTCTTCCATTCAGACGAGATTGTCATAGAAGATTATCCAACTATTAGAAAGAAATTGAGTCAAATAGAACAGTAGTATTCGACTTGTTCGATACTTAAACACGAAGTCTAATTTTTAGTTTGCTGTTTATCTGCATATCAAGAACTTTAATTTTGAAGAACAGGAAAGATATTTTTTTTCATTCACATAATTTCGTACTTAGGTTGTAAATAATATTGAATTTTTATCTGAGTTTAGAATATTATTTACAAGTACATATTTCAAGTTGATCTACTTAATTACCTAAGTTTAATTATGTGTCTCTGTATTTTGGGTATTTAAAGTAAAGATTAAGTTCGAAGTTGGATTTATATTATTCCATAATCTGTTACCAATCTATATTACTAAAATCTTTTATTTCTCTGTCTGTGTGTCTGTCCGGCGCAGTTTCCTGTGAGAATGAAAAATAGAAAGAATTTTTTCAATGAAACATCCGCGACTGGAATCTAACCTGCAACCTTCTGATCCGAAGTCAGACATCTTACCCATTAGGCCATGGGAACTACAACTCTCTTCATATTGCTTTTTTGACTTATCTGTCAAAACTGAACTGACTTTGACTGAAAAGTAACAATTGTAATTAAAAAGAAAGTCAAAAAAGAAAGACGCAGTACGTCATTAGGTAGAATACTGAGAAATCAGTATTTGTAACTTAAAAACCATTGAAAAGTATCAATTGGAATTGGATAAACGAGATGGAGAGTGTCGATAACATCAATCGAATGATAAGTCTAAGAATACAAGGAGAGACTACAGAGCATACAATGCAAGTGCGAATAAAATTGACACTTCTGATAATCCATCACACGAACATCTCTATATGCCCAAGTGTCTGAATGCATTGAATCTCAGCGGAATTCCTTAACATCGTTTTGTCATTGAAGATTGGATCTCCAATAATATTGTTGCGAAACATCAATCCCAAGTTTGCATACTGCAATGGAACTCAACTTAAATGCTGTTCATTCGACAATGATCTCATAGAAACCGAAATTATAACAGAACTCACAAAGGAGATTTTGTTTTCATCCATAGGATGTCTATGGAACCATGCGGTAATCTACTTCCATTCACTTTCACAAGAAAACAATTTCCGATCAGACCTTCTTATGCGATATTTATCAATAAAGCTCAAGGACAAACTCTAAATAAAGTTGCCATATAATTGGAAAACGTTGTCTTAACTCACATACAACTTTAGGTCTTTGAGTCACAATTCAACAGAATTTGGTTATCTTCACTCTAAAGAATACTCACAATCAATTTGTTGCGAAGAATTTCGTATACAAGCTATGATCTTCATTTATCATCTATATCAACTAACGTCCGTCTGAAATCTCTTCTTCAAATATCTATATCGAACAATCTGACGGCCTAGCTAATAGATATAGATAATTTTCACTATTTGTAACTCAAAAAACCACTGAAAAGTATCAATTGGAATTGGATAAAAAAGAACAGAAAAAAAAATAATCACTATTTCTATTAGGTAGAATACTGAAAAATCGCTATTCGTTACTCATAAACAATCACTATTTCTAACTCAAAAACCACTGTAAAGTATCAATGGAAATAAAAAAAAGAGACTCAAGAAAGAAAGAAGTACTATTTCTATTAAGTAGAATACTGAAAGCTCACTATTTGTAGCTCAAAAGCGACTGAAAATTGTATCTATATTACGAAAATCTTTTATTTCTCTTTCTGTCTGGTGCAATTATTGTAATTTACAAAAATAGAAATAATTTCTACAAGTTATCTACTGGAATCCAACATGCAACCTTCTGCTCCGAAGTTAGACGTCTTAGGCATTAGACCACAAGGATTACATTCTAATCTCTATAAAAAATAAAAATATATCACAGATATATGATTCACACGCTGATTCTAAAAGCAGTCGTGAATTGAGAGAATATATACATCAAAAATTAAAATAAAAAAAAACTTAAAAAATTTTAGTTTTATTTTACTTGATGTAATTTGTGTGTGTGTGTTTTTTTAATAAATAACAAATTGTTTTCCGTTACATACGCGAGGCTTCCGGAGCGAAGCGACGGGTAGCCGACTAGTTTAAGTTAAAGTAAATTTAATTCTTAGTTTAAATTAAATCGTTCAAGTAACAAAAATTCACAAAGTTTTATTTGAATTTGGACAGCTTCATTTTACTTTTAATTTTAAAGTATTATTATCGTTTTAATTTGATTGAAAATCAAGAAAATACAAATCACTGATTAGAGTAAATTGTCATTTTGCTTTATTATTTTTTTCGTTTGTTTACCGGAGTTAATCATTTTTTTCTAATATTTTTAATTGTAGTTAAAATTTAATTTTTTTTTAAATAATGATGTCACAATCAAAATTCAAAATGATAGAATATTTGAAAAAAATTATTAAACAATTAAAAACTTAAGAAATAAAACAAGGGAAAAAATGGTTTCCTTTGGACCGTTTCAGTGTCACCACAGTTCAAAGAGGCTTTTGCTAGGGTTTTAGCATTGAAATTAGTTACTACCAAGCAGGTGTTTATCTTAGTTTTTTTTTTTGAGAAAAGACCCAAAAAATTATAATAATTATCAGAACGTATTTCTAAGACTTCCAGAAAGCCCATCTTAGAGGTTTTTTTCCTTTATTTTAAATTCACAAAAATAAAAATTTCTAGGAGACAATATTAAAAGCTGTTTTTTTGCATATTTTTGATGTTCGGACTGTCATAGATCACATTGCACCTGATGTTGAGAGCTTCTGATTGGTTATCTCCAAAGCTACTCTCCTATAGCAAAGGACCGATCTCACATACTCAGTCTTACTTCAGATACAGGATTATAGAAGAATAAATAATTTTATATTCGCCAACAATTATAATATATTATTATAAATTTACTGCAATATTTACTTGATTTTTTTTTTAATATTAATTTAAAACAAAAATTCAACTCTACAATCAAAATTTCTAAGACTAAGTTACGTTTTTGGGTTATTTCTGAAATATTGATTAACATTTTCTTACAATTGAGATTATTATAACAATAACTTTCTAATTTTTTTAATACAAAACGAAATACAAAATTGGAAGAGAGTGGGGAAATGAATGGATTCCTTTTCGAGAAGGGAATGTCAGGAGAGGAAGAGCAAAAATTGTGAAAAATATTCTAATTCCAGACTGTCACGTGCTCTACGAGACAATAGGCAATCCAGACTTTGATTAGTTTGGAAGTTAATTATTCACCGAAGTTAATTTCATTAAATGATATTTTATAAAACATAACAAAAGAAAAGAAAGTTTTATGAAACCCATTCTACAAAAGTGCCCCGAATTCTATCCTTTTGAACTTATCTTTCTCTAGATTGTTGAAATTCATTAAGATTTTGTTTGAAATTAAAAAGAAATAAGCAAAATAATTAAATAGATGACGGAGAAATATTGTAAGAAAACCGTTTTTTGTTTTTGTTTATAAAATGAAACTATTTGAAATAAGTCATCCAATTTGAAAGGGTTTAGGAATTAATTCATTAAATCTGAAATATTAAATTAAAGATGAAGGGAAAAGACAGGATGAAGAATCTTTCTCTTTTAGATCAGTTATTTAACATTCAAGTAAAGGAAATGACAATAATAAAAGCAATCTAGGAAAAGTAAACTTAAGTAAATGGGATTTAAACTTTGTATATCATTAGTTTCAAAATTATCTTAAAATTCAAGAACGACAAAATCATTTCTGTCCTTAATTTACTGTGATTTGAAATAATATTTCCCTAGAGTAATGTTTTCTTCAAAAGCTATTTGGATATTGAAATTAAATTTAACGAACGTACAAGATTATTACATAACATAAACGCACATAACTAAACAAAAATTCGCTGAGTTAAACCACTGTTTAGTTTCTTTCTTTTTCTTTTATGTAATATCTTGTACGCACGTTAAATTTAATTTCA
This sequence comes from Thereuonema tuberculata, assembly GCA_023159025.1. Lineage (NCBI taxonomy): Eukaryota > Metazoa > Arthropoda > Chilopoda > Scutigeromorpha > Scutigeridae > Thereuonema > Thereuonema tuberculata. The sequence continues at coordinate 70,684,768 of JAFIDM010006943.1, forward strand.
ATTACTAATGTTTTATTGAATAAATCCTTACTAAGCTAAGCGGAATGATAGCGTGGATTTATTATAATCCCTTTTATTCTTGATTTGTTTTTTGATGTTTTTTATGATGAGGGGTCATTGTCTTGTTCGTTTGTCCATTTTGTATATTGTCCTTCTTTACTGAGCTTTGGTATACTGGGCGGGATCGGACTGATGAGAATTGAAACTCGAAACGCTATCGCCTACGATTCCCAGTAAAAATCAAAATTAGCTCAGTGAATTTTTGCTTAGTTTCTGTTTTTTCTGTTATGTATCTATTTGGATACTTTAGGCAAGTAGGGTTTCAATTCGTTAAGACTTTTTCCATCTATCGTGTGTAGACTCATTTTATCATTAAGATGTAAACTTTGTATCTGGTTTAATTTACAAAGTCGTGATTTTTGAGTAAATTCTATTATAAAATCAATCCTACAAAGTCCTAACCTTGACGAAGGTTATTCTCACTCCATTCCGTTAATCCTTACAGGGATGATCTTCTTCCTAAAACATTCACTTGAAGGTCGATCAATTCAAACTAAAGAGATCCACAGGTGCAACCAAACAAATCCATCGATTACTTTTTATTTCAGGCGGTTTAGTAGAGCCTTTGAGAAAGGTACCAGACATCCATGGACAGTTTCTTTTTTTTCCAACAGTACCGTTTACTTAAATATATATAAATATTTTAATAATATATAAAATATATATTAATAAAATATATTCATTTAGCCTTTTATTTTCTCCCGAGGTACTTTTCTTCATTTTCGGTGTTAAGAAAGGAGAGATTCGGGGCAACTGGTTCAGACTCATCCAGTGCTCTCATGAATCAAAGCAGAATTAATCAATAGAGATTTAGTCCACATAAAAACAGCCAATGTTAACAAACTACACTATTTTTAATTCCAATAAGGTGTAATATTGTTATTTTTATTGTTGTTGTTATTGTTAAATTATTTCCCATGCAAACAACGTTGGCATTCAAGAGGTTTTGCCATCGAAGTCCAACAGTGGCCCAATTTGGCAATTGACTGGTCAACAATATAGATCACATACTTTTGGCACATTTTATGGCAATTTCCAGATGTCAGAATTTTCATTTTTATTGAGAAATAACAGTTTTTGGAGGTTCAAAAAGAATTAAAGAGGGGTTTTTCTAGTTATTAACTTAGCTTTTGACAGACGTCAATGTTTGAGAATTAATGCTTACATTGTGCTGATGAACTACTTGCGGTTTTAGATTCGGCCGATTGGTGCTGCATGTAGAACTGTAACAGTTGCCAATCAATTTTACACTAAAAATTTATAAAAGCGATGGATTTATAAAAGTTTTCTACGAGATCTATTTATATATATTAGAAATAAGATCTCTGTGAAAGTTGAGTTGAATTTATATCTTGTTTTTATTTATTAAGTTTTTTTTTTTTTTAAGTTTATATTTTAAAGTGAAAATTAATCAAAATTTGAAATGAGATCAACAAATTTTTATTTCATGAGTCAGTTTGCAATTTATTTATTTAACTCAAGACATGATTGAGCAGGAGAAGATTAATTAAAGAATAAGGAATTAGAACAAAATAAAATATCTTGGAAAATATTCTCGGATTCCTTTTGTGAATCTAATCAAAATATCAAGCATTTAGGATGTTTGTGAAGAATTATTTCTTTTTAAATAATTATCCATTGGCTTATATTTAGATATCATGGGTGATTTAGATATTGCAGGTGCTAAAGACACACATTTTCTTCTTCTCCCTGTATGTTTTGTAGTAGAATGTTCTGGAATGTCTCAAGTGTCAACTTTTCGCTGTTGCTGTGAAAAAAAAAATGGTTTTAAACTGTAATCAAATTGAATATCTTTGTATGGTTAAAGTATTAATAAAAAATAAAATATCGCAGCAAATAAACATTTGCTTTATAAAAAACACATTGTATTTTTGACGATGAATTAGAAGTGATTTGAAGAAGTAGATGGTCTTTCTTGTATCAACGCTTCATCCTTTGATAGGTTTTATTGAAGAGATAAGAATTTATGAATAAACGGATAAAAGAGATAAACTGCTTTCGAAGGAAATCCAAAAGAACGAAGTGAAATATTTATGACGGATGATCTCTTTAGGATAATAAGGATTCCACTGCCAATAGTATACAAAAGTTACACTTTTTTCAGTTTGCATATATACTTTTAGATTATTTTTTTTTTTAATTAATTAAAATATTTCTAAATATAAATGTTTTTAGACTCTTCAAGAAGAAATGATTTTTTTAATACACTTTAGTAACAATAATAATAATAATAATAATAATAATAGTTTGCAAATCCTATATTTCAGGACGAAGTAAGATTATAGCCATTAATATTAGGCCCTACCTGTAGCAGGTTACACATTTCGCATAGTCAAATGATCCATAGATGCATTTGACCGTACAACGATCCGTACGACGCTTACTAGACATAGAATTCATCATCCTCGAAGTTCAATAGAAAGACTTTATCTTTCTAGAAATATTGGTGGAAGAGGCTTATTAAGCGTTACAATGATGTGTCACCAACAGGAGAAACATTTGCGGGAATATTTTCTGTCTAGTAGTAGTCCTGTCAATCAAGTAATATATCAACAAGATCAGAATTACACTCCACTGCTACTGTCTCAAGAAACTGCTATGGCAGATGTTAAAACACTAACTGATCAAGTAAACAACTGGAAGAGCAAAACTCTACATGGAACATTTGCTGCAGCACTCACTTCAGAGGACACGGATCTCAAATATTCTACTGAGTGGCTGCGAACATAAGTAGACTTCCGGAGAAACTGAAAGGTTCATCTTATCAATTCAAGATCAAGTTGTTCGCACAAAAACCTATGAAAAATATATCTTGAAAACTAACATCTCAGATAGATACAGGCTATGCCAACAGAATATTGAATCCATCCAACTTATTTCAGGAGGTTGCCCAGTACTTGCCCCAAAGGACTATTTACATCGTCATAACGACGTCGCCATCAAGTCTTAGCCAAACAACATCGCCTTATAGAGAAGGAAACACCTTACTATAAATGCAAACCGGAACAAGCGCTGAGCAAAGAAGCCACAAAGCTTCTCTGGGACACAGCTATTGTCACCGATCGGACAGTAGAAGCCAACAGGCCAGATATAGTTTAATTCACTAAAAAGGCTCAAACTGCTACCATTATTGATATTTCTGTGCCATTGGATGACCACGTTACATCCACCATTGCGGAAAAAAAGAGGAAATACCAAGCACTTGCAATCGAACTGCAAGACATGTATCAACTGCAAAGTGTCTCTGTGGTTCCATTGTTATATCCACCAATGGACTTGTCACTAAGGAATGGAAATCACTGAAGGACAGCCTCGGCAAATAGCAAATATTCTAAACTTAATTAGTGAATCAACGTTATCACTGTTGTAAGTATATTTTAAGAAATCATGATTTAATAAATTAATAATCTGTTAAACCTATCCCTATGTAACACGAAAGTTTCAGAGGAGGTATGGTATACTATTTAAAATTAAAATTTTAATTCTGGTAGTGAACCCATTAGGCATCTCCCCTCCTCTCTGGTAAAATCAGAAATCACACACTGATTCATTCTAATATCTTAGTACACGCTTCGACAATTCAGAATTCCTTAGATTCAAGGGTATAAAAATTAAAAAAAAAAAATTGTTTTGTTTTTGCACAGAAATTTGAAAGTGTAGGAAAACAGGTGCAGCGGATGAAAAACTATGCTAGGAAAAAAAAATCTTATTCCAAGTAGTTTTTCGCATTCATGTATTTTTTACAACTATGCTTTCTAACAATATTTATTTACAAAGAAAGTGTTTTTTTTTTTAAAGATAAACAAATGCTCAATTCTCTCTCATTATTACTATTATTATTATTATTATTATTATTTGAAAAATTCAAACCTTGGGTTTCTCCAGCAAAGACAACATGGCGGGTCAAGGACCAAAGAACATATTGGCCAAATATAGAAAAGTGTGCAAGAATGATTAGGCATGTGTGGTTATGTCCATAAATTTTCTAACTATGCGTATTGTGTTGAGTAGCACAGCCTTCTGGAGCTGTGCATAGGTGTATTTGTGAAGTTCTAAGTGTGCTGAGGCTGTGTGCAATGTGTGAGGCACCAGACCAGTAGCGGACAGGACGATTGGTACTCGGTCCTGTCTCCACTATTTTTGGAACTCGTTTGCTAGGTCGCCGTATTTGGGTGAATCTACGGAAAACCTGTAATTCGTGTCACAGAGCAATAAATTGAAAATGATTGAAAATATTTGTTATTTTTCAAAATAACACATTGAAGTACAAAATATACTATATAGTTTAGTATATTTTTTTTTTTTAATTTTATGGAATTTCCAAAAAAAAAGTTGTTCAATTCGTTTGTGATTCGTCACTTCCGTGGACTGTCACAAGCTACAGTTGGATAGCTTCTAAAGATCCAAACTGCTTTATTTTTTAATATTTTTCAAATAATATATATAATGTGAAATTAGAAAATACATAAATTTAACATAATATTGAGTGAAATTTTTTTTTGAATTATCAATAAACTTTTTTTGCAACCTCAAGTCTTATCACAAGGTTTTGCCATCGCTTTTGTGGACATTCCTAAACTTTATAAAAAATCCACCCGATGCGCTAGTTGTCTTCCATTTCACTTAAAAAGTTTACACGGCGATTTTGGATTGGAAAGTGATTTTATTCGTCTGAGTCGCACATTTGTCAGGAAATTATTACCTTTTTATTCATTTTTCGTAATTTGCACAGCTCATCCCATCACTTCTGTGGTCTTGTTTAGAACCTAATTTTTCTATGCAAAAATGATTATTTCTAGGCATGATAATTGAAATACAGTAAACTTAATTTTCTGAATGACACGTGTTCCTAACCTCAAAATGAAGAGCACATGGGTCAAGAAACATAAGTATTCGTCACTTCCGTGGACATTTGGGGTCCAAGGAAGTGATGATCATCAACAATAGCGGCTACTATGTTTTTCACGAAGACTTGTCTTTCACTTCCAGTCTTTGTTAAATGCCAATAAGGATATTTATAATCATAAAAATATGTATAATATAATATATGATATATGTAATTATATATTTACATTTTTGTAGACGTTTAAGATTGACAGTCTGATTCATTTTTATTGTACATGATTTCCTCTTTTGATAAAACGTTCTTTTAATTCATAAATTATAGTCTTCTATTTATTTATTTCATAGTTTTTCCCACGTAAATTCACAATTTCGAAAATTTATATTAAAATTCAAATCGTTATCAACACAAGTCCCTTCTGTGAACATAGCCTATCATCATTTTTTTTTTTTTTTTTTTTAAATAACCAAAATGCGTTGACCTGAACCACATATATTATGGATGTAAGAACATCAAAATCAATCATCTCAATTTTTTTAAAAAGGAAATCTTGTAATTTAAAATCTCAAAAATTTTTGACTGAAATTGCAGGTTTTCTGTAGATTCACCCATTTACTGATCTTGTCTGCGTGAGTTTTCTGCATGTTCTTGCTGATTGGTACTGCGATATGAATGAGATATATCTGTTTGTTGACCTTATCAACAAGTATGATGTCAGGTCTGTTGTGAATTATGGTTTTGTCTGTGTGAATTGGGAGGTCCCCGTACAGCTTATATGACTCTAATACGATTTGTGATGTGTACTTAATAACTGAATGTTTGTGTGTTAACTGTTGATGAATGATCGATGCTACCTGATTGTGTCGGTGGAGGTAGTCTGTTTGGGAGAGAAGGGGACAGCCTGATATTATGTGGTCGATCGTCTCATGCATAGTGTGGCATTTCGTGCATGTGTCGTCGTGCGTGTTTGCATCGTGTAGAATTTGTTTCTTGTAGTTGCGTGGGGGGAGAAGAAGACTCTTCTTCTGGTGTCTTCCATTTCTTCATATTTTACTTCTGCCTATGAAGAAGAATTCACAAGATGTCAAAACTCTTGTATTTGTTCTTAGGAAGATGGATTTTAATTCTATCCAATTCCCTCCCACGATCAGAGAAATGATAACAAGCATCACAGAATAAGGAAAAACTGATATGTCTGTTAAATTTTAAGTTGTAATCACTTAGAAACATTGTAAATAAATCCATCAAATGGTGAATTACGTGAAATACTTAGAAGTTCTCTTTAATGATAACATTGCGATGTGTTTATCATCTGAGATTCTTGTTGCTACGACAATAGCGGAGAGATGAATTTTATACATTTTGTAGTTTGAATTATTTACCTTAGCTTTCATAGACTGAGAACAACCTTGAGATGTCCCCTAAGACATGTTGTTAATTCTTCGATATATTAGTGTAGTGATATAAAGTACCCTGCCCAAATAACGCCACCTTAACATTTAAATTATTGTAAGTCTTGAAATAAGTTGTATCGAAACACGAAAATGATGACCAAGAAAGTTTAATCTTCTGTTTGAAGCATACCATAATGAAACATATGATAACTTTTACTGGAGAAGTATGAGAACTCAAATAAAAAAACTTTGCAAACTGGCATTATTAGGAACACCTGGTCCAATTAACGCCACCTACTTTCTAGTAAATTAACTTATTTAAAATTAAGAATTATTCCATCATTGTAAACATTATTTGTACAAAATTACAGTAAAAAGCAACTAAATTTGACATTCTGTAAAAAATAATAAAAAATCACTTGAAATTAACAGTCTTTCTAATCTGTAGCTAAAACAAAAGAGGAAATATAAAAATTAATTTGAATATCCCCTCCTTTTACATGAAATGAGACAGTAAGACAAAATACCACAAAAAACAATATTTTTCAGTTAACTCAAAAAGCTTTAGAGAAGTAAGCTTACAAAAAATAAAAGTTTATTAGTGGCTTTAAAGTGGCGTTAAAGCGCTACTGAGCACATGGATCACATGATACACTTGTTTGTCTACAATTTCCGAATTTTAAAAATAACTTTATCTTATTTATGTAGAAGAATTTTCAAAAATCAAGAAAATATATAGTTTTATATAGTTAAGCTTTGCTGAACATTAAAAAAATCTATATTTTATCTTACGTTGATATAGTAGCAGCCTTTCAGAACCAGTCCTCGACACGAAAAGGTGGAAATATAATTTCACTAGAAAATGTTGGCGGTCTGCTAGTAACTCATTTCAACACTAGATGGCATGTCAATGCAAACTATTTTAGTGCAATACCGCCATCTCTTACATTTATGAAGAATTAGATAGGTGGCGTTAAAGGTATACATGGCGTTATATGGCTGAGGTACCTTACTCATATATCTGATAATTTCTCTTTATAATTTTACCCCTTTTCTTCTCTTCCGATTAGTCGTATTGTTATATATATATATCTGTGGATAATAAATAAAATGTTCAAAATTAAAGTCAAATAAACGGATGAATTTGGTTCTAATCTTATTGTAGTTGTTATGACTTCAACCGATTTGATTAAAGCTGAAGAATTAAATTTACTTTAACTCAGTTGGCAACAGATTGAGGAATTCAACTTTGGTAACTTAATCCTCACTTTAAATACACAAAATACAGAGGCGTCTAATTAAACTTAGGTATTAGATAAATTAACTTAAAATATGTACTCGTAAATAATACTCCCAACACAGATAAGAACTACAAATCACATTTATTAAATTTCCTTTTCCTCAAAATTAAAGTTCTTTACGAATCGATTAATAAATACAGTTCTTGATAGAAACACAAAAAACTAAATATTAAACTTCATGTTGAATCATCGGACGAATACAATGAACGGATGTTCCATTATACTTAGTTTCTTTCTAACACTTGGATATTCTTCTACATAGGGATAGTCTTATTAATCTAATTTCCTTAAATGACTTAGAATTCGTCCCTTCTATTGATACTGCTTTGTATTTGAAGTCAGATGTCTTCTCCAGTAAACTAAAAATGTTTGATCTAATATTATTGTAACATCCTATTTCCAAGACTTATTAGACGTCTTATTAAGACGATGTATCGACTAGATGATACTTATTAAACCTGACTTTTACGTCGAACTCTTCTTATTCGGAAATATAAAAGTGTATCTATCAAATGAATACCAGCTATTAATTCCTCTTCTACTCGTCTCTTTCTGTTCTTCTTGTAGAATTTCTGAACTAAATTAAAGTCTCTCTAAATTCTAGCGTTCTCACGATTCTAGCGTAAAATAGTCTGTTACTTTATTTACATTAGAAACAAAAGTATTATGCGGACTGTCCATTTAATCAAGATTCCATGATGTCTAGTTAGTTTCAACTTTCTTCTTTTTGTTATGCTAACTAACTTTTAATATCAGTTCTTTTAACATTTAACTCCGTAGGCTTTTCTGTTTTTAAGACTGACAAATGTAGTTAGTTTTACCTTACCGAAGAACAACGAACTGGAACATCTGAACATAACATCTCTGGTATTGATCTGCCAGAATTCCTTTGGACTCAGTTGCAATACCAATAATCGGATGAGGCCAGAAAACTAATCGTTTCGATGCTTCTTCTTCTGATTTCTTCACCGACGAATACTAAACATGATGAATTTACTTCGTCAAATCGTTACTCGAAAACCTTTATCGAACCTTGGGACGAACAGCAAATATCGATATCAACTTCAGATGAAATCCAAATTCCAAGATACAGTAGAACCTCATTATAACGGACTAATAGGGGCTGAAGGTTGTCCGTTTTAATGAAAGTCCGGCTTATAACAAATAATTCATATAAGGGTGTAATGCAGCAGGGTGTACATCAATGAAAGTACAATAGTTAGCTATAAAAAGTGTTTATTATATATCAAATAAAAACAGCCTTCAACATAATAGATTGAATTGAAAAAGATGTGTAC